>CM053625.1:164139368-164197660 GCA_028646595.1 Phalanger gymnotis | reverse complement strand
ACACTTTTGAAAAGGGACAGGGTCAAGGGAGAAAATTGAACAAAGGGGAACAGGATAGGAAGGAGCAAAATATAGTTAGTCTTTCACAACATGCATATTGTGGAAGGGTTTTGCATAATGATACACATGTGGCCTATTTTGAATTGCTTGCCTTCTTAGGGAGAGTGGGTGGGGAGGGAAGAGGGGAGAGAATTTGAAACTCAAAGTTTTAAAAGCAGATGTTCAAAAAAAAAAGTTTTTGCATGCAATTAGGAAATAAGATATACAGGCAATGGGGCATAGAAATCTATCTTGCCCTATGAGAAAATAAGGGAAAAGGGGATGGGGGGAGTGGGGTGAAAGAAGGGAGGGCTGACTGGGGAACAGGGAAATCAGAATACATACCATCTTGGAGTGGGGGGGAGGGTAGAAATGGGGAAAAAATTTGCAATTCAAATTCTTGTGAAAATCAATGCTGAAAACTAAAAATACTACATAAACATATGACATCCTTAAAAAAAATCAATTCTGGTCTTTTCACTGAGAAAATTTGAAAGTCGTCTATTTTATTGAAAATCCATATTTTGCCTTGGAGCATTATACTCAGTTTTGCTGTGTAGGTGATTCTTAGTTTTAATCCTAGCTCCATTGACCTCCAGAATATCATATTCCAAGCCCTTCGCTCTCTTAATGTAGAAGCTGCTAGATCTTGTGTTATCCTGATTGTGTTTCCACAATACTCAAATTGTTTCTTTCTGGCTGCTTGCAGTATTTTCTTCTTGATCTGGAAACTCTGGAATTTGGCAACAATATTCCTAGAAGTTTTCTTTTTGGGATCTTTTTCAAGGGGTGATAGGGGGATTTTTTCAATTTCTATTTTACTCTCCAGTGCTAGAATATCAGGGTAATTTTCCTTGATAACTTCTTGAAAGATGATGTCTAGGCTCTTTTTTTGATCATGGCTTTCAGGTAGTCCAATAATTTTTAAATGATCTCTCCTGGATCTATTTTCCAGGTCAGTGGTTTTTCCAATGAGAGATTTCACATCATCTTCCATTTTTTCATTCCTTTGGTTGTGTTTTATAATATCTTGATTTCTCATTAAGTCACTAGCTTCCACTTGCTCCAATCTGATTTTTAAGGTAGTATTTTCTTCAGTGGTCCTTTGGACCTCCTTTTCCATTTAGCTAATTCTGCCTTTTAAGGCATTCTTCTCCTCACTGGCTTTTTGGAGCTCTTTTTCCATTTGGGTTAGTCAATTCTTTAAGGTATTATTTTCTTTAGTATTTTTGGGGGGTCTCTTTTAGCAAGTCATTGACTTGTTTTTCATGGTTTTCTTGCATCACTATCATTTCTGTTCCCAATTTTTCCTCTAATTCTCTTACTTGCTTTTCCAAATCACTTTTGAGATCTTCCATGGCCTGAGCCCAATTCGTATCTTTCTTGGAGGCTTCTGACATAGGCTCTTTGACTTTGTTGACTTCTTCTGGCTGTGTGATTTTATCTTCTTTGTCACCAACAAAGGAATCTAGAGTCTGAGTCTGAGTCTGAGACTGTTTTTGCTGCCTGTTCATGTTCCTAACCAACTACTTGATCCTTGAGCTTTTTGTCAGGATATGACTGCTTGTGGAGTAGAGAGTACTTTGTCCCAAGCTTTAGGGTCCAAGCACTGCTGTTTTCAGAGCCACTTCTATTCCACCATCACCTATTTCACCTTGGGCTCTGTCACAGCAGCGCTCCTTCTCCCCCAAGAACCGCCAACCTGGACTGCAATTCAGATCCAAGCAGGGCACAGCAAGAGAATCTGACTTTGTGCCCACAAAGCTCTCCTTGCATTCTCGCTCTGATCTGCTGCTAGATTCCTCCCACTGCGTAAGCCAGGGACTTGGGAAGCTGCTGAAACTGGCACTCTGGAGGCAGCCTCAGGAGCTTTGTGCTGCTGCTACCGCCACCATTGCCTGACCTCCTCCACCCTCAGAGCTGGCAGCTGGACAACTCTGAACACAGTTTCCCCCTAACCTACTCTTTGGCGTTTGTGGGTTAAGAAGTCTGGTAAGTGCCACAGCTCACTGTTTCATGGCCCCAAGGCCTCTTCCAGCTGACTGACTCAGGGTCTGGTCTGTCCTGGCACGGCCCATGCTGGGCTGTCCTCTGCTCTCAGACCTGTGCGATAGACCCTTCCCAGAGAATATCCAGGCTCTCCTGGGCTGGAGACCTGTTTCCCTGTGCTATCTTGTTGGTTCCACAGCTCTAGAATTTGTTCAGAGCATTTTTACAGGTGTTTGGAGGGATTTGGGGGGGAACTTAAGCCCTGCTTTCCTGCCACCATCTTGGCTCCACTCCCTGATATTGATGATTATTGAATAGAAATGGAAAGGAGCATACATATTTCTCAGTTTGGCATAGCATATTTACAAAAATTGACCATATGTTAGGCACAAATACCTCCCAAACAAATAAAGAAAAGCAGAAATATTAAACACATCCTTTATTAACTACAACAGAATAAAGTTATATTAATAACATTATAGTTTTAGATACCTTTTAATTCACTCCCCCTCATTACAAGTGGTAAGACTGAGGCACATAGAAGCTAAGTGACTTGCCCAGGGTTATGCAGCTAGTAAATGTCTAAGGCAGGTTTTGGACCCTAGTCTTCCTGACACCAAATTCAGTGTCTTATCCAGTCTTCATAGTAATCAAAAATTAAAAATTAATTAGAGACTAAATAACTGAGTCCTAAAGATTCATGGGTCAAAAGACAAATCACAGAAACAACAAAAAAATATTGTCAAAGAATGACAACAATGAAATTACCTCCCAACAACTTTTGAGATGCAACCAAAGTAGTCATGATGGGAACAATTTATACCTCTAAACATTTTCACCAACAAAATAAGAAAGAATAGATCAACAAATTGGGCATGAAACTAAAAAAACAAAAAAAAATCCTGGAAAAATGACAAATTTTAAAATTCCAACTAAACACTAAAGTAGAAATTCTAAAATATTAAAGAAGAAATTAGCAAAATCAAAAGCAAGTAAAGCTCAAACCATTGAATTAATTAATAAACCTAGGGCTGGGGTTTTTTGGGGGCGGAGGTGGAGAGGAAAAATGAAGTTGATACTCATTTGATATTCACATCAAAGCTTTAAAAATGAAAAACTAAATTTCCAGTATCAAAAATTAAAAAGAAGAAATTACATACAACAAATGAAGAAGAAATAAAATAATTAGAAATTATTTTGTCCAATGATTTGCCAATAATATTGACAAATTAAATGAAATGGACCAATATCTCCAAAAATATATGATATGCAGAATAACAGACTAATATATAGAGGATGCAAACAACCTAATCTCTGAAAAAGAAATTGAAGAAGGTATAAATGAATTCCAAAAAGAAAAAAAAAAAGCAGGCTCAGACAGATTTACAAGTGAATTTTATCAAATACTCAAGAAATAATTAATTCTAACATTACACAAACTATTTGCCAAAATAGGAAAAAAAAAGGCATCCTACTAATCTTTTCTATAATACAAATATGGTTTTGGTACTGAAAGTAGGTAGAGGCAAAAGAGAGAAAGAAAACTACAAACCAATGTCAATAATGTATATTGATGCAAAATTTTTAAATAAATGATTAGGAAAAATCTATAGCAATACATAAAAAGATTATACATTATGACCAAGTAGTATTTTTTTTACAAGAAATGCAAAGTTAGCTCAATATTAGGAAAACCATAAATATAATAGGCTATATTAATAATTGAAATCACATGATTTATATTGATAGATGCATAAAATGCCTTTGAGAAAATATTTTGATCTATTTCTGTTATAAAAAAAACCAACAACACTAAAATAAGATTAGGTGGAGATATCTGTAAATGGTAAATAAGATCTTTCCAAAACGTAAAGCCAAGATTGTATGTAATGGAGATAAACTTGAGACCTTTCTAATAAGATTAAGGGCAAAGTAAGAATGTTGATTGCCACCACTATTATTTAACATTGTTAAGAATGCAAGCTATAGAAATAAGAAAAGAAAAAGAAATCGAGGTAATAGCAACAAAAATAAAATTGATATAGCCCTTTAAGGTTTACAAAGCATTTTAGAAATATTTCATTTTATTCTTACAGCAACAATGAAAAGTAGGCGCTATTATTATCCCATTGGAAAGATGAAGAAACAGAATGATAGCAGTTTAGTGACTTGCCCAGAGTCATGCAACTGGTAAATGTATGAGGTTGGATCTGAACTCATCTTCCTGACTCCAGGTTCAGCATCCATCTACTATACCATCTAACTGCAAAGAAGAAACAAAATTACCTCTTTTTTGTAGATGATATATTCTCCGTAGAGAACCTAAGAGAGTCAACTAAAAATTTAGCTGAAGCAACAACTTTAGCAAAGTTGCAAGATATAAAACATGCCTACAAAAATTAGCCGCCTTTCTGTATATTACCTGCAAAACTCGGCAGGAATAAATAGAAAAAGAAATTCCATCAAAATAATTACAGAACATATAAAGTATTTAAGACTATACCTACTAAGACACATGCAAGAGTTGTGCTAATACAATCACAGAACACTTTTTACAAATATAATGACAGACTTTAATGAGTGTTGTTCATAGTTGGGTCATGCAAATGCAAAAAATGATAATATTGTCTAAATTATTTGTTCAGTGTCACATCAACCAAACTACTTAAGGATTGTTTTAGATAAATAAAAAAATTGTAACAAAATTTATCTGAAAACAAAAGATCAAGAATATCGGGGAAAATATTGAAAAAAATAGAGAGGAAACGAGGGAAGCAGTTGAATTTCAAACGATACTACAAAGCAGTAATTATCAAAATTGTGTGGGTCTGGCTAAAAAAATAGAAAAGTATATCAGTGGAACAGATTACATACACAACATATAGAAACAAATGGGTAATTTCTAACAGAAATAATTTATAATAAATGGATTACAAAATGTAGCAGCCCTTCTGGGATACCTTCTCAACTTAGCACTCACAGGGTTGGTTGCAGGTTGGGTTCCTGGGGAAGGGAAAGTGACTATTACCAAGTAAAAAGTTACTCTGTAGATCCATAATTGCAAAATTATATCTCACATCTTCCCATGGGTGAATTTACCTTTAATGATCAATTGGTTGACACAATCAGTTTAAAACAAAGGTATTTATTAAGAATGGACAGTATAGAATATCTCCCCACCCCCACCCCTCATAAATCAGGAGTTTGCTGTCCCACAAACACAAGGTCAATAGGAAGAAGGAGGCCAGACTTAGAGGACGCTGGTATTGAGGCACATCAGTAGGCGGCTCACACCTCTAGAACTGCAGGGATGAATGCCCTATCTCTTCTCATGGTACTCTGAAGCCACTCCTCCCTGGGTGCAGTGCCCTTGATGGATGGGTCACTCATCTGTTTTTCTAGGGTCTGCTCTTCTCCATAGCTGAATTCTTTGTTGCTAGAGTTTTGTGGTTGTTCAGTCATTTCAGTTATGTCTGATTTTTTGTGACACCTTTTGGGGGCTTTCTCAGCAGAGGTAGTAGAGTGGTTTGCCACTTCCTTCTCCAGCTCATTTTACAGATGAGAAAAATGAAGCAAACAGGGTTAAGCAACTTGCCCAGGGTCACACAGCTAGTAAGTTTTTGAGACAGAATTTGAACTCAGGTCTTCCTGACTCCAGGCCAGACCCTCTAACCACTACGCCACCAAACTGCCCCAAAATAGGAGATAGCCCCTCAGTTTAGAGTTCTCAACCATGATGAAAAGAACTGCCAAAATATTTTTGTGCCTATAGATCCTTATTCCTCTTTCTTTGATTTCTTTGGGATATAAGCCTAGTAGTAGCACAGCTAGTTCAAAGGTATGCATGGTTTATAATAGATAACATTTATATCATGCTTCAAGGTTTTCAAAGTTCTTTAGAAATAGCCTCATTTTATCTTCACAACAACCCTGGGAAGTGCTATTGTTATCCTCTTTTTCAGAAAGGGTAACTGAGGCCAAGACAGGTTAAGCGACTCGACCAGGGTCACACAACTAGTAGGTATATTAGACTGGATTTAAACTTAGTTGTTCCTGACTCTGAGTCCAGTACTCTAATTAATTTGTTACCGGACTTCCAGCAAAGATGAGGGAGAGGACACTGTCTTCAGAGGCTATCTAGTTCAACCCTTATGTGACCAAGCACCTTAACACCATCATGAACAAATCTCTGCTTAAAGACCTCCAGTTAAGGACAACTTACTCCCTCCCAAGGCTGTCAATTCCATTTGGGGTTAGGAAGTTTTTCTTGACATCAAGTCTAAATATGCCTTTTAGAACTTCAACTCATTGCTACTAGTTCTCTAGGGGAAAGCAGAAGGACTTACCCTTTCAAATACTTCAATTTAATAAACACTTATTAAGCTACCTACTACATGCCTGGAACTGTGCTCAGTGCTGGTGATACAAAGACAAAAGCAGAATCAGCCCTTCCCTAAGGAACTTCCATTCCACTGGGGGAAAATAACATGTATATAGATAAGTAAATAACAAAATATGTATATGAAGTAAATAAAAATTAATTTTCATAAGAAAGATGGGGAGAGCACTAACTCCCAAGGGAATTAGGAGAGGCAGAAGGTCCCACTAATTCTGTCTTTTTTTTTTTTAGTATTTTATTTTTTCCCCAGTTACATGTAAAAAAAATTTTTAACATTCTCTTCTAAGACTTTGAGTTCCAAATTCTTTCCCTTCCTCCCTCCCCACCCCACCCCCTCATGGAGAGGGCAAGCAATTTGATATAGGTTATACATGTGTAGTCATGCAAAACATTTCCATAATAGTCATGTTGTGAAAGAAAACATAGACTAAAAAAAAGCCCTCGAGAAAAATAAAGTAAGTAAAAAAAGTATGCCTCAATCTGTATTCAGAAACCATTAGCTCTTTCTCTGGGAATTAATAACATTTTTTAATTATCAGTTCTTCAGAGTTGTCTTGGATCATTGAATTGCTTAGTCATTGAATTGCAAAGTCATTCACAGATGATCATTGCACAATATTGCTGCTACTTTGTACACAATACATTTCACTTTGCATCAGCTCATATAAATCTTTCCAGTTTTTTTCTGAGCATCTTGCTCGTCATTTCTTATAGCATAATAATATTCCACCATGATCACATACCACAATTTCTTCAGCCATTACCCAATTGATGGATATACCCTCAATTTCTAACTCTTAACCCCCTAAAAGAGCTGCTATAAATATTTTTGTACATGTATGTCCTTTTCCTTTTTCTTTTTATCTCTTTTGGGATATAGACCTAGTAGTGATATTGCTGGGTCAAAGGGT
Organism: Phalanger gymnotis; assembly: GCA_028646595.1. Lineage (NCBI taxonomy): Eukaryota > Metazoa > Chordata > Mammalia > Diprotodontia > Phalangeridae > Phalanger > Phalanger gymnotis. The sequence goes on along the minus strand of CM053625.1, from coordinate 164,190,322 downwards.
ATGCACAGTTTCATAGTCCTACAGTTCCAAATTGCTCTATAGAATGGTTGGATCAGTTCACAACTCCAACAGTGCATTAATGACTCATTTTTCCTCCATTCCCTCCACCATTTGTCATTTTTCTTTTTCTGTCCTATTAGCCAATTTAATAGGCATGAGGTAGTACCTCAGAATTGTTTTAATTTGCATTTTTCCATATGGCTATAAGTAGGTTCATTTGAAAACTATTCATATCTTTTGATCATTTATCAATTGAAGAATGGCTCTTATTTTTATAAATTTGACTCAGTTTTCCATATGTTTGAGAAATGAGGCCTTTATCAGAAACTTGCTTCAAAAATTTTTTCATAGTTACTATTGCTAACTGTATTGCCTTCCATCCTATTCCCCCCACCAATTTAATCTATTCTTTCTCTCCTTTTACCCTGTTCCTCCTCAAAGTGTTTTGTTTCTGACTATCCCCTCCCCCAATATGCCTTCCCTTTTATCATAACCCCCCTTTCTCTTTTCCCCTTCCCCTCCTACTTTCTGGTAGAGTAAGATAGATATCTACATCTAATTGAGTGTATATGTTATTCCCTCTTTGAGCCAATTCTGATGAAAGTAAGGTTCACTCACTGCCCCTCACCTCCTCCCTCTTCCCCTTCACTGTAAAGGCTTTTTCTTGCCTCTTTTATGTGAGACAATTCACCCCATTCTGCCCCTCCCTTTCCCTTTCTCCCAGTATATTCCTCTTTAACCCCTTAATTTTACTTTTTTAGATATCATCCCTTCATATTCAACTCACACCTGCACCCTCTGTCTGTATATATTCCTGTCTACACTAATAATGAGAAAGTTCTTATGAGTTACAAGTATCATATTCCCATGTAGGAATGTAAATAGCTTAACCTTATTAAGTCCCTTATGCTTACCCTTTCCTTTTTACCTTTTTATGCCTCTCTTGAGTCTTGTATTTGAAAGTCAATTTTTCTATTCAGCTCTGGTCTTTTCATGGAGAATGCTTGGATGTCCTCTATTTCATTGAATATCCATTTTTTCCCCCCTTGAAGAATTACACTCAGTTTTGCTGAGTAGGTGATTCTTTTAATCCTAGCGCCTTTGCCTCTGTAATATCATACTCCAAGCCCTCTGATCCTTTATTATAGAAACTGCTAAATCTTGTGTTATCCTAACTATGGCTACATGATACTTGAATTGTTTCTTTTGGGATGCTTGCAATATTTTCCCCTTAATCTGGAAGCTCTGGAATTTGGCTATGATGTTCCTGGGAGTTTTCATTTTGGGATCTCTTTCAGGAAGTGATCAGTGTATTCTTTCAGTTTCTATTTTTTCCCTCTGGTTCTAGAATATCGGGGTAGTTTTCCTTGATAATTTCTAGAAAGGTGATGTCTAGGCTCTTTTTTTGATCATGGCTTTCAGGTAGCCCAATAATTCTTAAATAATCTCTCCTATTTTCCAGGTCAGTTGTTTTTCCCAGTGAGATATTTCATATTGTCTTCTATTTTTCATTCTTTTAGTTCTGTTTTATTGTTTCTTAATTTTTCATAAAGTTATTAGCTTCAATTCGCTTAACTCTAATTTTTAAGGAATTATTTTCTTCAGTCAGCTTTTGTGCCTCCTTTTCATTTGGCTAATTCTACTTTTTAAGAAAATTTTTTTTCAGTGAATTTTTGTGTCTCTTTTTCCATTTAGCCAATTCTGCCTTTCAAGGCATTCTTCTCATTGGATTTTTGTACCTCTTTTGCCATTTGGCTATTCTGTTTTTTAAGGTGTTATTTTCTTCAGTATTTTTTGTGTCTCCTTTACTAAGCTGTTTTCTCATTTTTCATGATTTTCTTGCATTACCCTTATTTCTCTTCACAATTTTTCCTCTACCTCTCTTACTTGATTTTCAAAATCCTTTTTGAGCTCTTCCATGGGCTGATGACAGTTCATATTTTTCTCAGAGGCTTTGGATGTGGGAGCTTTGACTTTGTTATCTTCTTCTGAGTGTGTGTTTTGAACTTCCTTGTCACCATAGTAACGTTCTATGGTCAGGATTGTCTTCTGTTGTTTGCTTATTTTCCCAGCCCTTTACTTGACTTTTTACTCTTTGTTAAAGTACAGCTCTGCTTCCAGGGTGGAGGGCACACTGTCCCAAGCTTCAGGGGTTTCAGGCAGCTGTTTTCAGAGATACTTCTAGGGACCTGTAAGTTTTCAGTTCTTCCAATGTGATATGATGTAAAGATGTGTTTTCTCCTTTCCTGGCCTGTGCTCTGGTCTGTGCGTGACCACAAGCACACCCTAGAACTGTGAGGAGGGTCCCTGCTCCATTGTGGCTGTAAGCTCTGGTGTGCTAATGCTCCTCCTAATCCTGGGACCTAGGACTTCAACCCAGATCTGAGTATGGGCAAAGCAAGAATCCTGCCCCCAGCACTTGCAAAGAGAACCCTGTAATATCCTTCTGACCAGTTATTTGACCCCCCCTTACCATCTGTGAGCTGAGAGTTCCAGAAGCAGCCACTCCTCTGCTGATTCAGTGGCTCTCCAGGCCTGGTTCTGGTTTGCTTGGGTCAGGGCTGTGCTGGCACAGCCTGTGCTGGACTGCATTCCTTTCTCACCTTGATGCAACAGACCTTTCCTGCTGACCTTCCAAGTTGTCTTGGGCTGTAAATTTGTTTCCTTCTGTCTTTTTGTGGGCTCTGCCACTCCAGAATTTGCATAGAGTCATTATTTAAAAGTATTTGGAGGGGTTTGGGGGAGAGCTCAGGTGAGACCCTGCCTTTACTCTACCATCTTGGCTTCACCCACTTATGCTAAGTCTTGAAGGAAGTGGGGATTCTAAGAAATGAAGATAAGATGGAAGCACATTCTCCAGGTTTGGCAGACAGTCTATGCCAAGTCATGGAATATCATCCCCACCAAGTCTTCTCTTTTCAAGGCTCAACATCACCTGTTCCTCAGGCAATCCTGAGATAGCATTTTCTCAAGATTTTTCACCAGGGTGGCCACCCTTTTCTGTCTGTGTTCCCATTTATCAATGTCTCCTATAATATTGTGCTCGGAAATGACCATCATACCAAGGCACAGTCTGTCTAGGACTAGGACTGTCAGGATAATCACCTCTTTTATTCTGAACACTGAGCCTTTTTTTAACAAAGCTTGGGATAGGATCTGGGGGTTTGGGGTCATAATATCATACTCTAAAATCCCCATGTCTTTCTTATACAAGCTGTTGCCCAGCAATGTGTTCCTTATTTCATACATATGAACTAAGATTAACATTTTACCTTTTTAGATTCTGCCCAGTGTTCCATCCTGTTAAGATCTTTTCAGATCCTGACTCCAGTATCCTGTCCTTGGACCTCTTCTCTTCTCCCTTTGTATTGTCTCATTTAATGATCTCATCAGCTCCTCTTGAGTTCAATAATCAACTCTTTGCAACTGATTCTCATATCTATTTATCCAGCCCTAACCTCACTCCTGACCATCCCACACCATCAACTGCCTATGGGACATCTATTTCTAGATGTCCCATAGACATCTCAGACTCAAGATGCCCCAAATAAAACTCAATATCATTTCCCCCAAACATTCTCCTCTTCCAGACTTCCTATTATTGCCAAAGGCACCACAATCTTCCTATGCAAGCTCCCAACCTCAGTGTCATCCTCAACTCCTCACTCACATGCATCTCATATATCCAATCTGTTGCCAAGTCCAGTCATTTTTACCATCATAACAGCTCTCCTATGTGTCCCTTTCTCTCCTTTGACACTACCACCATCCTGGTACAGGGATTCATCATCTCAGTAGCCTCTTAGTTGTTCTTTTTGCCTCAAGTCTTTGCCTTGGCATGGTGGTCATTTCTGAGCACCATATTGTAGGAGACATTGCTAAGTGGGAACACTGCCAGAAGAAAGTGGCCAAGCTGGTGAAAAACTTTGAGAACAGTCCATTCTGTTAAAGCAATTCTCTTAAAGTGTAGTCCTGACTATTTCGCCCTGCTCCCTACTTAATATTAACTTCTAGGGCTCTTTACTGTCTCCAGGGCAAAATATAAAATCCTCTCTTTGCTTTCCCCTTCCTACCTTTCCAGTTTTCTTGGTGCCTTCCTGTACTCTATGATCTAGCAACACTAGCTTACTTGCTTTTCCTCACACACAACACTCTATCTACCAAATCCATGCCTATTCGTTGGCTGTCCCCTATGTCAGGACTGCACTCTCCTCCTTACTTCTGCCTCTTGGCTTCCCTGCCTTCCTTCAAGACTCAAATCCCACTTTCCGCAAGAGGCTTTTCCTGGACCCAATTCTCTACCCCCATTCCTCCCTTTGCTGGTGCCTTCTTAAGCCTCATCTCCCATTTAGCCTACATATTTTGTATGGACATAGTTGTTTGCATATTGTTTGCCCCTATGAGAATGTGAGCTTCTTAAGGACAAGGATCATGGTTTTTTCTTCCCTTTTTTTGTATCCCCCAGAACAATGTCTGGCACGTAGTAAGCTCCTGCTGATTGACTGATCAATTACTTATCACTCCTAGCTTTTTATCATCTGCAAATTCAAAAAGCATTCCTTTATTCAAGTCACTAGAAAAAATGTTGAATAACAAGATGGATCCCTGAGGCTTTCCCTAATGAGACCTCTCTCCGAGATGACATTGAGTAATGACTACTCTTTGGGTTTGGTCATTCACCCAGTTCCACTTAACCATACTATTTTCTAGCCCACATCTTTCTATCTTGTCTGCCAAGATGGAATGAGAGACTATGTCAAATGCTTTGCCACATTAGCCAGAAGACCAATCTCTTACCCACCCCTCATCTCAGTGGCCCTCAGGTCTAAGCTTTGATGGTTCTGCCTATAAGGTAGCTCTTCTGGTTACCTATTATCCATGAAGGATCTAGATTCCCAGTGACTATTCTCTCTGTACTCATCTTCTCCTACCTAGCTCTGGGCCAATACTCTTTGTATTTGTAGGAGTAGTGAGTAATCACCCCTCTTTGCTTTCATCATGGTTAAGAGGGGGCAGTGGAGTCTTTTTTTAAGAGTTCACCCACTCAAGCCACAAAGACTGCTATGAAGAAACTTTTAAATGGGCTGCCCTGTGTTTAGAGTACAAGGATGCTGTCCTCCCCCAGCCTGGTTCTGGCAACTGAGCAGACGGATGGGATTAACTAGCTTACAAACTATGGTCTGGAAAAGGTGCTCTCTGGGCTCTTGATGGAAAATCCTTTTAGTCATGGAAAGAGAAACATCAAGAGTGTGATGACTTGCCTAAAATGGAGCAGTACTGATGCCATGGAGCATGGCGACATTAATAGGGTGTCTTTGGCCAGAGAAGGATGGGGTGGAGGAAGAGCTGATAATGATAAAGATATAATGAGTAAGGGGGAAGTCCAGATCTTTCTTTTTAGGGCCACTTTGAACAACCGTATTAAGTCAGTCTTGGGACTGGATTTTCCATCCAATTCTTGAAGAGAACATTCCAGAGCCTGAGGATTCTCAGTGATTTTAAGAAGGTTTCCATGAAGATCCATTGTCTATCTTCTTTCCCCTGTCACTCATCTTTGAAGAGAAAAAGTGGGGTAAAGAGGGCATACGGGCTATGAAAAAAAATGTCATTTCCCATAGAGGCCCACCAGGATGTGGGGGGGGGGGTTGGGGAGGGAGGCAGGAAGTAAGTAGCCTTGCACAGTCCCTCCTGGACTCTGCTAATTCAGCTATGATCTTACTTGACGCCCATGTTGGGGGTTGGACTAACTGGCTCACAAACGCTGCATTTCCCCTGGAGATGTTTGTATCTGGGGCAATTACTCCATGCCCTAACTAGAACCAGGTGGAAATATATTAGAGAATCCAACTCAACATATCTATGATTTAAGGATGGGAAAAGGAAGAGTGGAATGATATTCATGAGAAGGGAGGAATGGGAAATCTCTATGGTATTGAGTGATATAATATTTGTAATGTGCTTAACACAGTGCCTAGCACATAGTAAGCACTATATAAATTCTAGTTATGGAGGCAGCAGGTGGCAAAGTAGATACTGGAGTTAGGAAGATCTGAGTTCAAATTTGGCCTCAAACACTTACTTGATATTTGATCCTGGGCTAGTCATTTAACTTTTGCTAGCCTCAGCATCCTCAACTATAAAATGGAGGTAATATCTTGCAGGGTCATTGTGAGAATCAAATGAGATAATATTTGTATTTTTAAAAATAATTTAGTATCATATCTAGCACATAGTAGGTGCTACATAAATGCTTCCCCCTAGTTTAACATGGAGCTAGCCAGCCAGCACATCCTACTATAGGAAAGTAGTTATGCCTTTGTGATAAAACTGATCAGTACATTCCACAACTCCCTCCAAAGAAATCCTTCAGCCATTTTCCAGAAGTCCCTAAGGTCTTTCTATGTTGGGAAGAAGAGGATTCAAAAGGGGTTGACCTTTCTTTCTATTCACGTTGCCAACACCTTCATTCTGACCTTCATCCCTTTTGCCTGGATTTCTGAAGTCGCATCCTAATCATTCTCCTTGCCTCAAGTCTCTCCCCAACACCAATCCAGACCCCATATAATGGAGGATGTGGTTTTCTTTAAGCACATATCTAACCATGTCACTCTCTTATTCAAAAAAACTCCCATGACTCCCTATTGCCTCCAAGATAAAATATAAATGAAATAGTTTTTTAAAGTTCTTTACAATCAGGTCCAAGCTTATCTTTTAAATCTCACTGGACATTACTTCCCATCCTATACTCTTTAATCTAGGTCATGGGTTCTTAATGTAGGAACTGTGAACTCTTTAAAAATTTCATTACTGTATTTCAATAAAATTTATTTCCTTTGTGATCATGCATTTTAAAACATTATTCCAAGAAGGGGTCCATGAGTTTCTCTAGGCTGCCAAAAGGGTCCATGAAACAAAAAAGTTTAAGACCCTCTGATCTAGTCAAATTGACCTTCTCTCTGTCCTTCACACAGGGTGCTTTATCTCCCATCTCAGTGTCTTTACCCTGGCTGTCCCTCAGGACTGGAATATACTCACTCCATCCTTCCTCCCACTTCATAGAATCCTCTCTTCCTTCACGACGAAGCTCAAGAATCATCTTCTACATTAAACCTTTTCTAATCCCCCAATTGCTTATGCCTCCTTCCCTAAAAATCTTATCTTTAACCACTTCAGACTTAAGCAGTTTAGTATATACAAGTAGTATGAATGTATGTGTATATATATATATAGATAGATATGCATATATCTATCTATATATATATAAAATATACATTTGTGTATACATATTTATGCCTTCTCTGTTAGAACGTAAGCTCTTTAGGGATTGCTTTGTTCTTTATGTTTGGATTTCCCATGCTTATCACCTAGCAGGCACTTAATAAATGCTTATCGATTGAATTCAATTCAATAGCATTTACTATATACCTACTATATACTGGCCATTATACTATGTACTGGAGACAAAAAAAAACCAAACCAAAAACTAAGAGTGAAAACATTCCCTGTTCTCAAAGATACTACATTCTACTGGGAATAAGCAGTATGTGCACAGAACAAGGAAACAAATGGAAAGTATACAAAGTAATCCAATAATATTTAAGAAGGAAAGAGTGTTAATAACTAGTGGGGTGGGTGCAGATCAGGAAAAGAATCATGTCAGAGGTGGCACTGGAGCTAAGCATTAGGAAGAGCAAGGAACTCTGAGATGGGAAGGAGGAGAGGAGTTGCTGACATGGTAGTGGGGGTTGGAATGTTCTGCATAAGGAACAGCAAGGAGGCTTGTTTGACTGGAAGATGAAAGTGTGTAATGCTGTTTGGAGAGATGGGTCAGAGGCAGATTATTCTAAAGTCCCACCTATGGGCAAGCCAGGTCCTGGCACATAGGGCAATGAAAGAGCAGGGGCCAAAGGCACTGCTCTCCCTGATCTCAAGTTGTTTTGCAATGGCTTGAGGCCGACATAGACAAACACTGTCTCTCACAAAGCCCTTCCAACCCCGAGTGCTGGAGGCAACAGCATGACCTGGGTGGTGTCCTTAGCCTGTTCCTCTTCCTATAACATCCTCCTCTGCATTTAGGGGTGGGGACAGGAGGAACCAATGACTGAATGCTTAGGTTCATAGATTGTTAAATCTGGAAGGACCCTGAAAGCTCATTTAGTTCAACTCTTTCCTTTTATAGACGAGGAAGGTGAGACTCATAGAAATGAAATGACAGGACCAAGGTCACACAGTTGGTGCCAGGACTCAAAAAACCCAGGTTTCTTAACACCGCTATAAATAGGCAGCTCTTGGATTTTTCAGTTATCTTCTCTTGGTCTTCACCTCACTCCTTCTCATTTTCTTTAGCCCATCTGTCAGGTGCTTAGTCTTAACAATGGTGATGATAGCCAACATCTACATAAGCACCTTAAGATCTCCAAAGAACTTTTATTCATTCATTCATTCTTTTATTTTCCATTTTCTTCTATGAACCTCACAATAATCGTGCAAGAGAGGAACTCGCTACCCCCATTTTACAGATGAGAAAACAGAGGTTTCACAAGGTGATGTGATTTTCCCAGCATCAGAGCTAGGAAGCATCTAATTCCAATCCAGAACTTTCCCACTCCAAATCAATCACTCTGTCCACCATGCTGTGCTCCCTCCTGGCTGGCCATCCTGGATCCTGGCTGGCTATCTCCCTCTAGGGACCCCTTTCTGGGACCGTGCACCAAAGCTTCGTCTGCTTGAACTCCATGGCCTTTCTGTATAATTTGACTTTTTGTTCCCAGCTTCCCCGTAATGCTAGGGAGTTCTTATCAGTTCCAAGCCACACTGGAGATCCTTCATCCCCTCCTGTGGGATTGCCTTTCTTTTTTTGAAACTCTGAAGTTTTCTACTTAGGGGTGGCAGCTTTGTTGTTGGGAAAGAATGAGTTTAGTTTTCCATTGCCTCTCTTCCTGGTGAGAGAGAGAGAGGGAGAGAGGAAGAGAGAGACAGAGAGACAGAGAGACAGAGAGGCTAGAGCAGAGTGTGTTGTGGTGGGGTTGGCAGGTGGTAGAAGGGGACAAGTTGAAGAAATGGTTCCCACCCCCCACCCCAACCCCCAGGCAACACTTGCCTAACTAATCTGGCTGTGGAATGATTTCGGCTTTGAAATATGTTGACAGAATCCATAAATGCTGGGCTGGGGAGTCTGAGGCTGGAATTCCTGTACCTACTCCTAGAACAAGGCATGTCTGTGGTAGTCAGGCTGGGCAGGGGGTGGGGAGATTCTGGGAAATTTTGGAACAAATTAAGAGAGGTTGTAAGCTCGTTTTGCCAGGGAAATAATAAAGACTTTTGTGACATTGTTCTAGAGATTTTCCCATTATTCTCATCCTGAAAACAGTTTGGGAAATACTTCCATAGAGTTTTCTTCAGCCAGAGGTTGCCTCAAAATGGTGGCAGTGGCCATGTTGCTAAGGATGAGGGAGGTGATTGAACCGGTTGTGATAGTAGCAGTGACGGTGATGAGAAGACCTTCCTTGCCTCATTGTTTCTCCAAGGTTCCTTCCAGGATTCTTCATGATTTCTCTGGCCAAAGGATTCTAGAGGATGAATGACAATGTAGTGTAATGGTAAGAAGAAGCCATTGCTAGCAATTTTGTACCTGAAGTAAGTGGATGAATTGAGGAAGAGGAAGGAGGGAAGGGAATTCCAGGATAAGGATGAGGCTGGGGTAGGGAAGAAGCTTGCTTTAGAATGATGGTACCTTCAGCACCCTCTAAATTTCCTAGGCTAGGTCTTACCATCCCCACCCTAGTTGTATGTTCAGTGCCAAATCTTAGGTAGAAAAACTCCAAGAATGCCCTAGGAGGGGCAGAGTAGGCTGTCATTTTGCAGATGAGAAAACTGGAGTCAAAATGCAGCACTCAAGCTAGGATCAGAAGGGTGGAGAGCAGACATTTCCCCAATTCAGATATTCCATTGAGGGCTGAACACGGGACTGTGAAAACAGAATTATGCCTACCAGAAACTAGGCATCTGTGAAGGATACCCTCACACTTGAGATGTGCTCCTTTCATAGCATAGTGCAATCCAAAATTCTTCTGAATTTTGGAGTCAGAGGACCTGGGTTCAAATCCTGACTCTGAATAAAACTATGTGTGTAGTTTTATTGTGTGTGTATGTTGGGGGGAATAATTGTCATTTAATCTTTCTAGTTGTCAATTCCTTATCTATAAAATGGGGTGAAGGATGTGGACTCATTGACCTCCGAAGGCCTTTCCAGCTTTGGTTCTACAATCCAACTCTTCCTGCTTGGTTAAAATCATTCTATCCCTTCTGGGTAAGCCATACTAGGGTCACTTCCTGGAATTCTCAAAGTCCTCCAAGATGTTCTCCCCAAAGTATCTTTCTAAGAATCAGCTAAGAGACAATTTCCAAAGTTGTTTTGGGCTATATCTGAGGTAAATATTTCTTTCATTCTGCTTTGCTGTTATTTATCCTTTATTTTGAAGAGAACCAATGACATCACCTGGTGATGTCTTGACTCAGGCATGAATTGGATTTAAGTGAGGCAGAGTTGCACAAAGTCATCTGCCTCACTCTCTCTTCCAGAGGCGTTGAAGTCCAGTGGCAAGACAAAAGTCAGGATGACTGCCGATGGCCTGGGATGCAGCAGACGACCTTGTTGATGACCTATTATGTAATACATTTCTCTTTGTTCTTTGACTTATTTCTGTTCTATTGGTCCATGAGTCAGAAAATCATCACTGAAGGACCAAGTCTGTTAATTTGGCCTTTCAGGGCCTTGAGGCCTTTGAGGTTGCAGGTTCTCCACCCCTGAATTAGTGGGAAGCCTACAGAGCAAAATGCTGGCCTGCCCCTAGGAAAACTGTTAAGAAGGTGAAGTGTGTTTTTCTGGATTCTCCTATAGTGTCCCCCTTCCTCCTTTTAACTAGCTCACCCACCCTCCAAGCCTGGAAGCTCAAAGCACTCCCTCTTGTGGTAGGCAGGTGCTATTATTATCTCCAATTCACATATGAGGAAACTGAGGCAAACATAGGTTAAGTGACTTGCCCAGGGTCACAGAGTGACTATAAGGGTCTGAGGCTGGATTTGAACTTAGATCTTCCTGATTTCAGGCTAGGCTCTATCCGCCATGACATCTAGCTGTCCCCATGATAGCTCATTTGTAAGGTACAGCTTTAAAGAGTTGCCTGGGGGCAGCTTGTAGGGGTCACAGGTTGCTTTTCCTAGGTGGTTCTCCCCTAGGCACCAAGCTCCAGGTACTCTCCAGGTGTCTAAATCTCCTTACTATTGTCTTGTCCCAACACCAGAGAGTTTAGGGGATGGAGAACCAGCCTGGAAGCCATGAATTCTTCCCATCTCTGACACCTATTGGCCATTATCGTTTAACCCCCAGGGCTCTGTGAGACTCTCTGAGACTAGGAGCAGCAGAGAAGATTCTGCTCTGCACTGATAGAAGGAATCTCCTTCCCCAGCAGTTCCCTAGACCAGGGAAATCCCAGCCGAATTAAATCTTTATCACTATTAAAAACTTAACCCTGAATATAAATACAAACAACTAGAATTGCTCAGTGTCTATAGTTAAATGAACTTGTTTCAGGGCATAAAATGTCAGTGGGATATTCTGACACCTCCTTCTAAGGGACCATCACTACCTTTTGTCTATACCTTGTCACCTACTGTTCCTCATATGGTGGGAGCTACTGCAAGGAGGTACTCCTTTCCAAAGGATTTTATATTCCTTATACTTGGCATTATTATGATTAATAATTAATATTAAATTATTAATATAATATACAAACACCATAATATAAACATATAATACAATATAATCATATATATTAAAAATTAATAATATTAATTGCATCAATGGACCACAATTTATTTAACCATAACCATTATTTAACCATTCCCTCATTGTTCTAGTTTTTTGCAGTTATGTATACCAATCCCAAGAAAGTCTCTAAAGAGGCACCACTGTCCGAAAGATCGCTGACTTTGGAGTCAGAAGACTGGAGGTTAAATCCTGCTTCCGTCATTTTCTAGCTGCCGGGCTTTAGATGAGGGTCTGTTCCCTCATCTCCAAAATGAGACGATGGGACTAAGTAGCCTCTAAGTTTCTTTCCAGCTCTAAATTGATGATCCTAAAACCAGCTTCCTCAAGATAGGCAGACATGAGAAAGGTAAAGGTCACCTTTGCTGTCAGTTGATGCAGGAAAGTCCTAGATTAAAGGAAAGTAACCTCCAGTCTGACCTATATGCCTCCTTTACTCTGGGTTCCGGCTTTTCAGGAAAAGTCCCCAATGAGTAAGGGCTGTAAGCCATCACTGTCTCATGGCTTTACCCCTATGGGGGGGCCAGTTATCAGTGGAACAGAGTTTCCCATATGTTCTGCCCCACCCCTCTGCACCACTAGATTGATTCCAGTAGATTGGGAGCCCCTTGAGGGCAGGGACTGTCTTTTACCTCTTTTTGTATCCTTGGCACTTAGCACACAGTGCTAGGCATATAATAGATACTTAATAAAAGTTTGTTGACTGACCACTAAGGGCATGGTGAAGCAGACTGCTTTATATATTGGTATCCTTAGCCTCTGGGGCAGCTGGTGGTACAGTGGACAGAGTGAGCCTGGAGTCAGGAAGGCTCATCTTCCTGAGTTCAAATCCAGTCTCAGACACTAACTGTGTGACCCGGGGCAAGTCACTTAATCCTGTTTTCTTCCATTTATCCCTCTGCAAAGCAAACTGGAGAAGACAATAGCAAACCACTCCAGTATCTTTGCCAAGAAAATCACAAATGGGGTCGTGAAGACTCGGACCTGACTGAAGCCACTACACGACAACAAAACCTCTAGCAGCGTTGAAGACACAGTAGGCATTTAAAAATTGCTCGTTGGTTGCTTGCTTAGAGTCAGAAGTCCTTTGTGTCACAACTCAACTAGCGATGTGACCCTTGGGCTAATCACTTAACTTCTCTGAGACTCAGTTTCCTTATCTACAATATGGGGTTAACATTCCCTGCCCTGACTACATGTCTCAGAGTTATTGTGAGGTGCCAATCTTTTTCTGTTTTTATTTTAAAGCACTAGAAACAGGTAAAGTATTTTCTTAACATTTGTTCAACATTTCGTGCTTTCTGAAAGGTTAATGCCCCTTACCTCTTACCTGTCTCCTGGTGGTAAAAAGCATAAATGAACTCTTTTATTAAGGCAAAGTTTACAAGGGCAGGATGACCCACTTAAATCATTCCCCAATAGAAAGCAGACCATTTGGCAAGGGAACAATTTCTATGATAATCTTTCCAGTTTCTGGTTCCACCCAGCTCCCAGGTGCTCTTTAATTGGATGGACAGACAAGTTTATTTTCTGAAATGGGTAGATGCTAAACTCAGTCTCATCACACACCTCCTCTCAGAAAGATTTCTATCCCTTTTAATGTAATCAGTTGAGTCTAGGTCATCTTCTATGAAGCAGTGTTTGTAAAGTCCAGGGAACTACAAAGCTATTTCTTACCCTATTTTTAAACTAACCCTCCTAAGCCGAGCTATAACTAGGGTGAGGCAATTGGAGCTGCATCACAGGACCAGGAAATTTAGAGAGTGATAACATCATCCCAGGGGAAGCTCCTTCATCCTAGTTCCTGGCCCTCCTTGACCCAGTCCTACATCTTTAGCAACAACCTGACTTTCATCCACACAGAAAGCTCTTCCCAGTTTAATTTACCCTATCTCTCCTCCCTACTCCCATCTCCAGGTATAACAATTCTTAGTTATACCTCAGCTCCTAAGAAAACTAAACAGCCCATTACTCTCCGTCTTGGGCCACTGAACTAGAATTTGCTTTTTTCCTGGGGCAGTTTCTCTTTGGCTACAAGTTAGCTCCCTGACAGGCCCCCAGAGGCACTGCTGGTCAGCACACAGAATTTCAGAAGAACCTCTAACCACCACCTGGTCTAGTTCATCAGTTTAGATATAAGAAAAATGAAGCTCCACAAGGTGACTGGGCTGGTCCGAGGTTTAGGTCCCTTTGCTTCCAGCCCAGGACATCTTCCACTCTATGATAATGGGCGGAGGGTCAAACCGGCACCCAGAGAACACCGCGGTGCGTGACCTTGTATGGCATTGCCGAACCAGAGATCCCTGGAAGGAGAGAGCCCTGATTCCAGTGTGCTGACGTCCATTCCTCTCTCTCAGGGGCACTCTCTTTTCTTGTGGTTTCCTTTTATTTCTTCCCCCTTTCTTCCCATCCACCCTTTGACCGGAATGGCTCAGGCTCCTCCCCCTCTTCCCTCCTTACACATCAATGACTTTTGCTGAAAAGCAAACACCAACAGCCTGGCGGTTTCTGGGTGTGTGGTTTACCTCAAGACGTCATTTTCCTCCCTCCAGATAAATCAGAAGTTATTTCTGCTTACATCTAGTTTCAGTTGTAATGGAGTCTGGCACTCATGACTTTTATTTAATGTTCAGAAAGGTATAGTACAAATAAGAGGTCTGAGTCAGGAGTTGGAAGACCTGGGTTCAAATCCTACCTCTGACATTTATTACCTATGTGATCTTAGGCACATCACTTAACTCTTCTACCTATGCCTCACTTTTCTTATCTATAAAGCGAGGGGGTTGGGTCTGTAAAGCTAGTCTGTAAGGCCCTTTCTGGCTCTAAATCCATAGATGATCTTATGCTCCTTCTGGCTTGATATCCTATGATCCTATGACCCAGTTACTACCCCTCAACTGTTCCAAAGTAGGCTAGCCTATCTAGCCCGGACTCAAAGTCAGTCTACAGATCTCTTCACTTCTCTCTGCTTGAGTATTAACTATAAAAAGAGAGAATTGGAGTAAATGACCTCTGAGGTCCAGTTCAGCTCTAGGATCACAGAACATTCTATCTAGAAGCTCTAATCATAGACATCATTCAAGTCCAGGTGTGGTGAAGGGACTGGCCACGGGTCACACTGTCAATTTGTTTCAGTTGTGTCTAACTCCTCATGACTCCATTTTGGGGTTTTCTTGGTAAAGATACTAGAGTGGTTTGCCTTTTGCTTCTCCAGCTCATTTTACAGATGAGGAACTGAGGCAAACAGGATTCAGCGACTTGTCCAGGGACATACAGCTAGTAAGTGTCTGAGACTGGATTTGAACTCATGAAGAGAAATCTTCTTGATTCTAGGCCCAGTTCTCTATCCACTGTGCCACCTAGAAGCTAGAACTTTTAGGAGATCTGGAACCAAAATACATGGTTCCATCCACTGAGTAAATCTAAAAAGCTTGGATTCTCCAAAATGGGGCATGGGTTTTCTAGATTTGAATAAACCAGAGATATTTGAGAGAAACTAAGTTTTACAATCAACCACAATTTTTGCTTTCGGGTGCCAAATGTTGTAAGGAATAGGACTGGTCAGAGTAGGACCACTCCAGCAGGCAGTTTAGCAATTACTCCATGGTCTATGGGGAAAACTGCTCTGGGAACTTTCCCCAAATTGGACAAGGGGAAAGCTCCAGAGTCCAAGGACCAGTCATGCTAAGGCTCATCTATAAGTTGGTTAGACCAGGCCTTGGACAATAGATAAACACTCTGCTACCAGACTCAGACTTGAAGGCTTTTCATAGTGGTTCAGTTAATTACTCAATTAAAAAGTGTCTATTTATTAAGCTCCTATTCAGTGCCAGGCTCTGGGCTAAGTGCTAGGGTTATAAAGGCAAAAATGAAGCATTTCTTTCTCTCAAGGAGCTTAACCTTCTAATGGGAGAGCATGACATGATATGGCAGATATGTGTATCCAGAATATATTACAAATAAGTACAAAGCAATTTTGAGAGGAGATAAATTGATGGAATCTGGAAAGGCCTCACCTAGAAGGTGGAGCTTGGACTGAATTTTAAGGAAATCATGGAAACTGAGGCTGAGGAAGGAAGGGAAAATCTATCCAACATGAGAGACAGCCAGATCAAAGGAACAAAGATGAGAGGTGCAGCGTGGCATGTGAGGAACAGCACAAAGGCAGATATGCTGGGGGAGAACAATGTGGAAGAAGACTGGAGATATAGAGTTTTTAAGGTGACACAGAAGTTTGTAATTCATCAGGGCAGGGGGTATGGATAGGGAGCCCACAGAGTCAGTGAGTATGAGAGCGACATGGTAAAACTTTTTCTGTAGGAAAATCATGGGAGGCCATGAGGAGAATGGAATGGAGAGTATCTTGATGTGGAGAGACCCACTGGAGTTTGCTTTCTACCAGCATTCCCTTTCAAGATCCCAAAGTCACTCCCACACTACACCACAGCATTCCTATAAATTAGTAGGATATACATGGAGATTTCAATATTAAGCAAATGTACAGTCTCTCGGCTTTTTCTGCCAAGTACAGTTTTGGGTTCTCTTGTTTTGGGGTGATGAATTATCCAGCCATACTAACCTTTGGAGACCATCACTAAGTTATTGAAGTACTGCAATCTATATTAGTAATATACCCACATTAATGAAATGACAGATTATTCAAGTAAATAGATTGAAAATACCTTTATGCCTATGGATTATAGAATTAAATAGAGAACTTGGTGGAAGAAGATACCCCTATCTCAGACCAGCAGATACCTGTGGAGGAAAGGGCACATTCTCAGTGTCACAGGTATTGATAAGAGAGTTCCCATCCTTAGTCCATTTACGCTATTGAGTACAATTTGATAGATGGGTAACTTTGAATAAGTCAACTTACTTCCCTGGGTTTCAATTTCCTCATGTAAAGTGGGAAAAATCATCTTTGCACCTCACAAGCTAGCTTGAGGATCAAATGAGATAATGTTACAATGAAAACTGTGCTGGACTGAGAGTCAGAAGACCCGGATTCAAATCCCAATTGACCCACCAATGAGCTACATGACGGTAAGCCATTCACTTCCTTCTCTGGGCCTCAGTCTCCTCATCTCTAAATTGAGGGCAATGGACTAAGTGACCCCCAAGGTCACTCTCAGCTCTACCATCCTGAGATCCCATATATATAAATAACCTTATAGCCACAAAACCTATCAAATATGTATCCACCACCCCCTTCCTTGTTAGTTTTCACACATGTGATCTCCTGAGCTAAATCTGTCTGCTTCGGGGGCATCTAAACTCACTTTGAATGGACCCGACTATCAGACCGAGGTCTATAGCATGAAAGAGCATTGACTCTGGTCACTTCCTACCTGGCTGGCTGCCTCTGGATTTTGTGGACATCATGCCCCATGGAGCCTCATCACCCTGTAAGAGCCCTTCATCCCAGGAACTCACACCTTATCAGTACCCCCTGCTCCTGGGGCCCTTCTCTCTGATTAGAGAAGGTAGAGATGAAGAGTTCCTCCCAGAATCTCTGTTGAAGGAGAGTGCCTAGACCACCATGTCTTCATTTCTCACAGAACTGCTTTCCTCTGGACTCCTCAACCCGCCATACCTTCCTCCCTCCCACTTTTCAGTTTCTTTTTGCATATTGTCCTCCCCATTAGATTGCAAGCACCTTTAGGGCAGAGACTGTTTTTTTTTTTAATTATTGATGCTTAGCACTTTGCCTGTCACATAGTAAATGTTTGTTGATTGACTGACAGAGGATCTAGGTTCAAATCCTGCTAATGTTTACTACCTGCGTAACTTTGGGGAAGTCACCCAATCTCTCTAGGTCTCGGTTCATTCATCTCTAAAAATTAAGGGGTTTCAACTAGATGGCTTCTGCAGTATCTTCCAGTCTCTTCCCAAATTTGAATGCTGGGTGTCCAAATGACAGTCTTGGGCAAAGCTGTATTTAAGGAAGAGTAACTGGGACTTTTTCTCAGAATACTAGAATTTAGAGGGTGGTGATATCACTTGCAGTTCCTTAGCAGTGTTGAAACAACCAAGTTTAGCCCCTAATTATAAAAAATAATTAATTGTTGGTCACAAATCTTCTTTGCAACTTGACTATTGTGTAAATAAGTTTAATGAGAAAGTTTATGTAGAATCTATATTGGACTCCATGCCGTCTTGGGCGTGGGAGAGGGGAGGGGAGGGCAGGGAAGAAAATTTGAAACTCAAAAACATGTAAAACTAAGTGTTGTAAACTAAAAATAAAAAATCTAATTAAAAAAATAATTAGTTAAAAGAGGACTAATAAAATAGGAAGCTATCAGATGACTTGAACCTTTTCCCTCACAGCCACACCCCAGTGAAGCTCCCCTTGGCCCAGGACCAGGGTCTCCATCTCCCCAACATGGATGGGCTGTGGTCCTAAAGTGTCAACTCCAGGCAAACTGAATTTACTTTAATAAGGTGAGTGCATCAATTATTTTCATTTCATGCGTACGTTGCTTGCTTGTGATTCTGGTCATGGACTATATCAGCTCGCTAGTCTGACCTTGACAACCATTACATGGCCAACTCTGATTCCATGATTCCATGGCCTTTATTTGATGCAGAGCCAACCTTCAACTCCCTCATTTTCTGGACACGTTGTCCCATGGTGGAAAATTCAATGATTCTAGGTCAGCAGCTGATCCTTTGTGGACAGGGCCAGGTTATCCCAAGGCAGATTGGCTCCTTTCGGTTATGTTTGTTGGCCAGGCTGGAGGAGTCAGAGCTGAACAAAAGCTGATAGAGGCCACATGGGTGGTCTCGGGGATGAGGTCTCAGAAGCCAAGGCCTGACCTGCTCCCCCAGGCCCCTCTGCTGATTATGTTTTTGGCCTTCAATGCTAGAACTTGGCTGGAAAAAATCTTGAGAAAATAGAGGCTTATCCCTACAGGGACTGAATGACTGGATCAGTTATCCGGACCCTACTACATGTCATGAGAAAACCCCCCACATTGTTCCCAACCATATGCAGCCTAATAATCACCAGCTCCTAGCCCTGGCCAAGGATCGCTAGAATCATAAGGATGTTTGACCTTCAGGATCTGGACTATAATGGTGTTTCATGCCTACTAGGGTAAGGGTGGTGGTGCAGGGAACCCAGCGTCTATACTATTGTACTTCCCGGCTCCAAGAACTTTCCTGAATTGGAAACTAACTCTGCCCTCCTGCTAGTCTTTACTCCATCGACAAGAAAACTTGAAAAGGGATCTGACCTTCAGTGATTCCATTGTCTGTAGAGGCAGCTGCATTCCTCTGTAACCTTCCTCCTTTCTAGATTCTTGATTTGACCCTCTTGGGTGCCTCACCCCATCTCAGCCTCCCTTTCCTCTCGCCTCTGGCATTTCCTCTGTTTTTCCTCCATCTGTCTCACAGCACAAAGCCTGGAACTCCCCCAGCCCTTTAACTGGGCCTCAGCTGAGCAGTGGCAAGGTTCCGTGTGTGCACACAGGATGAAAAGGCCCAGGCAGGAATGCAGCCCGGATGCCAACGGCCAGGGTTTAAGGAATGACAGAGGAGAAGGAGGGGGAGGAATTGGAGGAGGAGGAAGATGTTGCCTAAGCTAAGACATGGAGAGAGGATGTCTAACAAGCTTAGCCTCTTCTGCTCTTCCTCATTGGTTTATGAACTTAGGCTCCAATCAGTATTTGGCTAGGAGCTAGGTTATCACAGGCAAGCTACCCTATTTATATTTGATGTCCCTTTAGACTTGGGGAACTTGACATGAGAGACTCTCTGAAGATTAATGCCTTTCAGCATTAATGAAAAATACCAGGCAGAAAATATTGGATGTGTGATGTTGAGCAGGGTCATTTCTACTTTCTAGGCCCCAGTTTCTTCATCAGCAAAATGAAGGGATTGTACTAGTGCATTTGAGAGCTATGATTTATCACAAAATAAATTCCTGCATTCTATGAAAAGCAGAATTTTTTGATATGAAAAATGCATGTATTAAAAATATTCTATAAGCTAGCTTGCTTTTCATATCTCTGGGTATTGTGCCCTATACCTCTTGTCCCAGCTATAACTCTTACCATCTGTGGTCAAGCCACTTCCCCTTTCTGGGGCTCAGTTGCCTCAGCGAGTAAATGGGAGGGAAGTATCATACTAGACCATCTTTGAGATTTCTTTCTTCTGAGCTAACATTCTGGGTCTGTGGGTGGCAATCTGGAAAAAGGGGTTAGGGATGGGGGAGGAGGGAGAAAGGGGGGAAGTTGAGCACTTTTAATAAGCACTCAAAAGATGTTTTCTTAATTAAGCATTAAGATTGAGATTGAATGACCTAGTACAAATGCCTTTTCAATTAACAAAATTTGAGGCACTGATCCAGTGGGAGCAGGTTTTACTCTGTTCCCTGGCCTGCAATGTTAATGATTCAGGGCTGTGTTGGAGAATGAAACTGACATCATTGCAGTCAGCTTGGCCATCCAACTCATCGGCTCTGCCATGCCTGCTCAGGGAGAGGCTCAGAGCCAAGCACCCAGGGTAGATTTCCCTCTTAGGACTGTCATCAGGAAAGTGCTTGGTCAAGGTTAAAGAGACCTTAGAGCTTGTGGAAATGAGCCCTTGTCTTGTTATTAGTGTTCTGGTCTTAGCAGGAGGTTTGAAGGCAGGAGACTGAGATCTGTATCCCAACTCTGCCACGTATTGGCTATGTGACATTGGGCAAGTCACCCCATCTCAAAAGGAGGGAGCTGGACTGGGTGAACCCATCCAGAACTAATATCCTGATTGATTGATTGATTGATTGGCTCAATCAGCAAGCATGTATTAAGAACCTACTAGATGCAGCTGTGTTAGCACATGTACAAAAGCAAGGCGGTCCCTGCCTTCGAGGCAGTGCTATTCTACTGAAGGGTATAACATGTTTGAAAGAAAATAAGATTTATGGAAAATAAGTACAAAGTTATTTAGGAAAGTGAGGCACTAAGAACTGGGGGAAATCAGGAAAGGCCTGATTGGATATCGTTGGGGCAGAGGAACAGTGAGTAAGACTTAAGAGTTGTGTAAGGAGAAATATATGGCAAAATAGCAGGAAGAAGTATAGAGAGTTCTCCATCTCTATCCCAACCCCCAAAACCCAATTCCTCAAACAAACCTAAAAAATGCACCAGGCTAAATCCTGATGGGAAAATCCAAGAAAAAAAAATCGCGGTGACTTGTTTTTTCCAGCCTAGGTCAGCATAGAGAAATAGAGAGGTCTACAGACACAGAACTGGGTCTCGTTTGAGGTATACCACATGGAGCATTCTAACACAGAGAAAGACTACGAACCAGGGCAAGAAGGGGTCCCAAATCCAGCAGAAAGGGGCCTAAAATTTGTATAGGGCATAGGAAGAGGTGCCAACTAGCAGATCTGTCACTTACCCAGGTCTGAGTCAGAGATCCAGGGAAGAATGGAGGGACATGAGTCTGGGGTGGGGGGTGGGGTGGGGAGACATTACAGGGAAAAAAGAGATCATTAGCCATAAGCTACATACCCTAGGTTATGTGCCAAACATAGCAACAAGTCCAGAAGTAAGCAACAGCTGGATGGTTCTGACCCCAGGAATGAAATAAGGTCTCAGTTCCAGCTTCTACCCCAATCTAAAGCCTGCAGAGGAATAAGCAGGGCAAGAATCTCAGACCAAGGGGAAGCTTTACCTCTCATTTTGGAGGCGGGTAGTATATTTCATCATTAGTCCCCTAAAATCACGGTTGGTCATTATAATGATCAGAGTTCCTAAGTCTCTCAAAGTTGTTTGTCTTTACAATATTGTTGTCCTTGTATAGATTGTTCTCCTGGTTCTGCTCACTTCACTCATATAAGTCTGTAGGTTTCTCTGAAACCGTCCCCTTCATTATTTCTTATGGCACAATAATATTCTGGCACATTCACATGCCATAACTTGCCCAGCCATTACCCAATTGATGGATACTCCCTTGGGTATAATGGATACAACTGGGGTTAGGAACCTGGAGTAAGGAAGATGTTCCAGGCTAGGTCAGGCCAGCACAGTGCCTGGCACATAGTGAGCACTTAATAAATATTTGTTGACTGAGAATAATATTAATAATAATAATTTAAATGGCCAATCCCCTCGTAGTTTAGGTTCAATATTGCAATAAAACCAAGAATTAACAAAAAAAGAAATTTACTTAGCCACAGCAGGTTGGTTGTTGGTTGTTGTCTTTCATTCTCGAAGAGGATCGAAATGACATCACCAAGCTAGAGTCAAGTTTCCATGTGTCCGACTGTGGCTGATCAGGCCCATACGAGCTCAGAATGCTCTACCACAGGTCGGGCACAAATAGTCCATGTGAACATTTGGGGTGGATTCTCTAAATTTGCACATCCTGTGTTTCCTTTGAGCTGTTTCAATTCTGCTTTGCTCATAAAACACAGCACCTTCTCTGATGTGGGCATGCCATGCTGAGTGGTCCTGTGCTAGTGTCTCCCATGTCACACAATCAATTCCAAAGTTCTTAAGAGAGATCTTGAGAGTGTCCTTGTCTCCCTTCTTCTGGGAGAAGGATATTCAACAAGGACAGGCTTTGAGGACACCTCGAGTTGACTCAGCTTATTGCATCAGTGATTTTACCAGCCAAGTCTCAGCGAACCCTTCAAGCTGCTTGTGGCTGTCTTGTACTCAGCTGATGAAGAAGCCAATCAAGTCTCTAGGAAATTATCAATTACCTTTGAAGGAGAAACTAGCCTAATTTGCACAGGATAGGGGTTAAAATATTGCTCTTATCACGGAAGGTCTGGGTTTGAATCCTATCTCAGTCACTTCCTAGCTGTGCAAATGTAGGCAAGTCACTTCACTGGGCCTCAGTTTCTTTACATGTAAAATTGAAATGATAATAGCACCTAATTTATAGCATTATTGAAAAGCTAGAGTGAGGTAATGTACGGAAAGTGCTTTGCAAAGCTTAAAGCACGATACAAATACCATTTAAAATTATTATTATTATTATTAATATCATTCTCAATCAACCAATAGAGTGTTGGTTCACTATCTGCCAGGCACTGTGTAGGAGGTGCTGAGGATACAAAGATAAAAATGGAGTAATCTCTGCCCTCAAGGAGCTTCCATTCTATGCAGATTGAAGCAAACTATTTGCTCTTTCTTTTTTTGTTGTTTTGTTTTGTTTCTTCTTTCTCATGGTTCACTACATTGATTATAATTCTTCTCTACAACTTGATTATTGTGAAAATATGATTAATGTGAAGGTATATGTAGAACCTATAATGGATTACATGCCGCCTTGGGTGGAGAGAGGGGAAGAGAAAGAGAGGAAGAAAATTTGGAACTCAAAAACTTGTGGAGCTGAATGTTGTAAACTACAAATAAATAAATTTAAAAGGAAAAAAAGGAGCTTCCATTCTATCATGGGAAACAATCTGTACATGGATGAGTGTATGAAGACTATAAGCAAAGCAAATTCAGGTGGCTTTGGGATAAAGGGAGCACCTGCCAGATGGAAAAAGGCCTTGCACAAGAGTTTGAGCTGAGCTCTGAAGGAAACTAGAGATTCTAAGAAGTGGAAATAAGTCCCATTCTGAGCCTTAGTTTCCTCATCTGTAAAATAAAGGATTTGGACTTGCCCAAGGTCACATAGGTACTAAGGACACAGGTAGGATTTTAACATGGAATCCTCTCTTCAAATCCAATGCTTTTTCCACTGCACCTATTGCTATTAAGTGCCAACTCTGTACAAGGCACTAAGGCCTCAGCGAGAAGATATGAGGTATCCAACTTCTCTTTCTCTTCTTTCTCTTCTTCCCCTTCTCTCTTGTATCAACTTCTCTTTTTCTGATGTCACCAGCTTCAATGGGTACAACTACGGGATGACTGCCGAATCTATACATCAAGCCCTAATCTTTCTCCTCAGCTCCAGCCCCATGTCAACCGTCTGAGGGACATCTCTGACTTGATATCCTATCAGCATCCCAATTTAACACATTCAAAATGAAATTCATTATCTAAACCCTTCTTTCTTCCAGATTTTACTCTTACTGTTGACAACACCTCCATTTTCTAGTAACTTAAGTTCAAAAACTTTGAGACTTCCTCTACTCTTCCTTTCCTTTCATCCACTCAGAGCCAACCAATTGTTGTCTTGTCAATTCTCCCTCCATGACATCTCTCACATCTTTCTCTCTCTTTCTCTCTCTCTCTCTCTGTCTTCCTCTCTCTTTCCTTTTACTACAAGGTCACCACTTTGTTTCAGGCTCTCAGTACCTCTTTCCTGGACTATTAAAACAACCTCCTAATTAGACTCCCACCTTCAACTCTTTCTCCTCTCCAAACAATACTCCACAAAACTGACAAAATGTTCTTCCGGAAGCACAGGCCTAATTATGTCCCATGCCCAAGAGCCTTCTATTTGTTACATTCCCCCTTTCCCACACGCATCTGGAATGCAAGCAGCTTGAGGGTCAGGACTGTTTTTGTTTTGTCTTTGTCTCCTAAGCACCTGGCAAGATGCCTTGAATATGTTGTTGTGTCCAGCCCCACGGACCCTAGCACGCCAGGTCCTTCTATCCTCCCCAAGTCTGTCCAAGTTCATATTTGTGGCTTCCATGACACTCTCTATCCATCTCATGCTCTGTTGTTCCCTTTTTCTTTTGCCTTCAATTTTTCCCAACATCAGGGTCTTTTCCACAGAGTCTCATCTTCTCGTTATGTGGCCAAAGTATTTAAGCCTTGAATATAGCAGGGGTTAATAAATGCTTGTTAAATTTAATTGGACTGGATTGAAATAAAACAGGATGTCAACTATCAAGAAGCTGAAAATATATTTCAGTCCTGATTATCTCTTGCCTGGACTACAATAATAGCTTCCCAACTGGCCTCCCTGCCCTCCACTTTCTTCCTTCTCTAATCTGTTCTTCCACACAGCTGCCAAAAGAAGTTTCCTAATTCCCAAGTCTGATCAGGTTGCTTCTCTGAACATCCCCCCTTCCCCTCCCCCACCACACACACACAATCTCACCAATTTCATTGGCTCCCTATAGTCTACTGAACAAAATACAAACTCCTCATCCTGATCCTCAAAACACTCCAGTGTTTGGCTCCAAAACACATTCTTTGCTTCCACTAAGCCCCTCTGGACTAATTCCGTTCCTCAATTTCTTCCTATCATTTCTTGCCTCTATATCTTTGTATCCACACTCTGTCACACTGTTCCTCCCCACTCCCACCCCATGCTTAGAAGAATCCCCTCCCACATTTCTGTCTTCTGAAATCCTTCCTTTCCTTCAAGGTCCAGTTCAGGTCCAATATTCTCTAAGAAGCTTCCCCTGACTGTCTCAGATACAAGGAATCAATCAGCATTTTTTATAAGCCCTGTACTTATAATATGTAATATAATGTAACACAATATATCATAATATAATATAACAAATATAATCCCCTAGGTGCTAAGGATACAAATACAAAATGAAATAGTCTCTACCCTCAAGGAATTTAAATTCTACTGGGGGAAAAAATTAGCTTGTATACAGATGAATAAATAAAAATAAAATATACACAGAATCAATACA
This sequence comes from Phalanger gymnotis, assembly GCA_028646595.1. Classification (NCBI taxonomy): domain Eukaryota; kingdom Metazoa; phylum Chordata; class Mammalia; order Diprotodontia; family Phalangeridae; genus Phalanger; species Phalanger gymnotis. The sequence continues at coordinate 164,164,943 of CM053625.1, read as the reverse complement.
AAGCAATTTCCAGGGGTGTTGGATATTGGGGATGGGAGAGGGACATTCACAACTAGAGGGATGACTTGGAGCCTCATGTCAAAGGTAGCACCCAAGCTCAGCCTGGAAGGGCTCCAGAGATCGCAAGAGATGAAAGTGAGGATAGAAAGATTCTTAGGTATGAGAATAGCCCATGCAAAGGTATAGTGAATGCAGGAGATAGCATGTTGTGCAGGCAGACTAGCAAAGTCGACCAGTTGTCTGGGAAGTAGTGTTTGAGAGTGAAATGAAATTGGCCTAGAAAGATAAGTTGGAGCTAGATTGTGAAGGGCTTTTAATGCAAAACTGTATTATTTGTATTTTATCTTTAAAGCAATAGGGAGCCACTTAATAGCTTTGAGAAAGGCAATGGTATGAACAGACTTGTACTTTAGGAATATCGATATGACAACTGTTTGGAATAAGGCTACCAGTCAAGTTTGAGCCATCTCTGTTTGAACTCCTTCCTTTGTTTTAGAAAGTAGAAATGGATCTGACAAACTCTATGGTGTGTCCTTGGTGATCCTGGATGTTAACTAAGATAGTGTGGATCTCTCTACCTTTCCCATCTGTTTTCAGACCACTATCAAATTCGTCAATATACAACTTTTGACTCTTTTTACTTCTTATGTGAGTTTTTGTCACTAGACTGTGAGGGCCTGTATTGGCAACTGCCCTTGAAGAGTTTAGCCTTTGTTTCCTTGATTAAATTAGGAGTCCTTGACGATGACCTCCTTGCCTCAAGGGAAAGCCTAGTTTACATGGGTTTGAGTGACATGTTTGTGACCTCAGAGGCTTTTAGACCACGTGGGTTTAAGTCGCATTTTTGTGATGATTTTAGGTCATGTGGGTGAGTTGCATGTATGACTCACCTTTGACCCTGAACAAGATATATAAACCCAGAGACTGGCTTTCTCTTTTGGAGCTCTGAGCCACAGCAGGAGTGGCGCGTGACTCTGGTCCAGCCATTGTTATGAGCTCCCCCACTTTGGAGAAAACTCAGATGTTGATGCTTCTCTGGTAACTGTAAATTATGATTTTGTCAGATGGAAATCTATGTGTTGATTTGTGTTTATTTGCTCTGTTTGTATTTGCTCTGAAGCTCAGGGTGCTGGCTTTTCCCCCTGAGCTGAGTGAATGGTATTTGTATGTTGGATTAAAGTAGGATTGTTTTAACGCAGTTTTAACCCTTAACGCTACTTTCCTTAGTAAAGCAGATCAAAAGAACCTGTGCTGGCAGCGTCTTTGTTGTTGGGCTCCTCTTGGTCCTTCATCCTCACAACAGCTGCTAGCCAAATTGTTGCAAGAGGGCCTTAGACTTTACATGCACAGTCCGTCATGGGGGCCTATCCATGAAGCCTTCCATATTGACAGAGCTTATGCCTAACCTTTCATAAACCAAGGAGGCCTCCATTTCGTGATAGTAGGGCCTTAGCCAAGGGCTTTGTCCACAGAATATGCTCCATCAATTTTTGTTGACATGGATACACTATGTCTATCTGGAGGCAGAATGTAATAAGGGCCATAAGATTTGTTTGTTTGTTTATACAGAGTGCTAAGAGAGACCTGAGGAAAGAGAACAGTCACATTGTAGTGGAATGAATGCTGGATTTGGAGTCCAAGGACTTGGGTTTGAATCCTGGTTCTGCCACTTACTACCTGTGTGACCTTGGACAGGTCACTTAACCTCTTGGGACCTCAATTTCCTCATCTATAAGATGAGAGGGTTGGACTAGCTAGCCTCTAAGGTCTTTTCTAACTCTGAATCTATGATTCTAATTCCATCTTAATGGGATCAGTGGAAGCTTTGTGGAGGAGATGGCATCTGGAATGGGCTTTGAATGATGAGAGAGATATCAGCAGGTAGAGATAAGAAAGGGAGGGAAAAGGAATCCCAGGCATAGAGGACATTGTGGACAGAGGCATGGAGGTGGGGGAACAGTAAAAACAAGCTCAGGGAATGATGGAAAGTCCTATTTGATTGGAGTCATACTAAGGCTCCCACATCCAATCAGATCTGTGAGGTCTGGATAAATCTCTTGTCCTTCTCTTAGCGGCTAATGATGGGGGAGCTGAGAAGTCTGCCTACCCCCAGACGGTTAGAGGACATTAGCCAGATATTTGATGTGCTTTTTTTAAGGTGATAGGGAGTAGCTGTGATCTGATATCACAGTAATGACTTCCTGCTGGGAATGTCACACAGGGTATTTGTGCCTATTAACTGAATGGGTGTAACCTCACTCAAAGTGAGGACCTGAAAAGGCCTTAGCCTGAAAGGGCCAGAGTCTCCCAATGCATTCTGGGCCATCTCCAGTCGTCCCGGTGAGTATTAAGCCACTGGACTCTTTCTCTGGAGGAGTAAGTGTATCCATGTGTATCCATGGTGACCTTGCACAGCCCTCCCTCACTCAAATCAAAGTCAACTGCAAGTCATATCATCATTTCTCTAATGTCATGGTCCTCTTTGAGAACAAAGGACAAACACACAACAACAATTATACAGGAGATTCATGCTTTGGGTAGGACCTGCGATAGGTAACAAGCCCTTCCCAGCCCCTCATCCCTGCCGATGTCTATTCCAACTATAGGGCTATGACTCTGTGGATGTTTTCCCACCCTTAGTAGACATGAATGACAATCCAGATGTATCAGGGGAGACAGGATATTTTAGAACTACATCTGAAGTCAGAAGACCTGGGTTCAAATCTGGTCTCGTACCTTCTCTTACTAGTTATGTGACTTGAGCAAGTCCTTTAACAACTCTGAGCCTTAGTTTCCTCATCTGTAAAATGAGAATTAAAAAACAACCACACATACATGCATTACCTACCTCACAGGGTTTGGGGGAAAATGCTTTGCAAACCTTATAGAGATATAAGCTATGATTGTCCTTTCCCTGGTCCCAGCAGGAAGAGGGGAGGAAAAGAGAGATGGCCCCTGTGCTGAAGCTGCCCAACCAGATTCTTGCAGCCAGGGGTCCTTGTTCAAATGATTGCAACAACCAGTCTACAACCTCCAGCACATCTCTACCAGACTGGCTAGGCCAGGCCATGGGAGTCAAGCCTTCTGGGCTCCACCCTTACTTCTACTAACTGGCTCTGTCATTTTGGGGAAAGCTTTTTGTCTCTAGGGGCCTGTTCTTTCAGCTCCAAAACTGAGACGATCCTTGTTTCCATCTGCTCCTGAGCATGGAAATAAGTGAGATGATGTCTGGAAAGTGCTCAGAGTTCCTGGGAGGGCCATGCTCTAGAAATTCACAACACCCATATAAACAATAACAGTGAAATGATTTCAACGTCATAGGAGGACCTCAAACATTCTGGCAGATTTCTTCAGAACTGAGAAAACATCTCCAGTGGGGTGAAGGAACAAGCCTATATGGAACCCTGCCCACCAAATGGAGAGAAACATAGGGTCACAGAATATCAGATCTAGAAGGGACCTCAGAGGTCATATGTCACATTTCCCCTTCATGTACCTTCCATTCCAGTCAGACTAGCCTGCGAGCTATTACTTTGAACATAACATTACATTTCCTACCTCTGAGCATTTGCCCAGGCACAGCCCCCCCTGCCTAGAATGCAATCATTCTTCACCTTTGTCTCATAAACTCCCTAGCTTCCTTCAGCTGCACAGCTTGGCCCTGCCTTCTACTCAAGGGGTTAACACTCTCTTTCTATTGAATTTACTTTATACTACTTCAAATAGACTTTGCATTTACTTCTTGTGTACAGTAGTGTTCCTCTCTTCTTCACCTTCTCCCTTCTCCACCGCAGGAGAATGTAAACAATTCCTGGAGGGCAGGGACAATTTTTTTCCTTTGTATTCTCAGAGCCTGGCACAATGCCTGCCATATAATAGGGGCTCAATACATGTTTGTTTAGTTGGCCAGACTTGAATTGAATTGACTCTAGTCTAACTCCTGCCTGAGAAGGAACCCTCTCTAGAACAGTGACACCCCCGAGATTGGGTCCCTGGCCCTTCCAGTAAATCCCCGGCATGCATGGTTTGTTTTAGGATCATACCTCTCTCCAGACAGCTCTTGGAGTAGTTGTCTCTGAGCCTCTCAAAGGGCTGTTACCAACCCAGCTCCCTCCAAACATTCTGGGAAGAGGCGTGGACGAAGAACATTACACCAAGAGGGCCCCAAACCCCTGGGTGACACGTTTGATTTTGTTTTTTTGTTTTTGGACAGGGCTCATCTGGTTTTAATCCTGTGAAATTTAAAAAATGTCCCTGGGAAGGAACATCTTCTATTTTAAGCTCCTCCCAGATGGGTTGGGCAATACCAGCTCTAACTGCCTCAATGTTCTTTGGGGACCCAGGCTGTGGGAAGTTCTATCTCCAGAGCTATCTCCCTGAGACCAGGCATCACCGGCCCCAAGGAAAGCCCAATGAAGAAAGCCTTTTTAGATCCCTGGAACTAGGAGCCTTCCTGCACGAAGAGAAACCATATAAATTCTTGTCCTGGCTCAGCTACTAATTTCTGGGCAAATTAGATTACCTCCCTGGGCCTTAGTTTTCTTATCAATAAAATGGGTCTCAGATAATCTCTAAGGTCCCCCTGACCAGATCTAATATTCTAGGTATTTGATTCTCATGCACTGGCATCCTTGCCTTAGCTTGTTAACGACTGTGATCTATTTATTTCATGACGCCCTGATGCAGGCTTTGGGATCATGCTCAGAAAAGACTGAGTTTATTTGCAGATTCTCACACATCAGTCTAAATTGTCCCTAGGCCACATAGCTACAAAATATTAGCCTGCCTATTACTAGGCCATCTAGATTTTCCATCTTTCAAGAAGCAAGATCAGTTTTCTTTGGCCCCTTTCACTGTCAGAGCCAGAGTGAGCATGGGACAAAGGGAGCTTTGGCCAAGAATGTCCAAGGGTGCTTCCTCTGTGAATGGGTATACTTCTCAGCTGTGGCTACCGACCCATACCTTGTCTCGCCATCTTCAAGCTTGTACATCCACAGCACAGCTGCCCACTGCTTCCAACCTAAGAGTTTTCTTATCCTAGCACTCCTGTCCAGCCCACTTTTCCAGTAAGGAATGGGGCCTGGGTTCTCTGGGAGTGGGGCAGTCCCTTCTCCTGACAGGACTGTACCCATAGGCAGACTGTCTTTTGTTTGCCCCCCCTCCAGTATCCTTTGCCCTTCTGTGACCCAGCTGTTTTTGCTCTAGGTCAAAGAATTCCTAGTTGTGGCTCTGAGTTACTAGGCTTAGAGAAGAAATCCCCTCTTCTTTAACTGATTTGCTATTTGGGATTGATTGAACCTGAGGACTGTGGACTTTGCATGACAGACAGGGAAGGTGTACATAGAAGAATAAGTAGAAGCAAAAATCAAGACTATGACATGGGGGAAAGAGAGGTTCCATTCCCAGCCAGCAGAGACATCATGTTCATCGTTATCAACTTGCAGTGACATGAGACCTGGTTTGGTCAGAATAGGCCTAGTTGTCAACCATCACTTCAATCTAGTTGACAGAGAAGCAGTGGAGGAGAATATATCAGCAGCTCTCAAATAGACAAGATGGGCAAATTGTCCAGACTGGAGCAGAGAAGACCCTGTGCCGGCTGTATACAAACTGTGAAGTGCCTTTTGTGTCTCTGTGAATTGCCATAGCTGAGTTTGAGATAGAGAATGTGGTAGTTCACAAAAGCTAGTGCTCTTCCCAGGATACTCTGCTGCCTCTCAGTCACACCAGATGCAATCTCTCCTTGTCTGCCTCCCTCCCTTCCCCTCTTTTTTCTTGCCTCTCTCTTGCTGTGAGTACCATGTTATGAGTGTTACAAGTGGATCCTGGTGAGAAGCCTCTAGGAACTAAGCAGGACCCAGACTAAGATGTAGGAGGCCTGGGAAATGTGGCTGTTTATAAGACCTCCCAAATAGTTCACACAGCTAGCAAGTGGCAAATTCCTGATAGAAATGTAGATCTCCTTTCCACCAGAATATTCTGCTTGTCTGGAAGCTTAGACTAGGCCAACCCTGGGACAGCTGAGGGGGACAATCCTCCTGATCCTGCCCTGGTGCTCAGCCTGGGGGCTGGGAAAAAAGGAGAAGCACTAGCTGTTCTCTCGAGTTCCTAGGTCAGAAATGTGATTACCTTAAGAAGAACAGCAGTAGGAGAATCCTAGTGCTGTGGCCACTGATAGGTCCTCTCTAGGATCTCATTTACTTGGCTCCAAAGCAGCCCTCTGTACTGGGCCCAAATAAAAGTCAGGATGAGTCAGAGTCAGATAACCCAGGGTCAAATCCCACCACTGCCACTGCAGTCACAGGATCATGGATTTAGAGCTAGAAGGCACCTCAGAGACCGTTCTGCCAATCAGTCGATAAGTCTTCATTAAGTACCTACTGTGTGCCAGGCACTATACTAAGTTCTGGGAAATTAAAAAAGAGGCAAAGACAGTCCCTGCCCTCATGGGGCTTACAACATAATAGGGGAGACAACATGCTAACAAATATGTACAAACAAACCGTATTCAGGACAATTAGGAGATGATCGACAGAGGGGAAGGCACGAGAATTAAGAATGATTGGGAAAGACTTTCTGTGCAAGGCGAGCTTTTAGTTTGGATCTGAAGGAAGCCAGGGCAGTCAGTAAGTGAAGAGAGAGAATTCCAGGAGTGGAAGAAAACTGGTGAAAAATTCCGGGAGTCTGGAGATGGAATGTCTTATTCAAGGGACACCTGAGGTCAATGTTGATGGATTGAAAAGGACATAGTGGGGAGTCAGGTACAAGAAGATTATGTGTGCGCGAGCGTGCGTGTGCGTGTGCGTGTGCGTGTGTGTGTGTGTGTGTGTGTGTGTAGGGTATTAGGATAAGAATTTATACTTCATCCTGGAGGCAATAGGGGGTGACATGATCAGACTTGTGCTTTAGGAAAATCACATTAATGGCTGAATGGAGGATAGACGAGTGGGGAGAGACTTGAGGCAGTAGACCCACTAGCAGGTTACTGCAATAATCCAGATGTGAGGGGATGAAGGCCTACACTGGCCATATCAGGAGAGAAGGGGTGTATTCGATGATATCAAGAGCCTTGGTAAAGATTAAATATGGGGGATGACAGATAGTGAGGAATGCAGGATAACCTCCTAGCCTAGTAGCCTGGGTGGGTGGTGTTGCCCTCTACAGTAATAGGGAAGTTTGGAAGGGGTTATTAGGAGTGGGGAACCTGTGGCTTTGAGGCCGAATGTGTCCTTGAGGCTGCAGGTTCCCCACCCCCGGCATAGATTTTAAAGGGAAAGACAACGAGTTCCACTTTGGACATGTTGAATTTGAGATATCCACTGGACACGAAGTTCAAGATGTCTGGAAGGCCAGCCCCAACATTTCACATTTGAGGAAACTGATAGCCAGTAAGGGCGAGTTGCCCAGGAACATGTAGGCAGTAAATAGCATAGCTAACTGAAATCTTCTCACTCAAAATCCAGTGTACTTGCCACTGATCTATGCTGCTTCTTAGTTCCACTAACTCAAAGTGGGACTTTGGACAAGCCAGCTCCCTTCTTGGGACCCTAATTTCCTTCCCAGGAAAGGGAATAAGCATTTATATAGTACCTACTATGTGCCAGGCACACTGCTAAGTACTAAATATCATCTCGTTTAGAAAATGTGTGGGCTGGATCATTAATGCCTTTCAACTCAAAATGTTTCAGTCCTACAATTCACGGAGCTCCGCCACCAGCCCTAGAGATTTTCATGCTCAAAGAGGGGATGGGAAAGGAGGGAGTAGGTTGCATCCAGCGCCTGGGACACTTGGGATCTCTCCCTTGGTTTGCTAGTTGACCATTTCTTCTTTCTTCACCTCGCAAAGAGTGGAAATTCCCCGGCCCTGTCCTTTCCTCCCTTCCTCCCTCCCTGGCATGCCCGGAGGCTTAAATGCAACTCCCCAGTCCATAATAAAATTTAAAACAAGACAACAGTCCTGGGAGGATGAATGAGATTAATGCTAATAAAAGTGCTTTGAGCTCCATGGAAGAGAGTTGCCTTCCAAGACCAGGTCTCATTATTGAGGAGGACAGAGACAGCTCTTTTTTTTAAACTGTGTTCCCCCATTATTAGCTCATCTCTCAGACTGGTGGAGTGGGAGAAGAAAGCTTGGGTCTTTAAGGGAGAAAACCAAGACCCAGCGCGAGGAGAGACTCTAACCATTTACTAGTGCCAGATTGCTATTTCCAGAATTCCCCTGTTCTCCAAGATTTCACAAAGAATGCAAGAGGGAAGCATCAGAATCTTCTTTGGCCTCTATTCTTTGGTTCCCCATTCCTCACTGAATCAACTGCACTGTTGTTTCTTAATGTGGGAGAGATGTGGTCCTGAGCCTACGGGATGGCCTGGAAGAAGTCACTTTTATTTGTAGTTTGAGAAAAGTGGCCTCCAACAGTTCAGTCTCTGGATGGCTTTTCACTGTTTCCTTTGTAAAACTGGTAACTCTTGGCCCCTGGCACTCATGACAGGAGAGGGAGGAAGAAAGAGAGCAAGTGAGGGAGAGAGGTGTTGTGCCTGGGATGGCTGGGAGATGGGAGGATACAGTAGGGAAGAATACTAGACTAAAAGGCAGGAAATGGGGTCTACCCATCTTCTTTCTGCCTCTAATTCTGTGTTACCTGAGGCAAAACCCTTCTCTTCTCAGATCCTGAGTTCCTCAGCTGTAAAATGGGTGGGGCATGATGGAAAAAGGTTCTATTAGGTGATTTCTAAGGTCCCTTAAGGCTTTAACATTAAAGATTCTGGGAAGTCTTGGAGTCCATCTCAAAGTCCAAGAGGATTTTTCTTCACTGATTGCAAAACCAGACACGCCTTCAATTCAACAAGCATTTATTGAATACCTACTATTTGCTAGAAACTGCTGTGCTTGGAGTTTACTAGTCATTGCCCTCAAAACACTTTCATTCTTCTGGGGGCAAACAGTAAGTAAACCAATAAGAAAATACAAAATATAAACATCTGAAATAGCAAGGTGGGTGGGTAGGTACTAACAACTGGGAGGGAATTCAGTAAGACTTCAAGTAGGAGGTGGCCTATGAGCTGTGCTTTGGAGGAGAGCTAGGGATTCTGCCACTCGGATGTATAGAGGGAGTGAAGCTTGGGCCTGGAGGAATCCTGGCAAGCCACCTCAATCAGGGACTTACAGTGATCTATCACTGTCAAGGCCACTGCATGTGCGTAACTCATTCTCTGGAACACTGTTTATACAAATCTTTTGCAAAGTGCCAGCTGTGACAAGCAGCTCTCCAGGGCCTGGGCAGCTGCCAGGAGGACCCTGGGTAGTCAACCAGGGACCTGTCCTTGTCCATCCTTTTCCGGTCCTTCAGGCAGCTGTGGGGAGGAGATTACTGCTGCCTACATGCTGTGCTCTCCTGGTAAGACTCAGTAGTGTGTGTTTACTCTGGTCTCTGAAGCCTGTTACAGGAGGCAAAGGAGGCACTTTCCCCAGAGTCTCCTTTCTCCCTGGTCAGGGACTATGCACCAGAGGTCTATAGTTCAACACATTAGCTAGCTTTGTGTAAATGGCAGATTTGATAAGCATGCCATCTATGCCTCTATCCAAGTCACTGATAAAAGTTAAAATGGCCCAGGGCCAGCCACAGATCCCCAGAGGACTCCTCAAGACATGTCTTTCCTAGTTAGCATTGAACCATCCATGATTATTCTTTGGGTCTGTCCAACTGTTCCCAAACCATCTAACTGATGTTCTCTAGCCCACATTTCTCCATCTCATTTACAAATATACGTCAGCTACTTTATAAAATATCTTTGCTAAAATCTAGGTTAAACAGTATCTACATCATTTCCCTCTTCAGTCTTGTAAAGCTGACAGAAAAGAAAAAGAGGGTGAGTCTGGCATGATCTGTGCTGAAGCCTTGGTCACTGCTTCCTTTTTGAGATATTTACAAACCCTCCCTTTAATAATACGTTCTAGAATTTTGCCCAAGTATTGAAGTCAAGTACACTGCCCTGTACTTTTTAGGCTATATTCTCTTCCTTTTTTTTTTTTTTGAAAACTAGGCCATTTACTCTTCCCTGGTCCTGTGGTAATTTTCCCATTCTCCACAGTCAAGAAAAACTTCCTAAAAGTTAGAGCTGTCCAAAAGCAGAATAAGGGCTTCAGAAAATGAGCTCTCTCTTGTTTAAAGTCTTCATGCAAAGGCTGGAAGACTGTTGAGTGTGTTATAGTGAGGATTCCTTTTGGAATAGCTTAGATTAGCTAACAATCGAGGTCTCTTTTGAATCTCAAATTCTGTGATTCTGGGGTAGGAGGGTAAATGGGACAGGCACTTCAGTCTGGCTTTATGTTTGCCAAAAAGCTAAGGGAAGAAGCTGGAGCCAAGTTCAGGTGCAGGCAGCTGGATACAGGAATCAGCACAATGTGAGGAAATGAGCTGAAAGGGCCAGACGCAGCCTTTGGGAAATAAAAACAGAACAACAGCAAAAGAAAAAAAATAACCTCGGCCTGAGAAAATTGGGGAAACAGTAAAGGGGATGTGCCAGTGGGGCCAATGGGGAGGTGGAGGAAGACTAGGCAGAATGCAAGAAGTACAGGCCAGAGGGACAGGCTCCTCAAACAGAATGCTTGGATGGATTCCTGATATCCCTAATGTGGGAACTCCCCCCCTCCGACCCCCACCAAGGTACAGATTGCCACCCATCCATGCTTTTCCATCTTGTACAAGTCTTGTCCTCATCTTGTCTTAAATCCTCCAGTGGGTTCAGCCCTCTCTCCTCTTCCCCATCCCCTCAAAACTCTACTTGTATTCTTTTAGGATTTTGTGGCAGATACTAGGGCCAGGACGGATCATCTCTCCATTTCCACATGTGACGGGTCCACCACATTTTCCAATCATACACATCCTAGCCCTTGCCTTTTACACCATCTCTCGATCACAAGTCCGCCTGTCTACATGCTGCAGCCTGTTTACGCCCACTGTTGCCCTTTGGGTCACCAGCAATTTTGATTCTTCTGAGGTCGTGGTATCCCATGATTCATGCCTATAAAGCATCACAGGTAGCATACAGAGTCTTATTCTCTGTTCTTCGTTACAGGGCAGAACAACATGCAATGCCCGGAAGACACAGGGAGGTAGACATTGGCTCGGCATAAGCCAGGACTTCCTAACAGTTCAAGAGTCCTGTGGAAGCCCGGGACTGCCTGTTCCTGAATGTGCTGAAGCAGAGGACGGAGCACCTCTTCAGGCTGCTTCCTGCAGGGAAGGGGAAAGCTGGACTGGATTCCCTTCTAGCACTAGGATTCTTTGCTGCTTCCTGAGCCTTCACAGTTGCCTTACACAGTGGTTCCAGGATCACAATCTATTTAGAGCCCTTCACATCCTAGCCCTTTCCTTTACACCCTCTCAGTCTTACATTTTATTCCCCTTCATATACTCTACAGCCCGTCTGCACTGGTTTTGTTGCTGTTCCTCCCACATAACATTCCATCCCCTGCATCCATGCAGTTGCACTGGTTGTCCCTCACGCCTGGAATGCTTTCTCTCCTCACCTTGGACTCCTGGCTTCCCTGGGTTCCTTTGAGACTCATCTTTAACCAACCTCCTGCCAGAGGTTTTTCTAGGTCCTTGTTCCCCACTCCTGCAGTCCCTTCCCTCTGACGTTAGCACCCATTGACAATGCATGTAACTTGTTCATATATAGGTATTTGTATGTTGTCTCCTCCATTAGAATGGGAGCTCCTTGAGATCAGGGACCATGCTTTTGCCTTTCTTGGTATCCTCAGTGCTTCCTTCAGTGTCTGGTACATAGGTAATATTTACTAAAAGCTTTCCACTGAATCACCCATACCTGATGGTGACACTATGCATAACAAAGCACTTTAAAGTTAACAAAGCACTTTAGAGACGTGATCTCTCTTAAGCCTCACAACTCTGGGAGGTAGCTACTACAGATATAATTATCCTCACTTTGCTTATGAGGAAACTGAGACCTAGAGAGGTTAAACGATTTGCCTATGGTTGTGAAACTATTTTAATAGCTATTTGAGACAGACCGATCCATCAAATAACATATAGTAAGCTCCTATTATGCACCCCAACTGTGCTAGGCACTCAGGATACAAAGACAGAAAAGAAACAGTTATTGTCCTCAAGGAACTTACATTCTGTTGGGATTTGAACCTGCATCATCCCGGACTCTTCCTGAGTTCAAATCTGGCCTCGGATACTTACTAACTATATGACCCTGGACAAGTCACTTAACCCTGTTTGCTTCAGTTTCCTCATGTGTAAAATGAGCTGGAGAAGGAAATGGTAAACCACGCCAGTACGCCAAGAAAACCCCAAATGGGGTCACGAAGAGTGGGGAGCATGACTGAAAATGACTAAACAACATCCTGAATGTGCTTTAGCACTCCATCCACTATGGGGCACTGCCCTGACAACCCTGAATAATGGAAAAGAGGACCTGGGTTGAAGAGCCAGAAGACAAAAGGTGGTGCTCTAGTCTATCTCGACCCCTCACTGGCTGTGTAACCTTGGACAAATCGCTCATCTTTTGGGGCTTTGGTGCCTCCTCTGTCAAATGAAGGCATGGAACATTATAATGCCCTGCTCACAGAAAACCAATAAGAACATTTGGCATCTTTTCAACAAGGCACCAGGGGCAGTAAACCCTGAGAGGTAAGAAGTGGATGAGGTGGGAGACATTGGGTGGGCTAAAGCACCAGTACCAGCACCAGGAAAGAGATGAAGAGTCCTAGGATACTGACTTGGTGGGAAATCCCCTGTCCTTGGTGCTAAAGATCCTCATTCTTCCTCAGGCCACAGACCTCTTTGGGAGACAAAACACCTGCAAACCATAGGCCCAGCATTTCCCACGGCATCCTTAGTCAGGACAAAGCTTAATAAAAATTTGTGTTAAGCACTTTGTGCCAGGCACTGTGCTAAGTGCTGGATGTGAGAACGTCCCTGCCTTCAAGAGCTTACAATCTAATAAAAGAAGGAAACACAAAGGGAAGCTACAGTTCGAAGCAGAGTGAATCCTGGTTCAGAAATGTCTAGGCAATCATGTGGGGCCTGATTTGGAGCAAGACTTTTTTTTTTTTTGCATATTTGTCATTTGCCATTAACTCACTCCCTCCAAAAACCCTTTTGAAATATACAAAGAAGCATAGTCAGAGCAAAACAAATGAACAAACTGGCTATGTCTGAGAATGTATAACTCAGTATATAGCTCTGGCCTGTCCTCAGCATGCTTTATCCTCAATCTTCTGAGATTGACTGGTCACAGCATTGATCAGCATTCTGAAGTTTCCTGAACATCAACACTTTATAAATCCTTTTTCATTCATTCATCAATACAACATTTAAAAAAAAAATCTACCAAAGGAAAGGACAAGATATTCAAGAGAATTTTTAAAAGGACAATTTTGACAATGTCTAAATTATAATATACTTTTTATAAAATGTAAACAGTATATCAATTTGTCATTTAGTCAACAAACATTCATTAAAGTATTTCCTATGTGCCAGGGTGTATGGGGTGTGCAGGGAGAACTAGCACCTCTGGTGTGAGGACTTGCCAAGCCCTTTTCAGGGCTGCTCATCTACCCTTGGTGTCTACCTGGCACTCAACTCTCACCTGTGGTTCCAAGAAGCTGTAGCATGCACAGCAGCCACACCCCAGTAAAACCATCTTGGCAGATGGGCTAAATCAGGTTAAAGGTAACTGAAATGCCTCAAACCCACTGGTGAGTTAGGGGGATGTCCACCCTAAGCGTGCGAAGACTTCCTGGGAAGGATAATACAGGTTGCAGGCCTGGGTGACTACGAGGTGGTGGTGCCCTCGACAGTGATTGGAAAATTAAGGAAAGAGAAATACTGTGGGGGAAATAGAATTACTTTTCTTTTGAGTGCCTTGAATTTGGGATTCCAGCAGGATATCCAGTTTGGTATGTCCATGAGGCAGCTGGTGATGCTGGTGACTGTAGCTCAGCAGAGAGACTAGGGCTGGATATATAGAATCATAGCCTCATATACAATTCTCTTTTTTTGTTCTTCTTTGTATGTTGGAATGTTTGTGTGTGTTTTGCTAGGTTTTGTGTGAGTGAGTGTGTGTGTGTGTGTATTTCAAGTGGTCCTACCACAGAGAAGTCATCTCATAATTGTAATGGAAACTATCCTAAGTATTAAAGAAATATTAATACAAATACTGGGTCAGCCTGGGTGGAGCAGGGGTGAGGAGAACCCTCACAGAACTCCTTTATGTCGGGAAAAGCTACATATGATACTTACTTACATGGCCCTGGGCAGGCCCTGGGCTCTGCTGTTCACATTCCATTTTGTTCTTCCTCCAAATGTCCTGAGCCTGTCCTCCTGCTGCATATACTGTTGTCAGGTTTTTTCAATGGACTCATTCAAACACCTATGGGAGGAGAAGTAATTAGAGCCCCATGGTTCCCTTCCAACCAGCAGTGGGTTGGAGGGGAGAACCTGGCACCTGAAAGCTGGTAACTGACTCCTTTTGCCCTTCTCCAGGTGGGTCAGTGACCACAAAGTAGACCAAACAATCCCCATGAGTCCGGCACTCTAGGACCACAAGGCCTTTGCTTATTTCTCCTTGGGTTGGAAGAATATGAAAAGGATAAATTATTCAGAAACCATTGGGAAAATGCCCAATGGCCTCTGGGGTTAGACAGCCCTGGTCCCTTTTCCCACAATGAATCACTCTATGAAGCGTTTCAGGAGAGTCACATGAGAAGCTGAAGTGTCAGGGGAGAACGTGGGGAGGGCATGGGAGGTGCCAAGGGAGTGGAGGGTATCAAGGGTTCTCTGCCCAGCTCCCACCTAGCTTGCAAGACAATGAAGGGCAGGATTTACCAAGCCCTTCCCCATGCCCTGAGCCAACCTGGGCAGTGTTCCATGAAACAAGGCCAAGGGAAAATCCCAGGCTCAGAAAGGAGTCTCAACTGTGAAGGTCAGCATGGGTGGAGAAACCCCTTGTAACCTTTGCAGGGTTACATTTAAAACTGAGAGGGGTCTTTGCAGAGGGGAAGGACAATGGATGGAACATTGAACACATGAGGCAGCTAGGTGGCACCATAGAATAAGTGCCGGCCCTGGAGTCAGGAAGATCTAAGTTCAAATCTGGCCTCAGATACTGCCTAGCTGTGTGACCCTGGGCAAGTCACTTAACCTCTGCTTGCCTCAGTTTCCTCCACCAAAAAATGGAGATACTAATAATACCCGCCTCCCAGGATTGTTGTGAGGCTCAAATAAGATAATAATTGCAGAGCATTTAGCCTGGAACATTTGCTGTTGTTCAGTCTTGTCCAACTTTTGTTCGTGGGGTTTTCTTGGCAAAGACACTGCAGTAGTTTGCCCTTTCCTTCTCCAGTGTGTCCCCATTTTTACAGATAGGAACTGAGACAAATAAGGGTTAAGTGACTTGCCTAGGGTCACACAGCTAGGAAGTATCTGAGGCCAGATTTGAACTCAGATCTTCCTGACTCCAGACCTATTGCTCTATCCACTTGTACCACCTAGCTGCCCCATGCCTGGCATACAGTAAGTGCCATATAAATGCTAGTTATAATAACAGTTATCATTATTTGGTTTATGTGTTGCTTAGTTAACTGCTTTTTCCTTTTCTTTGGAAAACTTAGGAGAAAGAGGAGAGAGATATTTGGAATGAAGATGATGTAAAAACAAAATATATGAATGAAAAAGTTTGCTTTTTTTTAATCTAGAGCCACAGTATAGGTAAGTTAGGGCGGTGGTCCCTCACCTCACAGGTGGTCCCCTAGCCTAGGCAAGACCAGGCCAAGCACCAAAGTTTTTCTAAGTCTTTGACCTGTGACGTTCATGGGCTCTCACTAGGCTTCTCATGCTCATCTGGGGCCCTAAATTCATTGCAAGGGCTTAATACAGTCAGTCACTTACTGAGCATTTATGAAGTGGTTACTATGAGCCAGGGACTGTGCTAAGAGCTGGGAATACAAAGAAAGGCAAAAAGACATTCCTTCCCCTCAGAGGGCTTACATTCCAGGGGAGGTACATGTAAATAACTACCTATGTGTAAGATACAGGCAGAGTACAGTTCATCTGGTAGCTTGCCATAGGCACAGACCTGACCAAAGGTGAGAAAGGACATTGGACATGGAGAAGAACTGCGAGCAAGGTCTGGGGCTGATACTAACTAGCTGGTTTGCCTTGGGTGAGTGCCTTTACCTCTTTGGATCTGAGTCTCCTTATCTATGAAATGGGGGTAGCACTATTTCCTTGCTACACTTCAGTAGCAAGTATTGTGAGCAAGCCTAACCTTAAAACGATGTAGAACTATTAAGCATTTAAGACAATTGTGAGCTCCATTCCACCCCCTCACGTGTCTCTGAGTCCAGACTAGGGGTGTTTTGGGGGTCAGGAAGGAACCCCTCTGATTCTCACCAGATCTGACTCATCCCTCCCTTGCCTTGGGCAGAATGTGGGCTGGAAAAAGGTGTCAGTCACATTCCTCTTAAAGCCCAAGTCTTAGCCCTTAACAAAGGGAGGCAGGATCAGGGCTACCCACAGCATAATTGTGAAGGTTTGGTTTTGGTGTGTTAACCCCTGCCTCATCACACACATACACCCCACCCCTCAGCTCAGCCTGACACTCCCTCCTCAGCAGACACTTACTCTGGGGGCTTCATTGTCAGGGGTCTCTGTACTCTCTGTCTGGCACCTCCATATTGGCCCTCATGACCTTTGGGTAATTGGGTGTGCCCTCCACGGTCAGGGCTTGTAACCAGGGATGTGCTGGCAAATGCTTAGCAACCAGCTGCACAACACACTTTTAAATATAATCTGCATTAACATTTCTCTATTAATTTCTTAAGTCTCTAAGCAATCAACAAAACAATACATCAGGTCCTGATCTGTAACATTTGTCAATTTCCAAGGTGTATAAATGCGCCCTCTGAATTTAACGATCTCTATCCACAGCAGGCTAGAGCTGTTTCCAGCACAGCCTGCTTGTAACGCTCCTCTCCCCACCCTGCTGAAAATCTCCTGGCCTTTGTCTGCTCTCTGGGCTTTCTAAGGGGACAGTTGACTAACCAGACACCAAATCCACTGGAATGTGCTAATGGAAAGGAACTTGAAGGTACCTCTCCATCCCCAACACCCTTCCTCCTTCCTCTTTGAAGATCAGATTTATTATATGAGGGAGGGACCTTAGATATCATGCGGTTCAGATGGGGATCATTATATCACCGATGAGAAAACTGAAGCCCAGTTATGTTAAATGACTTAGAAGCAGAGTAGCAGACTTTGAACCTAGAACCTCTGACTCCAAATCTTTTTTTTTCTATTATCCTATGCTGTAAAACAGGTTCATATAAATATGAGTTGTTTGTGGTTGTTGTTGTTTTCATAGTGGTTTTCTGGAGGCAGAAAACCAAGGCTAGCCTAGAGAAAAGACTAGTGTGTTTCAGAACACGTGGTGCCTTGTGATACGGTGCATCTTGTATAGACAGCACTGAGCCTTGGTGCAGAATCCTAGGTCACCACCCAAGGCTGGTGAGTTCACTAACAGGTGCTGCTCCTGCTCTGGCATGGAGAACACACTCCAAGTGTCTTGTACCCACCAAGGGTTCCAATGAGAGATAACCACAAGAGGGACAAGACCACCTTCCATCTAGATAAGACTGCCTTTTATCTACTAGCTCATGTGATCCTCATTCACAATGGCTGGCTCTGAGGTGGGCATTGTCATCTTTTTGTTGTGAATGAAGAAACTGACTTTCCAATGTAGTTAGGCAGAACCAGAGCCAGAGCCAGAGCCTAAAGAATCAGAAGCCAGTGGTCCTGTCCTCAAGGAGCTTATGGTCTAGTTGGGGTGATGAAGAAGACAGGCGAGGAACTGAGGACAAACTCACAGGAAAGACAAGTCTGGGAAGTACAGAGATAGTGTTCCATAAAAAGGGGCACCTGGGACGAGCTGGGCTTAGGAACTGGTATGAACCTTAGACGTTATTGAGTCCAATGGCCTCATTTTAGAGATGAGGAAGCTGATGTCAAGGGAAATGAAATAACTTGGCTAAAGTTATACAATGGGACAACTAGGTGGCAAAGTGGATAGGGTGATGGGCCTGGAGTCATGAAGACTCATCTTCATGACTACAAATCCAGCCTCAAACATTTCTAGCTGTGTGACCCTGGGAAAGTCACTTAACCGTGTTTGCCTCAGTTTCCTCATCTGTAAAATTACCTGGAGAAGGAAATGGCAAACCACTCCTGTATCTTTGCCAAGAAAACCCCAATTGGGGTCATGAAGAATCAGCAATAACTGAATAACAACAACAAAAAAATAAAAGTCATACAGTAGCAAAATCACAAAATACCAGAATGTGACAGAAGGGAGCTCACACTGGTCCCTAGATTCAAAAGCCAGATCCTCTGGACTCCAAATCCTGTTTGTTTTCCAGAGCACCCCTGGTGATCCAGTGAGGCTTTGTAATGCTTTAAGGCTTCAGGGTCTCTTTGCTCTTGCTTCTGGAGCTACAGGGTCCCTGGTCTCTCCAAGCTGTCAATGCCTCAGTGGGAGGGAAAAGGGGTGGAGTGGTCAGTCAATCAAGTTGCTGGGCTGTTGAGTGTGACTCACCCATCCCTGGACTGGTGCCAGGGTGAGTCATCCACAAAGAGAGTCCGATGTACCATTAGATTCAGACACGCCACTGCCCACTGTATAATTAGAGTCCCCTCCTGGGTGGAAATATCCGTGTGGAGCCCAGATGACTCCATTAGCATGAGACTGTCCTGTCAAAACTGCATGGAGCCCCACCTGTCCAGGTGAGCGTGGGCTAGTGGAGTCGAACTGTAGAAATCATGTTGTCTCTGGAGAGATGACCCGGGCTCAGATTCAGCCTTTGCTACTTCCAGCCTAAAGACAAGTCATTTTACCTCAGTTTCCTCATCTGTAACATAAGGACAGAGTAGGTGGAACTGATAGTAAGGTCTCTCCCGGCTCTAAGTCTAATTATTTATAATTGCTTTGACCCTCTCTGTCTACTTATCCCTCCCCTCCAACCATCATTGACAGTCTGTCTCAGGAGAACGCCTCCAGTTTGGATTTAACCACTAAGAGCTGAGGGCCCTGGGTCCAAGCAATCTTTGTGTCCTCATCCAGGCTTAGCCGCTGATTTTTTAAAGAGAAATAAGGGAGAGAAATGCTTGGCAAGTTGCCCTGAGCCTTTTTCTACCTTCCTTTAGACAGAAGAGAATTCCCCCTTGTCACAGAGGTAAGGGTGGGGGGAGGTGTAGAATTAATAAGGGAGACCACCTTCTTGGGCTCTGCTAATATCAGTTTAAAAGGATCTAAAAAGCCCTTGGGCGAGGGAGTCTCCTGCACGATCACAATCATATCTGCTCTCTTATTATATTCATATTCAAATCAGAAGACTTTGAATATGCAATGATCACTAGAGATGTGCCTGTAAGTGAGAGGCCTGAGGCATAGAGAAGTGAGGCCACTCACCGTGGGAATGAAGAGCCCTCTAGTCTAGCGATGAGAGGAAGTGTCAATAATTCCAAAACCCCACTGCTCTGTGATCCAGCCAGACTGGACTATTCTGTTCCCTGGACACACCCCATGCCTTCCTGACTCCAGCCACAAGAGATAACTATGCCAGGAATGTCCTCCCTGTTTGTTGAATTCCTAGCTACCCGTTAAGGTCCGGCTCAGATGCCACCTTCTTCCCTTCTTCCCAAAGTCTTTCCTGATGCCCCCATTATTAATGACCTCCCTCTTCTTCTCCCCTCCCCGCCATGGATCCCTCACAAGCACTTCATTCTTCTCAGATGCACTCGAAATCTGTCTTTGTGGAGAGAGAGAGAGAGACAGAGAGACAAAGAGACAGACAGACAGAGACAGAGACACAAAAAGTGACAGAGGGATAGACAGACATAGATGCACAGAGACAGAGACAGAGGTAGAGACAGAGAGAGACAGACAGACATAGAAACAGAGAGACAGAGACAGAGAGACAGACAGAGATAGAGACAGACACCAGACACAGAGACAGAGAGACAGACACAGAGATAGAGGAACAGAGACAGAAAGAGAGATACAAAAAGACAGAGACAGAGAGAGACAGAGAGACAAAGAGAGAGAGAGACTGAGAGAGTTTCACTATAGATTTACAGTTAGATCTAAGGCTATTGGTCTGGTCAAAGGGTTGTTCTTCCTCATGGTGTGATCCATTTATTTATAAGCAAACATGTACAGAATGCAATAAGAATCAACTTGTCTTTATTTGTAGACTAAATCTACAATAAAAGTACAGACAGTGAAAAAACAATATTTCGAGAGAGAAGGAAACCCCTGTCACTGGCTCGCTAGGCATTTGTGAGGCAGAGAAGGAAGAAGTGGAGAGAGATTAAATTTACTCGGTCTCAATGTGGGAGCAAATTCTGTCCAAGCAGATCATTCCTTAAGCGGATCAGTGAGCTAGGTAAGTCTCTGACTACTCACGTCTATATTAGGTTTGCGATAACAGGATCCTTTCTTCACAATTGGCTCTCCACTGGCCTGGAGTATGTCCCTATCCCAAGATCCCCAAATTCCTAGGCTTCTACCTCCCATGATCCCTCAAGCCTTCATTCCACATGGGAAAAAACAAACTATAGTCCTCAGTGGCTCCCTTGATTATAAGGGCTATATATTTATCATGTCTATTTATATATATTTATCATGTACATTTACGATGATCTTTGTGTCTTATGTCCTTAAGTCATTTGAACATTACTTGAGAAGCCCCTTTTCTTCTCCTTTCCTTTTCACCAGCCACACAAACTCCAGCTGGGCACCAGGTGGGAGAAGCCACCAGTCAGAGACTTTCTCTCCCTAACCTTCTCACCAATCTCCCTTTCCCCTGTCCTGCCTGGACATAGACTCCGCCATTTCCATCCTTGTGGGAGGGATTCTAGGACCCCACCCCACCCTGCACTGAGGCACTCAGACCCTCTCCCTACTTGCCAGTGGTGGCAGACTGGCCCTTGAGTGTGCCATTCCCCAGCCCCAACATTCTCAGAATCAACATGGCTGCTCACACACTTTGGACCAGCTGAGATTCCTAACTGTAATCCTTCCAGTAAGATGTAGAACCATTAGGCCTTATCATCCACCCCACAGCTAAACCCTCCTGATATACAGGCACTGCCAAATGACCTCTGATATACCCTCAGTGCCTCTAGGCCTTCCCATCTACCCTGCAGATGAATTCTCTCATGTATGTTGTCTTATCCCAGTTAGAGTATAAGCTTCTTGAGGGCAGAGACCACTTTTTTCTCCTTAGCAATGAGCATAATGCTGAGCTCTGAGTAAGAACTTAACTTATTTATTCACTGAAGACACCACTACATTCTCTCTAAACTTTGTACGTTTCCCTCGGCTAGCATAAGTGCTTTGCCCTCAGTCGGCGCTTAATAAATGTTTGCTGAAATGATTTGGATTGCATAGTGTGATAGAAAGGGGACAGGACTGGATTCTAGTTTTAGCTGTGATCTTGGTCAAGTCCCTTCCCTTCTCTGGATTTGAAAGTAGGAGAGAGAGTTCTAACTTAGAATCCCAAAGATCTAGGTTTAAATTTCTCCTCAGAAAGTTAGTACCTATGTGATCCTGAACAAATCACTTAAACTCTCTTAGATTCCTCATCTGTAAAAAGAGGGACACATCCTCCATGTCCTCTAAGGTTCCTTTCAGCCCTAAATATATGATCATATGATTTGTTTCCAGGTTGGTGGAAACAAAGTAAACAACCCCTGAGGCCAGCTAGATGGCGCAGCGATTAGAGTGCTGAGTTCAAATCCAGCCTTAGACACTCAGAAGCTATTTGACTCTGGAGAAGTCACTTAACTTCTGTTTGCCTCAGTTTCCTCAGCTGTAAAATGGGGATAATAACAGCACCTACCTTGCAGGGTTGTTGCAAGGATCAAATGAGATCATACTTGAAGGAAAAAAAAAACATTTAGCACAGTGCATGCACATAGTAGATGGTGTACAAATGCTTATTTGTTTCCCTCTTGATTGGAAAATGGCTATACAAACAGTGATACATGAATTTAACAAAATATTACAATGCTACTTAAACAAAGATAAATATGAGTAACACATGAGAAGATAAATGAACGGATGCAAAGTGAAACAAACAGAACCAGGAAAGATGTCTACATTGACTAGAATAGTGTTAATGGAACAAACAAGATTATAACAATAAAGCAGTAGCCATTAAATGCTGTGAAATTGTAATAATTAAGATTGGCCTTAAAGAAAAGCTCTGAAAAGGCACCGCCCTCTCTTCTTTGCAGAGGTAGGGGTCTATGGGTTGGGAACACTGCATATGATGTCAGATTTTTTTTTAATGTGTTGATAAGTTTTGGTGAACTTTAACCCCTGGCCCCCATCTTTTTTTATTCTTTGCTATGAGGGCTCTCTGGAAGGAGGAAGAAACACATTGGGAAATGCGAGCAATATGAAAAAAGATACTAATAAAAAATTAGGGCAGCTAGATGGTGCAGCGGATAGAGTGTTGGACTTGGAATCAGGAAGACTAATCATGAGTTCAAATCCAGCCTCAGACACCTACTAGCTGTGTGACCCTGGGCAAGTCACTTAAACCTGTTTGCCTCAGTTTCTTCATCTGTAAAGTGAGCTGGAAAAGGAAACGGCAAAGCACTTTAGTATCTTTGCCAGGAAAACCCCATGTGGGTTTGGTGACTCAGTAAGAGTCAGACATCACTGAAATAACTGAACAAGTCCATTGAAAGTAGGGATTGTTTCATTCTTTATATTTGTACCAATGCTCAGCAGTTAATAAATGCTTGTTGACAGACTGCTTAAACACAAAGACAACTTAGGCTCATTTTTGGAACCCTAGCGGGTTGGTTCTTTCCCTTGGGAATAGTGGGATGCACATCAGCTCCATGAAGGCAGGGACCGGATCTTATTGAAGCTTTGTGTCACCACCTGTAGCTGTCACAAAGGTTTCTGTATACAGTAGGAACTTAACAAATGTTGGTTGAATTGAATCTAATTCCCAACAACTTAGACTCTGTCCCTGGCTCCCACTCTGCTAGGTAAGTCTCTTTTCTTCTATCCCTTTTCAGGAACCTTATTATGAGTCGTCTTCCTCCATCAGAAAGTAACTCCTTAATGGGCAGAGATTGTCTCCTTTGCTTCTATTTATTTGTATTCCCAGGGCTTAGCACAGTACCTGGCACCTAGTAAGCACTTAATAAATGCTCTGTCTCTATCTGTCTGTCCATCTATCTCTCTCTGTCTATCTCTATCTCTCTATCTCTATTTCTATCTCTCTCTATCCATTTATCTCTGTTTCTATCTCTTTCTCTATTTTTATTTATCTCTATTTCTATCTCTGTTTCTATCTCTATCCATCTATCTCTATTGCTATCTGTATTCCTATCTCTCTCTATTTCTATCTCTCTCTGTTTCTCCATATCTATTTTTATCTATCTCTATTTAAATCTATCTACGTATCTAACTATGTATGCATGTATGTATGTATGTATGTATGTATGTATGTATGTATCTATCTATCTATCTATCTATCTATCTATCTATCTATCTCCTTTTTCTGTGAGCTCTACTTCCAGTAATGCAGTGGGCATCTCTGCTAACTTCACTAGCTTAAATTCTCCATTTAACCCCAAGAGCTAAGCACATGGTTATCATTCTGAGGGCTCACAGGATCATAGATTTACAGTGGGACAGGACTTCCAAAGTCATACAGTCCAATCCCTTCATTTTAAAGTTGAGGAAACTGAGACCCAGAAAGGTTAAAGGACTTGCTTGCCCCTGGTAACAAAGGCAGTGAACACAGATTTTATTCCAAATCTGGGGCCCTAGATTTCTACCATGCCATCCTTTTCCCTCATGAGGTTAGTAATTGGGTTTCTCTAGACTTCAAATACACATCTCCCAGGGGGCCCATTAATGTGCCACCTCTTCACTGATTGCTGGGTGGGGTGGGAGAAGGTTGGGAGAGCAGGCATCTCTATCAGATGGAGGAGTGATTTTGAATTCTTTTTTCCCCTTAAGATCTAGTATTCTTGGTGAGTATGGAATCCAGTATATTCACATGACATTTGAAGGCCCAGATTTAACTCTGAAAAAGCAAGTTTTGCCACTATACCCCCTGGAAAAATTCTGGGACTAGAGGACTAGAAACAAACTCATCATCTTCTTCTCGCCCCCACCCTCACTTCCCAAACCAGTTTCCCACCCCCAACCTCCCTGTCTTTGTCAATGGATGGCGTCACCATTCTCCCAGTCATGCAGGATTGGTCTTTGATTCATCCCTGACTCACTCCCTCTATCATCTTTCCCTCTTCTAGAAGTTCAGCGCCTCATCCCACATATCCAATCAGTTGCTAAATCCTTTGGATTCTATGCCTGTGATATCTCTCCTATCCACCCCCTCCTTTCTACCTTTTCACTCCCCTCTGTAGGCATCCGTTCAGGCCCGAGCCATCCAAATGATCATAGAATCTTATATTTAGAGGTAGAATGGATCTTAGAAGTCATTAAGTCCAACATTTTATAGTTGAGGATACTATTGCCCAGAAAGAGGATGTCATTTGCCTAAAATTACATAGGTAGTAAATAACGGAGTTGAGATTTGAACCCACACCCTCTGACTTTAAATCCAAATCTCTTTCCTTTGTACCCTTATGATCTCTTTGTCAGATCTCTGCTTTCTCCAGTTGATCTTCAGGAAGTCATCAAAAGAATTTTTTTTTCAATGCTCCTCTCTGATCAGGTCATTCCTTTGCTCAAAAACAAAGACCTTCCTGTAGACCTTCCACAGTTTGGCTCAACAAATCATCCTAGCCTTATCTCATGCCACACCCCTTCACACAACCTAGGATCTGCCAAACTGGCTGCTTATTGTTCTCTGATCTTAGCCTGTCTTCTCCTCATTGTTCAGTCATGTTCAGCTTTTCATGATCCCATTAGTGGTTTTCTTGGCAAAGATGCTGGAGTGGTTTGCCATGTCTTCTCCAGCTCTTTTCACATATGAAGAAACAGAGGCAAGCAGGGTTAAGCGACTTGCCCAGGGTCGCACAGCTAGTAAGTGTCTGAGGCCAGCTTTGAACTCAAGATGAGTCTTCCTGACTACAGGCCCAGAGCTCTATCCACTGTACCACCTAGCTGTCCACCTTTCTCCTTACCTCTGTGCCTTCTACCTTTGTGCATCTGGTCTTTTATTACTGCTGTTGTCTCCCCTCATCTCCTCCTTCTGACAGTCTTCACCCATTTTAAAGCGTGACCTAGCAGCCACCTCTTTCGTAAGATCTTCCCTAACCCTCCTAGCTGGACAATTCTGACCAAGCTCTCCTCCTCGTTTTCTTTTCTTCTTTTTTTTTAATTTAATTTTATTGTTTTTTTTTATATGTTTAGTTTTCAGCATTGATTTTCACAGGAGTTTGAATTACAAATTTTCTCCCCATTTCCACCCCCCCACTCCAAGATGGCGTACACTCTGGTTGCCCTGTTCCCCAGTCAACCCTCCCCTCCGTCACCCCACTCCCCTCC
>CM053625.1:164081697-164138868 GCA_028646595.1 Phalanger gymnotis | reverse complement strand
TTCCACTTGCTCCAATCTCATTTTTAAGGTAGTATTTTCTTCAGTGGTCTTTTGGACCTCCTTTTCCATTTGGCTAATTCTGCCTTTCAAGGCATTCTTCTCCTCATTGGCTTTTTGGAGCTCTTTTGCCATTTGAGTTAGTCTATTTTTTAAGGTGTTGTTTTCTTCAGTATATTTTTCAGTATTTTTTTGGGTCTCTTTTAGCAAGTCATTGACTTGTTTTTCATGGTTTTCTCACATCCTTCTCATTTCTCTTCCCTGTTTTTCCTCTACTTCTCTAACTTGCTTTTCTAAATCCTTTTTGAGCTCTTCCATGGCCTGAGACCAGTTCATGTTTTTCTTGGAGGTTTTTGTTGTAGGCTCTATGACTTTGTTGACTTCTTCTGACTGTATGTTTTGGTCTTCTTTGTCCCCAAAGAAGGATTCCAGAGTCTGAGACTGAATCTGGGTGTATTTTCTCCCCCTGGCCATGTTCCCAGCCAACTTACTTGACCCTTGGGTTTTTCAGCGGGGTACGACCGATTGTAGACCAAAGAGTTCAATGTTCCACGCTTGGGTGTATGCGCTGCCTCACCAGCACTCCTCCTTCCCCAAGAACCCCCTACCCGGACTGGGCTTAAATCTTCAGCAGGCTCTTCACTCCTGCTCTGATCTGCCACTTAATTCCTCCCACCAGGTGCGCCTGGGGCCAGAAGCAATTGCAGCTGTAGTTCTGTAGCTGCCCCACCTCCGCTGCCCCGTGGGGTGGCCGAACTGCAAACTCAGTCCCCGCAGCTTTTCCCACTAACCTTCTGTGTTGTCTTTGCTGTTTTTGGGTTGAGAGGCCTGGTAACTGCTGCAGCTCACTGATTCAGGACTCTAAGGCACGCTCCACCCGGTTCCTGGTCTCGTTGGTCTGCGCCGCTCACGCTGGACTCTGCTCCACTCAGCTCCGCTCCCCTCAGCTCCCAGCTCCATGCGGGATAGACCTTACCCAGAGACCATCCAGGCTGTCCCGGGCTGGAGCCCTGCTTCCCTCTGCCACTTTGTGGGTTCTGCAGTTCTAGAATTGGTTCTGAACCATTTTTTATAGGTTTTTGGAGGGACTTGGTGGGGAGCTCACGCCAGTCCCTGCTTTCCAGCCGCCATCTTGGCTCTACCCCCTCTCCTCCTCATTTTCTAACATACCTATTTAAATATTTGCCTGGAAGGAGATAATACATGTAGAATGCTTTGCAAACTTCCGAAGTCCTAAATAAAAATGAAGGACGTTGACTAGATGAACTTTAAGGTCCCTTGCAGCCCAAGTTAATGACGTGACAGAATTTTATTATGCCATTGATAAATAGAGGAAAGTCCTAGCAGAAAGGCTGAGGGCTTGTCTGGAAAGATGTTGCAGATGACAGGTTTAGAATTTTGTACTTGAATTCACTAAATGTTGTTGAAAAAGAAAAAAAAAGTCCTAAATAAATGTGGGTTTTATTATTATCATCCTTCTACTAGATTGTAAAATTCCTCCAGAGCTTAGCTTGTGTGTTGTTTGTTTTCTCTGGAACCCCTTAGGGCCTAATACATAATAGAGGCTTAATACGTGTTTGCTGTTTTGAATTCAATTCTTTCTGACCCATTGCTAGATTCTGCTGATACTCCACTGAGACTCTTCCATCCCTTCTGCTCCATCCTCAGAGACACCACTCTGGTCTGGGCCCTCCCCACTTCTTTCTCTGACCACTGGCATGGCCCGTCTTTTTTTTTTTCTTTAATAGAATTTTGTTGGTATCTTCCTTTTTACATTGTCTAGATTTTCTCCTTCCCCTTCCCAGAGAGATATCTTCTATGACAGAGGATTTTTTTTTAAGTGGAAGAAGAGAAAAAAATTCAACAAAACTTATGTCCAAAAAAATTGAGTATTATATGCCCTATTCATACCCCTGATCGACTCCCCACCTCATAGGAACCATTGGGACCATGCTAATTCCTTATAATTTCCAACTTTCATTTTCAATTGTTTTGTTTGTGAGCATTATTTTCATTTCCATTGTTGCAGTCATTGTCTATATTGTTTTCCTGTCTCTGCTTACTTTGTCTTCTTCTTATTGAATTCTTCTAATTCTCCTGCTCAAAAAACTTCAGAGGCTCCGTGTTGGCTACAAAATAAAATCCAGAAGGTTTAGCCTGCTTCATAACAGCTGACGATAAGGGGCCACAGAAATCTAGTCCAACCCTGTCATTTTACCAAGAAACTGGGGCCTGGCGTAGTTGTGTGACTTGCCCAGGGTCACACAAGTGCTCATGGCAAGAGTAGGATTTTGATTTTTATTTAAGTTTTATTTTATTTTCAGATCTGAGTTCTCTCTCTCTCCCAGTCCCCCACTCCCAATATAAAAGGCAAGAAAAGTAAAATCTCTTTTACAAATATATATAATCAAACAAACAAATTCCTGCATTGGCCATATCCAAAAGGGAAGTTTCAATATGTGTTCTCAAAGGTAGTATCTTTTCTTTTTTTTGGGGGGGGGGAAGAGAAGGCAAGGCAATTGGGGTTAAGTGACTTGCCCAAAGTCACACAGCTAGTAAGTGTCAAGTGTCTGAGGTCAAATTTGAATTCAAGTCCTCCTGACTCCAGGGCTGATGCTCTACTCACTGTACCACCTAGCTGCCGTCAAAGGTAGTGTCTTAATCCAAGTCTTTACTACAGAGTTAACTGCTCTTTTTGCAAAGATTTTGTATCAATCAAGCAATAAACATTAATTAGGTGCCTACTATGTGCCAGGCACTCTGCTAAACAATAATGATACAAAAAGAGGCAAAAGACTGTCTCTGCCCTCAAGGAACTTACAATCTAATGGGGGAATACATAATATATAAAAAGCAGGTTACATATGTATATACATATGTAATATACATATATACATTTGTGTTTTCTAATTATTCTAATTCTAATAAATAAGAATAATTAAAAGAGGGAAGGTACTATGATTAAGAAGGGTTAGGGAAGGCATTCTATAGAAAGTGGGATTTTAGTTGAGTCTTAAAGGTAAGAATGGATTGTAAACTCTTTGTGGGCTAGGACCCACCCACATAGTGCCTAGAGTAATGCTTAATAAATACCTGATTGATTGGAAGGGAGAGGACACATTTAATTGGTCAGCTGAGATGCTCACTGAGAACCCTTCTAGACCTATGGCTCTGTGCTGTTGCTTGCCTTCTTCAACAGTGTGAGAACAGGTCCCTTGTCCTTCAGATCTTCTAGACACTGTCTAGAACATTATAGGCACTTATGAATGAATGTGTAAAGTTAGCCTAAGTGGCTTGTGCTTTAACCTTGCTTGACTTTTGGGTACATAGGCAAAAGTTCTGCAGAGAATGGCAGTCTAGAGATACCCTTTTGATGGGTACGTAGACATGGGGGAAAGCTAAGGTGTCACAAACCCCCATCTCCTCTTCATATACAGACAATCAGTATTTCCTTACCTTTATGTGGAAGTTGTTTATTCCTGTCCATAAAAGCCATGGGCAATCTGAAACTGGCACCAGCCATACTCCAACTGCTTTCTGCCTTGGTGTGCTAATAAAATACTTTTGCCTTTTTCCTGAGTTTTCCTCATTGACCAGGGCAGGGCCCGAACCTAGGGTTCCTTTTAGCAATTTTTGGAGACCAAAAAGGGACCTTTCACTCATACGTCTGCCACTAGGTGAGCCTACTGTCTGATTCTGCAGCCAACACTCAGACCTTCTGAGTCAGGAGTGGACTCTCCCAGTGGTCAATCAGTTGTGAAGTAGTCAGAAAATTAAATTCTCCAAACTTAGGAAGTATAAGGAGAAACTGGTCCTGAATCCAAAATTTGATCCTCCTATTGT
The DNA here is from genome assembly GCA_028646595.1 of Phalanger gymnotis. Taxonomy (NCBI): domain Eukaryota; kingdom Metazoa; phylum Chordata; class Mammalia; order Diprotodontia; family Phalangeridae; genus Phalanger; species Phalanger gymnotis. The sequence continues at coordinate 164,135,028 of CM053625.1, read as the reverse complement.
GTATAAAGTTCCAGGAGTGGCAGCATGGAAATGAAAAGGCAGTGGTGAGTAACTGGTCTTGACCCAACATTAGGTCACCAAGGGACAGAACTATCAAGAGATACTAGTATCATGGGATTGGGACAGAGTAAGCCTCCTACCAATTCCCCACTGGGCAAACCATTAAAAGCTTGAGACAAGGGTAAACTGCCAGTGCGACAGGAAATGTCCAAGACTCAAGCGGTAAAGCTCAGTTAGGACTGGATTCAGTATTTAGAGAATTGTGGGAAACGAATTTGGCCAGACAAATATGGGACCTCTGATTATGGTCAGCTGTGCATGCTAAAAGTCAAATTGAAGATCTAGAGACTCAGCAATGGAACACTGGTGCTTTTGGGCAGAACTTTCAGACCAAAACTGCCCCATCATTACCATGTCCATTAGAGGCACTGGTCTAAACCATTGGACTACCACCATGCAATCTGGATTTCTCAGAATCAAAGATCATGGCACCCTTAGGAACCACTTTTGTAGGGAATAATCAGAGAAGAGTACACGTCCCCTTTTCACCAGGAGATACTGTATTATGCCAGCATTCCACTCCACCCTTTTAAACAGACTCAGCCACCATCATTAAGAAAAGTAAGCCCACTATAAGGAGCCATAACCCCATTTGGGAGACTATTGAGGAATTATTAGATGCCCTTCTCACAAAAGATGAGAAAGCAAAGGTCTTGTTCTGTGTTGTACCACGTGGCCCCAAATGGCTCCTCATTGGAATTGTAATAGTGATGGGAACTGGGGAATGTTCAATGACACAAAAACGACCCTCCACGTTGCTCTAAAGCAGGCAACTGGTAAATTGGGAAATATTCCATGCCACTATTCAAAATTTAGTTGAACATCCCAAAACTTTCTATATTTGTTTGTGTACAGCCGCCTAGAAATTTGCTTAGTTGGATCCAGAAAATGAGCATAATCTACAAGCAATTGCTTCAGCTTATGTTAATCGATCAGCAGCAGGCACCCACAATTACTTTCATAAATTCTGCCCTGGCTAGTGGGAAAACTATTAGTGAACTCAGGGGAATTGTATTGGATTTGTTTGAAGAGTAGAAGGAGAAGGAACTTGAGAAAGAGAAGGAAGGAATTTGGTGGCTGTCACAAAGGCGATGACAGAGAAAGATAGAAGAGGACCAGGAAGGGAGGACCAGAAAGGGAGATTTAGAAAGCAAGGGGAAGGTATGGTATGTTTGTACTGTAAAAGAGTTTTTACTGTAAAAATCCCTTTAAGAGAGATTGCAGGAAACAGAGGCCTCTGACAGAGGGCAGCATCTTCTGGGCTATCCAAAGGGGGCCCCCATGAAGAGCCAGCTGCCATGTGGATTACCACCCCTACCATGATGCCCATAATAGTCATGGACACCAGTCTATTCACTGCTTTGGATACTGGGGATGAATATTCACAATGATGGAGAGAGGAGGTGGTTGGAAATTCAGGGTGTTTCTTGGGAACGTGCAAGGGCTCTTGTAGCCACTGATGCCTTGAGGTCATGGAGGCTACTTAGAGCCCACGGCCTGACCTCACTGATGTCCCCTTGGAAGAGCTTGATCTCACATTATTCACAGATGGCTTCTCCTTTCATGAGGATGGGAGACATGTGACTGGGGGAGTAGTTGTGTCCCTCGAAGGTGCTGAATGGGTAACTATGCTGTCCTATGGACTGGGGGCACAAGGACCAGCATGCCTGCTGGCCAAGGGACTCTGAGTGAACATTTCTACTGATTCCAAATACGCCCTTGAAGTCTCATACCACCAGCACCTTGTGGAAGCAGGGCGACTTCATCACCCAAATGGTAAGCTCATGCCTCACTTATTGACCTACTCTTTCAAGCTATCTTGCTCCCCACAGCCATCTCCGTGATGCATTGTTCAGTCTATATCAGAGTGCAATCATTTTTGCAAGATACCAACTGCTTTGCTATAATGTTAATGGGATTAAGATCTTCCTGGCCCATTAATAGGCTTCACATGGAGCCCATTAAGCGAAGCTTACTTAGGGGAGCCTTGCTTGTGGGAAGGCTTTCACACCTTTTGGTACTAAGTTGATTAGGCACTGAGTCAAGAAGGTTGTGATGCCTTCTGGCTCCTCTGAGAAGTGTATATATGCTCTGAGTTGGTATTTTCCTTTGGGGGCTCCCTTATGAGAAGGACCTTGTGATTCCCTGATGGGAGCTCTGAGTAACCATATGTTCAGACCTCCTACTGCTCTGATGTAAAAGCTCTCTCAAACCATGGTGTATGTAAAGTATATAGCAATATTGCTTTGATTCAGGTAGTCAGAGCCTTGTCTGTTGGTCTAATTTCTTTGCTTGTATTTTCTCTGCTTATACTTTCTCTGACATTCAGGGTGCTGACTTTTCCTCTTAACTAATGAATGTAATTAAAGAAGATTGTTGACCTCTAAAAATCTATCTTTCCTACCTAGTAAAGCAGATTAAGGAACCTGTGTAAGCAGGCCATCCCGGGTGTGCCAGGGTGCTTGCTGTAACATTTGCAAATGAAATGTCCAAATGGACTGCCTGCTGGGGTCCTTGAGAACCACCAAACACACTGCTTATGCTATCTGCTAGCCCACCTCTTCAGTCACAGATACCTAAATTGATGTCTAGATGACCAGACATGAAGCCATTCTTTGGGACAGTCTGCAGGCTATGCCAAATGACCATCTCATTGTGCTTTGATGATTAGTGTGCCCTCTTTGCCAGCAACTCCACACCCAGGGACATACAGGAAAAGAGGCTCTTGTACAAATTCATCAGTCATGATTTGTCCCTGGTATTTATGCAGAGGCCCATCTTACGGTCTTTAGCTGCCTTTCTTGACAACAATTTAATTCCTCATGGAAAAAGCTGTGACAAAAGTGGGGAGAAAGTGGAAAGGGCTACCATTTAAATGTCCGCAGATTGAGTTTATTCAATTGCCATAGTCAGTAGGCTACAGATATATTTTGGTATGCTGAGAACAACTGAGCCATTGGGTCAGGGGCTTTTCCAGTGACACACACCATAGCAAACAAAGTAACAAGGTATCTGATCAAGGACATAATACCAAGATTTGGCCTTCCATATAATATTGACTGTGACCGTATTTTACTGCAGAAATTACCGAGCAATTCTCCAAGTGTTTTGGGGATAATCCTGGACCCTTATGCCTGGACCCTTATGCCCCTTATCACCCACAATCAGCAGGGAGAGCTAAATGGCTAAATAAGGAAGTTAAGAGCCTTTTGGGAAAACTATGCCAGGAAACACAGTTAAAATGGCCTCAGGCTGTTCCTGTGTTGTTCCAACTTAGAAATGGCATGTGATCTCTTTCTCTAGTTCTCTTTGACAGGTCTGGAAAGAGGCAGCCTTGACACACACTCTGCCTTTGAAAGAGTTGGTGCATGCATTTGAGCCACTGCAAATTCAAGGAGACATCTAGTCTCCAGCCCTCCCGGAATGGACCTTTCCAGATGCTGCTGAAAAGTCATCCTGCCATCAAGGCTGCTGAAGTACGACCTGGATATATCCCTCCCAACCAAGGAAGAAGACCCCAAGCTGCCAGTAAACCCAATTAAGCTGAAAAGAGACCCTGACACCAACTAGTGGTCCTTGGCCAGCTCTTTGTTTTATTCTAATAACTAGAACCTCATAACCTCACTTGTAACCTGTCGTGAATTTGTTTTGTTCTGTCCTGTTTTGCGCATTTGGGGTTGGAGGAACAGAGGAACTCAATACTTATATGAATTTGATCCAAAATGCCAGGCACGCCTTTAATTGTACTGATTGTTGGATATATACCCATGTCCCTTTAACTTTGGAGGAAGGGATACCCTTGGTGGTTGTGGGGCATGATATACAGGACAATTGCAATTATGGGTTTACAGTCAATCCTGAAAACAAAAAGTACCTACCTAACTGTACCGCAGTAGGTTGGAAAAGTGAGTCCTCTCAACCCTTCACTTATGATTGGAAAAGGGGCTCAACACTCTCCACTCCCATAGCCCACTTCAGTTGCTCTATACTATAAGACCAACTCTGCTGTGTTACTACAAGCAGCCAGGTAAATGGGGTGGCAGCCAAGATGTAACTATACCTTGGGGCTACATAAAAATGTGACTATCCAGAGAGACAAGGAAACTTTAGATAATGTTTACTAACCCAGGGATTTGTAATTTGCTGAAGGATTCTTTAAGATAGTCCTTCAAGCCTCCCCCACCCCCACCTTTTTAAATGCAATAAGAAGGCATAATATTGGCTTTCCCTAAATTGTCAGGAACACTGTGTGATGGGTTGAATTTTTTTGGCCTTCCTGTCATGCCTACCTTACCTTTGAGTACACAGCTTGCAAAATAAGTGTTTGTCATACTGATGAAGAGGGTATCTTTGCAACTCTATTCTCTATGTATGGCACTGCCATACTGCCTTACTCTTCTAAACAGAATGAACAGGTTTTTGCAAGTCTTCATCACTGAGACCATAGGGGCTATGGAGGAGCTTAGTGAGGTGCATGCCGTCAGGGTTGTGGCCTTACAAAAAATAGATTAGCTTTAGACTTCCTCCTGGCAGAGAGAGGAGGGGTACGTGCCCTCATCTGTCAGGAGTGCTGTACCTGGATTCCTGACAACTTTGACAGCATTCAGACCTACCTGGACTCAGTTTGGAAAACCCGGAATGAGTTACAGGCAGATAGGAAGAGGCCTTGGTCTCCATGGGAATGGCTAACATCATGGCTACCCAATTTTTCATGGCTGAAGTATTTGTTGTTAGATTTTCTGTCGGTCCTCCTTATAGGAATCGTTTGCTGTGTGTTTACACTATCTCCCTTGGTGTTAGGAGCTACTCTCAAGGCCTACCCCAAAATTATAAGCAGTCAAGATTAAGATGATCCGGTTGAGGGTAGAGAAGCTATAATATAGGTCCAATTATTGTGCTGTACCATGAGTATGGCTACAAAGGGGGGGCAGGTTATGCAAAGCTAGCCTAAGTGACTCATGTTTTAATTTTGCTTGACCTTGGGGTACATGTGCAACCATCCTGTGGAGAATGGAGGCCTGGAGATACCCATTCACAGGCATACTTAGGCATGGGGAAAAATTGAGGTGGCATAAAAACCCATTGCTTCATCATACGTGGATCAACCAGCATTGCCTTGCCCTTATATGGACGCTATTTACTCCTGTCTATAAAAGCTATGCCTGGTTTGAAATCACCCAGCTACACTCCAACTGCCTTCTGCCTTGGTGTGCTAACAAAATACTTCTGCTTTTTTTCTGAGTTTGCCTCATTCACCCAGGGTGAGGCCTGAACCAAAATTTCCTTTTAATACATGCCTTTGGAAAAGAAAAATTAGACACTGGTTATTGACTCCTAGGGGTTGGTGTAGGGGTGTGGAAAGCTGAGAACAAAAATACATTGGCTGTGGGGCAGGGAGATGGGGAGATGTCCTAGTTAGTTACTTATTTAATGTCTTGTATCCAGTATTGTCTTAATTCTTTTTAAACTTCAATTTTATTTTATTTTCAGTTCCAAATTCTCTCCCCTCTTCCCTTCCCACTGAGAAGGCAAGACAAATAGAAACCATTACAAAATATATACAGTTATCCCTTACACATTGCAATATTCCCCATCATGGTTTCAATATATCACAGGTCGGCATAAGAAATTAAATGGGAATGGGGGGGGGAGTTTTACAGAAGCTGCAGAAAACATGTGAAGGCCAGCAGATGACACAGAAAAAGTTTAGAAACTCAGAAATGCATAAAATATATGTATCGTATTATATAATATCAACACAAATTTTAGAATAAGGTATTGTAAACACCCCATAAAAGAAAAAGGAAAAATTCAAGCTTCTTCTCCCATATGAATGGAGGGCCAAAAATTTTACACAGAACTTCCAGATGGCAGAGGCTCTGTTCCCCTAACTCCTGAGGTGTGGAAGGCATAGCTGTATAGCTGTGCAAACAAATTTCTTCATTAGTTTCCCACCCACCCCATAAAAAATCGAGAAAAAGAAATAGATGAAAATATACTTCAGTCTACACTCTGAGGACATCAGCTCTCTCTCTGGAGATACACTGGATGTTTCACCATGAGTCCTTGGAATTGTGACTAAGCATTGTTGTTGATGAGAATTAACTAACTTATCTTAATAATATGGCTGTTCCTGTGTACATTGTTCCCCTGGTTCTCCCTTTAATTCTTTACCTCAAAAATAAAAGCCTTCCTGCTTGTTTACCCCAGGGTTGTGGCACTGGGGCTATCTTGTGGTCTCTTGAGATGACAGGATCAACGTCAGATCTGATTTCCTTTGTACTTCTTGGTATTTTCGCAGCCACTTGCAGGGTCCCATCTCTCCGTGCTAGTTGGCAAGGCAGGCTCTTCCTTTCCTTTCGAGGAAAGGACCTGATGTGCACTCTCTATACTGGGCCAGATTCTGCCCAGTGAACACAATTCTCAGCAAGAGTCAATGCACACGCAATTGTGGGAGCTCTCAGAATTCTTCCGTGTCTCTAGTGGGAAAGGGAAGGCAAGGCAACAAACATTTATTAGGTCCACAAGCTTTTATTATTTCTTATTTGCCAAGCACTGTGCTAATTACTGGGGATACAAACACAAGCTGAAAGGAAGACAGTCCTGCCCTCAAAGAGTTTGCATTCTAATAGGAGAAAGGACATACAAAAAGAAACTGGAAGGGAAATGAGGTAGAAGGGGGGAGGAAGGAAGAGAGAATTTTCTGCCCTATTCTGGGGGGGGGGGTGGAAGGCAGGAGTGACAATGCAGACACTTTACTCTCTTAGGCAGCACGACATCTCTGTCCTTTGGCCTAAATGACCTTTAACTTTCCTTCCGGTTCTAAGAATCCCAGTCTCAGTTCAATCATTCATATATCTGTAGGGCCAGGAAGCCTCCCATATCACATTTCTTCCAAGAAGTCTTCCTAGACCAACCAGAGTCTTTCCCCCAGGCATGGGAATGGGGGGAAGATTATTACCTTTCCCCCTCCTGCATTCATAGAGGAGAAATGCACCCTATGTGTTTACCCAGCAACAATAAAAGAAAGATGCCCTCTCCTCTTTCCCTTTTAAGCTTGCTAGCATCTGAGCCTTCCATGGCTACTCAGCCCCACCAGTTAAGCATTTGACCTTGTCTTCTGTTTCCAAAATGCATGGAGCCCTAAAAGGGAGATACTGTTTCATGTTTGACTCAAGATTTATTGTTTATTAGATATATTTTACCTACTTGTTTTCATTTGTAGTGTAGTAGAAAGAACATGGGGCCTAGAGTTGGAGAAGTCCCGGATTCAAGCATTACCTCTACCACATGCTAACAATAAGACCTTGGGCATTTCCCTTTTCCCATCTGTAAAATGGGGATAATAAAATTTATAGCACCAAATTCACAGCACATGTGAGGGCCCAGTGAGGTCAATGGTTGCAAAAGCACTTTGTATGTAAAACATCGTGTAAATGTTATCTATTACTGTTATTAGATGCCAGGGGTCTCTATGCCATTTTTCGCCCCCTAGGTTCCCCTGGGAACATTAAAATTTAGCTCAGTTTGCTGGGGAGTGAGGAAGGAAAGGTTTAACCTAAGAACACTAGAATTTGTGTTTTATTAGTATATCCACTAAAAAGATAAATTTATAAAAAGGGAAAATGCTCTCAGTTCATGTATAGGCACTTTAGCTAACAAAATAATGAATACAGAATAAGTCTTATTTCACTCAACAGAAAAATCAGGCAAAGATTTGACAGAGAGTCAAACCAACTCCCCTTCTCTCTCTGGTAGGCCTCTATATGCCTCAATAACTTATATGGCCCTCCCAACTTATAGTACTACCCTAGTTAGGTGCCACCATAAGAGGAAAGCTGAATAGCCAAGAGGTCCTCTTCTCTGGTGAACTCTACCATCGCCAGATACCTATACAATCCTAAAGGCTCATGGTATTACCTTTGATGTCCCTTCCCTCCCACCCAAGGGGAATGAACTTAGGGTTGCCAGGGAATTAATCCACTCACTGTACTCATTGTATCAACAAAGGAATAAATCATGCTGCTCTTCCATATCCTCATTCCTTTCTATGATGAGCCTTTGTTCTTGTCTCCATCCAGAGATGGCTTCTTCTTTCCTGATGTTATTGACATCCTGTCAATTCTCCATATGGTACCAGTTCCTCGGCACACTTTTTTCTCCGGAGGGGCTGCATGGATATGTGGGCTTCTCTCCAGGGGGACTCAGTCTAAATCTGTGTGCAGAGCTTCTCCTTTTGCTTAGGAGTTGTGTATGCGTAGTTCTTTTTGAAAGGCTAAACCGAAGAGAAGCTTGGGAGAGCTCGCTAGCCATGAACTGGTTAACACACACACACACAAAAAGACTTTATCAGTGGGATGATGAGAACTCAGGACAAGAAGAATTCATGCTTTTTATGAAGGAAAGAAAAATCAATCAACAAGTACCAGGCACTGTTCAAGAGGCTGGGGGTGCTCTTCTCAAGATGCTCCTGGGCATATTTACTATATAACTGCTCCAGATTACCATAGAAATACACACACAGTTGCTTCTTGCTTAGAAATAGCATCTCTTTGCCTTGAAAGTGACTAGCAGTAGCAAGATCCCACTCCTAGAGTACCCAGCTAGCTTGTCGAGAGTACATGAGGGATCTCACACGTGAGTGTGAGCATTGTGTGCCATATAGACTGTTTGATTTTCTTTCTAGAAGAAAAAATGGAATGTCTGTAGAGTTAAACTAATGTGTAACTGTAAGAGAAACAATATGTCCACAAATAAGAAAATACAACTGTAAGGGGGACTGGTCAGTGAAGCCAACCCTAATGAGCATGTACAGAATACCTCTATATAATCCCCACACGGACTTAGAAGCAGGCACCAAAATTTTGTAATTGTAAGTGCTTCCACATGGTACAGGGGAGCCTCTTTGAATGGCTGGGGTCCTGGGGTGTATTCAAAAGACACTAGTCAAAAAGAATTTGTTTTCTCTCAAAAAGAACTTGATCTTTCTTTTCAATTCTGTTGTCTAGCTGCTTTCTGTCAGGCAGAGTTCCAATGAGAAAAAAGTCAATGATATTAAGGGGTGATACCTTGGACTCTTCCCATCAAAGGAGTGTGGACCTCAGTTCTCTCTTGGTGTTTGTTCTTTCATATTCGGTGAAGGAGATTGGTGGCTTACAGCCTTTTGAGTTTCAAAAGGATAGGAGAGTGAGCCACGGAGATGTCTGGAAGCAGTTTGTGTGCTGGGGTTTGCAGCCAGTTGGTTCAGCAACCTTTGGGATTCAGCCCAGCAGCAGCTGAGACAAGGGTTCATCTAGCAGCAATGGTGCATTTAGACACGAACTTGGAGGGAATCAATGTTGTGTAGAAATTTCATAATGTCGGAACCCAGAGACTGAGGTGGTTTTAAGGAAGAGTGTGCTCCAGAGCTGTTGGGGTGATATGTTTGTATAGTCAGTTTTGCCATTGTACTTTTTTGAAAATGTGAATTTGTTCCAATTCAATTGATACGTTAGAGAGTGATTTGAGCAAAAGTGGAATTTTTTTGTTTGCTTAACGTGATTTCATCAGTAAGAAGCACGAAGAGAATGCAAGAAAACTGCACCATTTTACAATAATTCACAAGCTACATGTTCCCATGACCACTTCCACAAGTAAACTTCAGGGTTTTTACCAGGTAAAGCACCTTATTTATTATGTGTCTTCTGGTGCAGTTGGAGCTGTGGGCTGGAGAGGGCTGGTCTGCTCTTACCCCCTCTCCCACTTTCTGAGGCAGAGCCGAGTACTCCCAGCCCTGGAGTTTGGATTCACCAAGGCTGCCTTTTCTCCTTCACTAACTCAACTTTACCAGCTCCAGCCCTGTGGGAACCAAGGTGAAGGTTGAGCAGCTGCCTGAGGCTACAGACACCACCACTCTTTATTATAGTGTATGTGCATTTTAACCATTTAATATATATAAAACCGTGCTGCCATTTTATTAGGTTCCTATCTTTATTTTTTCACAAAGTTTTTGAGGGTTATGCCCTTAGCCTCATTTTCCTCATGAACCCTGTGGTTTTTATTATGATTTTTCATAGCTCAGTGATTTTTAGAGATGCATGTTTTTTTTTTTTACAGCAGAACTGACTGTACTTCTGTTCTTGCTATATCTTTGAAGTAAATAAATTTTTGGAAAAACGCATTGATATAAATTAGTTAAATGGGACTGGTACCCTATTCACTCACTCATGGCTAACAGGGGAGAGAATTTGCACCAGAATGGGAGTTTGAGCTGATACCACTAGAGAAAGACAGCCCTAACTTGTAAGGGGTAGGTAGCCCTAGAACCTTGAGGGAGAGATATAAACTACCCTGTTCTGGGAGAATGAGGCCAGAGGACTTGCTATACAACTTGTACACAAAACAAATAACAAGGTAATTTTAAGGTGGAGTAGACGCTAACACTTGGGAGGATCAGGAAAAGTGGTGGAGGTAGCACTTAAGCTGAGCTTTGAAGAAATCTAGGGATTCTAAGATCCAGAGACGAGGAAGGAATGCATACCAGACATGGCACAAAAGGCACAGAGAAAAGGTGGAATATTGTATATGAGAACCAATGAACCGGCCAGTCTGGCCTTGATTCATTCAGATCTATTGCCATTCCTTAACATGATGAAAGTCCAAATTTATCAGCTGAGGATCCTGTATTCTCCATTTCAGTTTTTCTGCTTCAGGTAACTTAGTTCTCAGCTTCCAGGCTTCATGGGATCCAGGCTCTAAGTTGGATGGTCCATCTAGTTTCCTTTTTAAAAAAAATCTGTTAAGACATGGAGAGCGTGCTTATCAACCCATCAATAAGCATTTATTAAATGTCTATTAGGTGCCAGACACAATGCTAAGTTCTGAGGATACAAAGAAGGGGCAAAAACCAAAACCAAAAAACCCAGGCCCCACTCTCAAGGAGCTCATGGTTTAAATGGGAAGACAACATGCAAAAGGCTATGTACAAACAGGGTATATATATATATATATATATATATATATATATATATATATATATATATATATATATATATATATATATACACACACACATATATGCACATATATTTATCTATACACATCTATGAACAGATACATATATGTGTAGTGTGTGTACTATATGTATATACCTATATACATATTTATGTATATACATATCTATGAATAGATACATATATTGTATAATATGCATACATATATGTATATTTACATATGTATGTGTATGTGGTGTGTAGGAGATAACCTCAGAAGGAAGGTACTAAGATTATGCAAGACCAGAGAGGCTTTTTAGAGAAGGTAGGGCTTTAGTGAGGAAGTAGAGATAAGGAAGGATAGCATTTCAGATATGGGGGGCAGCCTGAGAAAATGCCTGGAGTCAGAGATGGATTGTCATTTGAGAGAAACAGCAAGGCGTCCCGTGCCGCTGGCTTCCAGACTATGTGGCAGTTGGGGTTGGGGGATGGAAAGTAGGAAGGGACCAGGTTAGCAGGCGGTTTTAAAATCCAAACAGGATTTTCCGATTGATCCTGGATCATACAGATAACAAAAGATCATTTGGATTGGATGGCTGCCGAAGACCCTTCCAACTCTGACATTCTTTGATTTTTCTCTTATTGTTACTTAACTCAACACATTCAAGTAATTAATTCAGTTAATTCAACAGACACGTTGAATATTCATTATGTGTTTGGCCCTTTGCTAGGTGTTCCTAGGGGATACAAATGAATAAAATACAGTCCTTGTTCTTGCAATTGGATTAGATTGGAAATGGTATTGACCTTGAAGTCAAAAGGCCTAGCCCCCCGGGCAGAATGGAGGCGACAGACTATCAACAGGCATGTTTCATGTAAAAACAATCAAACAAGCAAAACCAGAAAAGAACATTGGTCTAGGGGCCAATTTCTGTGGGTTCTAGTCCTGGCTCTGACACTCACTTCTGAGCAGAGTGATCTCTGGGGTCCTCATTTGTAAAATTAGGGGCTTAGACTAGCTAAGGTCCAAGGTTCCTTGTGGCTCTGATGAGACAGCACAGTAGATTAGAAATAGTTCAGGAGGCCTGGGGTTCCAGTTCTAGCTCTGACAATTACTAGCTATATGATCTGGGTCAGTCAGTCAATTTGTTAGCCAACAAGTATTTATTAAGTATCTACTGTGTGCTATATATATATGTATGTGTATATGTATGCATACATATACACATATGTGTATGCACACACACATATACACATGTATGTATATTATATAGGTGCACATATTACACACACACATATGGAAGGGGAGAGAGAAAGAGAGAGAGAGAGAGAGAAGGAGATGGAAATAATACCCGAGGGAAAACCATACTTAAGGAGGACTGGCAAAAGCTTTTTGCAGAAGGTGGGATTTTAGCTGAGACTTGAAGGAAACAAAAGAAGCCAGAGGGAATAGATGAGGAAGGAGAGAGTTCCAGGCATGGGATATAGCCAGTAAAAATTTCTGGAGTCAGGAGATAAGAGTCATGTGGGAGGAACAGCAAGGAAGCCAGTGTCACTGGGTCATGGAGTAAATAGAGAGTAAGGTGTAAGAAGACTAGAAAGGTAAGAAGTAGTTAGATTATGAAGGCCTTTAAAAGCCAAACAGAGGTTTATATAGTTGATACAGGAGGCAATGGAGCCACTGTTTTTTATTGAATGGGAGAGATGGGCAGTGGTGGTGGTGGTAGTGGTGGTGATGTGCTTTAGAAAGATCAATTTGATAGGTGAGTGAATGATGGATTAGAGTGGGGAGATACCTGAGTTGGGAGACAAACCAGCAGACTAATGCAATGGACCAGATGTGAGGTGATGAGGACCTGAACCAGGTGGGTTGCAGTGTTGAGAATGGGTGGGTGGTGGGGAGTAGGGTAGGGGTTGGTATAGGAGAAATGTTACTAAGGTGGAAATGAAAGGACTTGGCAATGATTGGATATGGGAGCTGACTGGAAGGATGGTAGTAACCTGGATAGTAATAAGGAAGTTAGGAAGAGAGGAGGGTTAGAGAGAGTTGGGGAGAGGGGGAGGGAGATAACATGTTTAGTTTGGGACATGTTGAGTTTAAGATATCTATGGGATATCCGTGTTTCGATGTCTAAGAGGCAGCTGGAGATGTGAGAGTGAAGGTCATGGGTCTTAACCTGAGTTTCTTCCTTTGCAAAATGAGGATAATGATACTTAGCATATCTCTCTCTCTCACAGGGTTATAAGTCCTGAAAATTTGTTTGAATTGAAGGTTTGTTTTTTTTAATATCATGGTTCTAAGGGGCTCATAGTATCCATGAAGATCAAAAGAGATCATGCACATTAAGTCCAACTAAAATCCCCTTTTTTACAGGAAACCTTTCCCAACCCCTCAAATTCAAGTTCCTTCAGTGAATTATTTCCCCTATTTATCCTGTATATGCCTTGCTTCGTATATATTTCTTTGCATGCTGTCTCTCCATCAGATTATAATCTCCTTGAGGGAGGGCACTGTCTTTTGTGTCTTTTTGTATCACTAGTACTTAGTGCAGTACCTGGAACATAGTGGTGCTTAATAAATGTTTGTTGATTGATTTTTCCATAAATCATAGCTATTACTAAGAAAAGGGACAAATAAATATCAGGTATTATATTATTGTTATAATTACTATTATTATGTCTTTAGTTAATCAATCTGTTAATAATATTTATTGAGTCTACTCTGTGCCAGGCAAGCCCTGTGCTAGGTGCTGGGGGTACAAATACAAAGAATAAAATGATCCTTCCTCCCAAAGAACTTACATTCTAATGATGGAGACAACAAGTACATATACAAATGTATACAGAATAAATATAAAGTGGATAAATACTATATGCAAAATAGTTCAATACAAGGTGATTTGAGAGGGAGGACAACAGTATTTGGGGAGATCAGGAAAGGCTTCATGCTGAAGTGGTGCACGAGCAGTGTCTTAAAGGAAGAGATTATCTTTAATGGTTATCTTGGATTTCTTCAAGCAGATTGTTACACCTTGAGTGTGGGTTTGATTTCTGGAAAAAGTCAACACTTGAGAGGGATCCCTGGGGGAATAAAGTGAGTGACCAAGTTAGAGGTTCTGAAGTAAGGGAAGCGATTTTCTTGTGTTACTTAGAAATGGCCTCTGAAGGCATCTCTCAAAGAATGGTTTCAAATCAGTTCTGAACCATGGCAGAATTATTAGAATAAAATGATGGCCTGCGCAGGTGATTATTTTGAAGGAAATGTCTGAGCCCCGTGTGTTTTGTTAAAAATGTGTGTCATTTCTTTGTAGTCACACTGAGTATAGACTATTTGTTTTATACAAGGCATTTCCAAGGCTATCAATCGGTTTCATTCGTTCCCCATTTGTGTTGGGGATGCAGCCATCTCTCCAGTCAGTCACCCAAGTTTGTAACCTTTGAGTCATCCTTGATTCTTCCCTTACTAGTTGCCAAGTCTTGGCTGTACTACTTTCACAACATTTCTCTTACACCCATCTCTTTTCTTCCAGTCTCTTGGGCACCACTGTAGTTCAGGTCCCCATCATTCCTCATCTTACTGATCACAATAACCTCTTGTTTGGTCTCCTTGCCTCAAGTTTCTCCCCTTGCCAACCTATGCCCCTCACAGCTGCTAACCTGATCTTCCTAAAACACATGATCATGCCACCCATCTGCTCAGGAAGTTTCAGCAACTTCCTGTTGCCTTGAGGATCAAATAGAAACTCACATGTTTGCCATTTAAAAATCCTTCACAACCTGGTTCCAATCCATCTTTCTAGACCTAGTATACATCTTTCATAAATTTGAACCATTCTTAATCCTTCATGCTGTCTATGTTCAGGTCACAGCCATTGTTTTGTTGCTCCCCATACATAACATTCTAATCTCCCATCTTTAAACCTTTTCACAGGCTGTCTCCCCTCCCCCCTGGCATATACTCTCTCCTCCCCTCTGCCTCTTAGCTGCCTTCAAGGTTTCTCTCAAGTGCACTCCCTATAGGACATCTTTTCTGATCCTTCTAGCTATTAGAACTCCATAGCATGTTATTTTGCTTGTGCTTTGTGTACATTTGTATTTACTTATATGTGTACTTGTTTCCCCTGACAGAATTCTTTTTAATAGCATTTTTTCCAATTACATGCTAAAACAATTTTAACATTTATTTTTAATAAGATTTTGAGTTCCAAATTTTTTCCCCTCCCTCTTTCCTCTCCTTCCTCTCTAAAATGGTAAGCAATTTGATACAGGTTGTGTGTGTGCAATCGTATAAAACATATTTCCATAATAGTCATGTTTTGAAAGAAGAAACAGAACAAAAGAAAAAAATACGAAAAAATACGGAAAGTGAAAAATAGTCTGCTTCAATCTGCATTCAGACTCCATCAGTTCTTTCTCTGGAGGGGGATAGCATTTTTCATCATGGAATTGTCTTGGATCATTGTATTGCTGAGAAGAGCAAAGTCAGTCATAGTTGATTAGACTCAGAGAGAATTCTTGTTAGCTGAAGCTCTTTCTATTTTGGTCTTTGTATTCCCAATGCCCAACATAGGGCTTGCCGAATACTTACTGATTAAATATTGCTCATTCCGGCAGCAAATATATTAAAATTGATTGAGTCCACACTTTTTGACCAAGATATTCCCCTGTTAGGCATATACCCCTGTAAGGTTAATGGGGTATAAGACCTTCCCCGCCCAGTAATAGGCCTCACATAGAGCCCTGACTCAAAGCCAGTTAGGCTCTGGGCCACGGGATTTCCACACCTTTCCAATTAAGTGCTGATTTCCAAGCTTCTCAGCACTAAGCCAATTAAATGCTTAGTCTTTGATTGGAAACTGTATATATCGTATTGCTTAGAGAGAGAGGTGTGGGTGGAGAGAGAAGCAGGCAGAAAGAGAAACTGGTGGAAGAAAGAACTTGCCTAGAAGAACTTAAAGAACACTTAAGATGTCCATGTTCCCTGGATTGGTGACATTTACAAACATTTTCATTACCAAGCTAAATTTTGCTTTCTGGTATCTGAGTAAATATTTTTTTTTTTTGTCTTGGAGGAAGAGAGTTTTTTGTATTGTGAACTAACCCTGGAAATGCCTGTACATATTCATATCACATTGGCATTACAACTCCCAACGAGGTCATTGATAAAAAGAAAGGATCAAAAACCATCACAGTATTTATAGCATTATTTTTCGTGGTAACAAAGAATTAGTAACAAAGTAACATCAGTTGGAGGAGTATCTAAGTAAGCAGTGACACATGAATGTAGTGGAATATTACTGGGCTTTAAGAAATGATTAGTATAGAGAACCATGGAAAGACTTATATGAACTGATGCTGAGGGAAATAAGCAAAGCCAAGAAAATAATATACTATATACAATAACTGCGACAATTCAAATAGAAAGAATGACCATTACAAAACAACCAAAAGTGGATATTATAAAATTACAAAGAATAAACTTGTCCCAAAAGAAGAGATGTGAGGCGACATCTCCCTCTGACTTCCTAGCAGAGATCAGAGGTCCACGGGTATGGAACACTAAATGTATTGTCAGATTTTGGGGGGGATGGATTGATCAGTTTTGCTGATTTTCCACTTCTTCATTGTTCTTTCTTTTTTAAAAAATCTTTGTTATATGGAATGACCCTTTGGGAGGGTGAGGGGTAGTGATATGGGAAAAATTTAGGCTGTATAAAAATAAAATGTATCAGTAAAATTAATTTAAAAAACTGAACAAGTGAATGTGAAATGCCTAGACATTGAGGATTGTTCTGCTTACTCTTGGTGCCCTTTTTACTGCCATTATTCCTAAGGACCTCATCCTTGCCCCCAGTGCTGTCTCTCAGAACTGCCAAGTGCCTTTTCCCAGAGAGAGCAAGAAATGGAAAGGAGCCAGTCAAGAGACCAGTGAAAAGAAAACATTTCCTTGGGCCTCTTGGGACCATTCTACTATATTTAAAAGTTAATGGGACTCAAATGCAAAACACATGGAATTTTTTTTCCCTTGCAAGGCTGTGGAGCTCAAAGCAAGGGTTTGTGGCTATCAGGAACTGAGAGGGAGTTGAAGCAACATCACACCCACCCCATCCGATCTCTCCATCATGGTGAAAGAAATGCCAGAGGAAGCAAATAGACCAGGAGGCTTGTTTTTTTTTTGCAGTTCTGATCAGTGTCCATTGCCAGGATGAATGCAAGAGCATGAAATGTTTTTTCTTTTTTGGGGGGGGGGCGGGGAATCTCCAAGTGTGTGTGATCTTTTTTTTTTCTCTCCAGAAATTCAGAAGTTTTTCTCCAGAAGGTGAATAGTGGTATGTACTCCTGTCTTCTGACCCCTTCTGAAGCTCTGTTCTTCAGTGGGATACCTCACAACAGGATACTGGCCTTCTGGATGAGAACCCAACCAAAATCCATATCAGAAAACTGTCTTCTGTACCTATCAGTTTACCTTCCTCTCTATCCCTTTCCCTTTTCCTCACTGAATGGCAGAGCCTTGGTGTTTGGCAGTGATATGCTTAGTTCACCCTCCAACAAGAAGCTGGACCTTGGAACTAATTTTCCAACATTTCAGATGTGTTCCCCAGGTCTCTCAGATATCCAACGACTTCTTACAGCTACAATGCAGATGAAAATGCAAAGGTTTGGCTATGTCTTACCACATTATACAGAGGAGTATTTGAGATAAGGCCATTAAGGGCTCTCTGTAATACAGGACTGCACAACATATGGCCCATGGGCCACTTGCCACCCACCACAGAATTTCAAGTAGCCTGTGAAAAATGTAGAGGATATAAAAGAAAGTAAAGATTTAGTGAGTGCTTTGTCCATGCCCCACTTAACCCACCTTCCACTAGTCACTGTTGTGCCCATCATGTAACTTGGCAGGTAGGTTGCCACTGTATACTCTCTCTTGTTTGTCACGTGACTCATGGCAACCAACTACTGTCAGTTTGTCTGTAGTCTGAGAGGAGCGATTTCATGATAAATAAATTTGATATTAATTGAAATTTCCCCTTTAAAAATATGGCTTATTTGCAAAATAGTTTAATCATTACATATGCCTTTACTTGGGAAGTGAGCCACTAAAAACCTATCTGCCACCCCAAGAAGTTCAGCTTATTTTGATTTTGGCCTCTACCTACTGCCAAGTTATACAGGTCTGCTCTAATATATCCATCCACCAATCAGCAACCATTTATTAAGCATCTGCTATGTTCCAAGTACTGTGCTGGGCACTAGAGAGATGAAGACAAAGACAAAACCAGTTCCTGATTTCGGGGAACTCACACTGTAATAGAGAGATAGCATATACATGTATGGTTTATATATCAAAGTCATATTAAAGCTGATACAAGGTGACCTGACATCACCTGGTGATCAATGCCATCTAGAGCAACACACTGAGTTTAAATGAAAAAAAGAAAAGGCATGGGGAAGGGTGAGCCATGAGTTCTTTGTCTGTCAAGCTGTCTCATCAGAATCCTGAAAACACAGCTAAATTGGGCAACTGGCTTTGGAGTCTACATTCCCAGGAGCACCTGCTGTCTGGGGAGCTGCAGTGTTCTGATCTCATCGATGTATTATGAGTAAATACCTCTAAACCTTTTTAGTCTGTTTGTGCTATGCTTAAGATACAGTTTAAATTGTGAAAGGCGGGGGGCCGGAGCCAGGATTTACAAGGTTATAATAATGTGTCTTTATATCCTGAACCTTTCATCTTTGAAACTTTTTATAAACATTAACTAATTGGTTCTGAGATGTAATCCACATGCGGGTACAAAGATACAGGACAGAAATACACAGGAGACCTTTGCCCGTCTGGCACCCAGAGACACTTGTTTCTCAAGGCGTCTTTCTGCTCAGATGTGCAGATAAGCCCCTTGAACCACCCAGTATTTGAACCACTGGCTTTTCCAAAGTGAGATTGCTGGTTATTCTCAACCCTGTGTTGGTTTGCTTCCTATCAAGAAAATCATCTATCACTTCAGTAGTTCAAGGATCCGTGACTCCCTCTGTGTGGATGGTCCCTGTGCTGAGGGAGGTCACAACTCCTCCTGGTTCACTCTAGATGTGGTGGAGAGATCTATCACTTGGAAGCACATCAGGAGATGGACCTCCCTAAGTTTAGCTCTGCTAGTCCTTAGCTAGCTGATGTGTATGTCACTGCAGAGGCATCTCCAGCTTTGTAGAGCTCATACCCTGCTAACACAGCCTGCAAGAATCCAAGGTCACCTCCACATCGAGATGAGACCTTGGCATGGGATGCCAGCGCCCAGGCTTTCTCTGCTAACATACATAGCATTATTTTTTAAAACTTAAAAATATTTTTATTAATACTTTTGTTTATATGTCACCTTCATTTCCAAATATATACTTCTCTCTTTCTCTCTTCCCCCAAACCACTCCTTACAACAGTGAATAGAGAAGAGCAGGGGACAAAAGCAGTTCAGCAAAATTAGCCAACACTTCATGGCTGACAATACTTGGAATGTTCCACCTCGCAAGGAAGAGAGGAGGAGCTTTGTTTTCTACTTTTAAGAGCCAAACAAAATTATTATATTTATACAAAGAGATGACTATGACGTGGGGGACCTCAAACTTTTTTTTCATTCTGTAGCTGGCTAATGTGAACACCATAGAAGTGAGGAAGAGAGTCAGTGAGACCTGAATGTAACTCTGGCACATCCTAGCTGTGTGACTATGTTTGAGGCACTTCAGGTCTTGGTAGCCCAAACAATTTTCTTAGTGGCCAATGAGTTGCCAGTCTGAATCAGTGGGGGAGGAGAGAGTGGGGGAAGAGGGAAAGGGAGAGGAGGTAATGTCTTTACTGGGGGTTTTCTTTTTTTTGATGAAATCACAGATCTCAACCCAAACCCCCAACAAACCTCAATTTGTCTAATATACAATCTGTCCTCTCCCAGCCACTCCTCCTTGGTCACTAGTGGAGTCAGATATCAACGAGGATATGTCTAGTTGGAAAAGGAGGTGGACTGATCATTTAAGGAGGATGAAAGATGCCACATGCACGGAGAGCCAGGGGTTGCATTCCTTCCTATCCATAGAATGTTAAAAGACCAAATGGTCTCCAAAGTTGGGCCTATGTGCTCCAGGGGGTGCATAAGATGATCACTGGGGTAAAGGGAGAGAGGGAAGTTAGGTGGGTACAGTGGGAAGAGTGCTAGGCTTACAGTCAGAGATAAGTAAATTACAATCCTTCTTCAGACCCATATTAGCAGTGTTATCCTATGCTACACACAACTTCTCTGGGCCTCATTTTCTTCATCTACAAAAGGGAGGGTTTGGACTTGGAAGCCTCTAAGGTGCCTTCTAGTTCTCAATCTATGATTTCAAAAGAGCAAAACCTCTGAAAAAGATTTGTGATCCAAATGCATAACATAATTGCTCACCTATGATCCTATGAATGACAAAGAAATACTTAAAGGCTAGTGGGTGTGTATGTATACATGCAAACACAAACATATATGTATATATCTAATTGGATTATTCCATTCGACTTATAGATGTACTTCCATTTATTTCTCTTTGGTAAACTTTCCTAGTGTAAGATAAAATATTTTAAATTGTGAAGTTCTATTTCTCATTTAAGAGATTAAGAGTATCATCATTATTCTATTGGTGTTTACCTTATTTTTCTATCAGTTTTAAAATTCTTCGAGGGAAAGGACTGAATCTAATCCAAATTATAGATGCCATATTGACTAGTGTGGTGCTATGTACTCTGTTCAGATTCAACAAACATTTGGCAGTATTAATAGATTGTATAATGATGGTGAGAGCAATGGTTATGGTGATGGCAGTAATACTGACAATGATTCTTAGCAGTGAGTGTGATGGTGCCTGTTGGTGATGATGGGAATAGTAATAGTGACAGCGATAATGAGTGATGGTGGCAGTGGATGGCAGTAGTAGTGGTGGTTATGATCATAGCATTTTATGTTTTTTAGAATATAAGGTAAGGGAAGCAATATAGTATAGTGGATTGGTAGATTTGGATTTTCATCCAGGCTTTTCCACTAATTATCTCTGTTACTTTGGGAAATTCACTCTACCTGTTACTGAGTTCCTTTATTTGTAAACTGAGAAGTTTGGACTAGAATATCTCTAAGGTGACTGCCAATTCAGATTCTAACTGAAAGTCTTCTGTCCAGGACCAAGATCTTGTCCTGGTTCTAGTGGTGCTCAATATTGTTAATGCTTAGTAAAGGCAAGGACCATATTTTCAACTGTATACCTTCAACTGTATACCTTAAACTGTATACCTTTACCTCAAATAACACCCTTGCCGTGATTTATGAGGTTTTATCTAAAAGGACATCAGTAAGTACTGTCTTATATCATCTCTATAAAGTCATTAAAATTTTTTTCAAACTAGGAAAAATTCACCTTCTCTCCCTCCCCCCACTCCAACTGAGAACAAAATAAAATCACTACAGAAGTGTATAGTCTGTAATCTATGCAAAAATAAATTTCTGCATTGGTCATGGTGTATGTACGTGTGTGTATAACCATTGTATATATAATATATGCATGCACAACATATATCTGCATATACACACATATACATACACACACAAAAACTTACATACATACATATACACACACATATACACACATGTCCTGTTCTATACTCTGAAACTTTTCTCTGTCAGGAGGTGAGTAATATGTTTCATCATGAATTCTCTGGAATTGTGGTTGATGACTACACTGATCAAAGTTCTTAAGTCTTTCAAAGTTGTTTGTCTTCAGTATATTGTCATTGTATAAACTGTTCTCCTGGTTTTGCTCACTTCACTCTCTACTAGTTCATACAAGTCTTTGCAGGTTTCTCTGAAACCATATACTTCGCCATTTCTTACAGCACAATAGTATTCTATTACGTTTATATACCATAGCTTGTTCAGCCATTCCCCAATTGAAGGCTACCCCACTCAGATTCCCATTCTTTGCCATCTCAAAAAGAACTATAAATATTTTCTTATGTTCTTAGAGTTTATCTTTCTTAGGAAGAATCCCTCCCTTAATCTATCCTCCCTCTAATTTCTGCCTCTCCCTTTTTTTCTTTCCCTCCTATTTCTCTGATGAGTGAAATGTATTTCTGTACCCAGCTGCACATGTATATTCTTCCCTCCTTTGATCATTTCATACGACAGTGAGGTTGAAATGTTGGCTGCTCCCTCTGTCCTCTCCTCTTTGTATATATTTGTCTACTTGTGCACCCTTGATTATGTAAAATGATTTTCTTTAACCTTCCTTTCCCTTCCTTCCCTGCTAGTGTATTCCTCTTCCTCTCTTGTTCCATTCTTTTAAGATTATCAAGACAAAACAGAACCACTTTCAGGTCTTATCTAATTAGAGTCTATGACTCCTGATGATGATAGAGTTCAGAAGGGATATATGCATCAGCTCCCCATATTAGAATGTAAGTATTTTGTCCTTGTTTAGATCCTTTCGATTGCTTATTCTTGCTTATCTTTTCATTATTTTTTTTTGTTAACTACTATATTTGAACTTCGAAGTTCAGACATGGCGCCGGTCTTTTCATCAGAAATGCTTGGTATATTTTATTAAAGATCTATTTTTTCTCTTATAGCACTATACTCGGTTTTGCTGGATAAGTTATTCTTGGCTGTAAAGCTACATCTTTTGCATTCTGGAATATCATATTTCAAGCTGTCTGCTTCTTTACAGTGGCTACTAAATCTTGTGTGATCTTTTTAGTACTTGAATTCTTTCTTTCTGGCTGCTTGTAGTATTTTTACTTTGATTTAGAAGCTCTGGATTTTGGCTATCATATTACTGGGAGTTTTCACTTTGGGGTTTCCTTTAGGAGGTGGCTAAAGGATTCTACCAATTTCCACTTTGGTCTCTGGTTCTAAGAGATCTGGGCAGTTTTCTTTCATGATTTCTTGAAATAATGACGTTTAGTTCTTCTCTTCCCACCCCCACTCCCACCCCATAGTTTCCAGGTAGTCCATTGATTCTCCAATGATCTCTCCTTGATCTGTTTTCTAGGCTGGTTGTTTTTGCTGTGAGACAGATTATATTTTCTTCTATTTTTTCAGTCTTTTGACTTTTTTAACATTTATTGTTATCTCATGTTGTTATTAACTTCTATCTAGTTCATTCTAATGTTCAGAGAGTTTGTTACTTGGTCAAGGTTTTGTGTTTTTTGTGCCAATCTATTAATTCTCTTCCTTCCTTTTCTTTCCTTCTTCCTTCCTTATTTCCTTATTTCCTTCCTTCCTTCGCTCTTACTCTTCCCCTCAAGTACTCTCGTTGAATTTATTTTTTATAAATTTAACTTAAAAATTAACACTTGTTTCATCTCTTCCAGGAATCCTAGTTGAATTTGTGCTCACCCTGTGTTTTTCTTTGAGGCTTTGCTTGTAGATGTTTTGGAGTCATTGTCCTTTGAGTTTGGGTCTTGAGTGTCCCTGTTACTACCATAGTTATTTATGGAAGGATTCTTTTCTTCTTTGTTCATTCTCCCAGACTACTTTCTGCCTTCATATTTTCTGTTAGGGCTATGCTCTTTGCACTTCTGGAGGGAAAATCTAGCTTGGCCTTGCTGTTGCTTTCTTAGGGATATTGAATTTTGCGTTATTACAGTATCTCAAGAAAGCTCAGGCTGGGTACCTATAAGCTTTCAGTACTCTAAAAGTGTTCTTATCCAAGGCTTAGATTGATCAACCACCACCACCACTGGCCTTTGATGCCTACAAGTTCCTGACTCAAGTTTGGGCCCAAACAAAAGCAGACTGTTGTCGAACTCAGCCACTATCAGCCAGGTGCAAAGTTCTGCTGGTTCAGAGTGGCTGAACTTTAGGTCTCCTTTTGGCCTGGGATTCCTGCCTTACATATTCCTCTGCAGACTTAAGACTCCACTAGAAGCTGTATCTGGAATACTCCACCACTCTTGAGGTCTAAACCACACCACTGATGTTTGCTTCAGAACTTGCTCCTCTTGGTACAGAGCCCATGGCCTACAACTGCTCCTTACATTAGAATACCACCCCTGAGCACAGGTCTCCTCCTCAGTCCACTCTGGATGTGTGATCAAGAACTGAGTAGTGGGAACTCAGGGGCAGGACCAAGATGGTAGAGCCAAGCGAGGATTTCTGCTAACTCTACTAACACATCCCTTTAAACAACTTTAAAGGGCATCAAAAATTAATTCTGAGAAGGAAAAAAAAACAACAAAAAGTCCACAGTGGACCATTTTTCCCCATCCCGGGGCAGCTTTGGGGTACAGAAAAAAAGGTTTGCAAACACTGGGGTGGGGGATGGCCAGTGTGGCAGAAGTGGTGCTAGTTGTGGGCTGGGAGGGTGGCAACAAGATCACCCAGCATCCAGGGACAGTAAGGGGACTGAAGGCCTGGTCAGAAAGAAATTCCAAAGGACCCCTACATTAGTACTGGGTGCTAAATCAGGCATCATTTGGCAACTGCATTGCCCATTACCCAGTTCCAGAATGGGGAGGAGTGGTTGTGGTTGTGAGGGAGCAGAGATCTCTACCTAGATAAGGAGTAGAGTGCAGACCAGGAGAGTGGTGAGAAGAAAACTCTAGATCACACCATCTTGAAAGTATTGAAAACTTACAGGACCCCAGATCTAGCTATGAAAGAAGCAGGACATAAAAACCTAGGCCAGACATTTCCCCCTGCCCCATTAGCACTTGGTCTGGTACATTTTCTAGATGTTTGGAGGTTTTTTGTTTTGTTTTGTTTTTTGGTGTGGTGAGGCTGCTATATATTTTTCTGCTACTCCACTATCTTGGCTTCACCCTTCTATAAAATTTTTTATGAAAATGAGCTGTAGGGTTTATTAAAGGTATCCTTAATAGATGTATGAGAAAGGAAGGTACGTTTTCACAGCCCATATCTTCAGTCACACAAATGATGAAAAGGTATAGAGAATATAAGAGCCTATTAGTCTTGTATTCGCTGCTTTTTAATTTAAGAAAAAAAGCATTTGTTATGGCGCCTTAACATTTCTCCTCCAACTAAGAATCTCATGAATGCTAAAATCACATAAGATTCTTTGATAGATGCAACAGAGATGACTTTGTTCAATGGTCCTGATTTTTAATATTAATTGAGGCATAGAACAGGTATTTGTGGAGAATATTAATGCAGAGTCCAAGCCAAAGAGGGATTCCTGATAGTGAGGTCCTGTAGGTATTTCCATTTGCATATGACTAATTGATTATATCAATGATTAGGTCTTGACTATGTGAAGAATTGGAATACTATGCAGCTTCCTTAGTTTGATGCACAACTACTTAAAAGAGTTTGGTCTAACAATCCACGCAAGAAAAATCAGATGGATGAAGAATGCTTATTGTTTAGACCGTGATACACAGTTGGATGAACATCCTACTGATTTGGTCCATCAGTTCCTTGGACAGAATACAGAAGGATAATAAGCTGGGCCCAGAATTGAAGAGGAGAAAGAGAGAGGTCTGGATAGTGTTGGGGGAACCATAAAGTGCTTCGAGTGATTCCAAGCTCCTTGCTCCAAAGCCCATTATTAACAATATATGACTTTGACTTATGGAACACTGAAATCTCCAAAGAGCCAAAATTGTAGGTAACCCCAACATGTTAGCTAGGAGGCTTAATGGGTAGAACACAGAATGCTTGACTTGGTGTCAGAAAGGCCTAAATACGAATCCTGCCTGAGATCCGTACTAGCTGTGTAATCTTAGTTAATGCAAGTTAAGTAACTTATCACTTCATCTCTCTGGGTTTTGGTTTTGTCATCTGCAAAATGAGGGCATTAGACCCAATAATCTTTAAGGTCTGTTCCAGCTCTAAATCTAATGATCCTATGTGGTGGGTTATATGTTGCTGTTTAGTCATTTCAGTCATGTCGGACTCTTCATGATCCCATTTAGGGTTTTCTTGGCAGAGATCCTGGAGTGGTTTGCCATTTCCTTTTCCAGCTCCTTTTAGAGAAAACTCAGGCAAACAGGGTTAAGTGACTTGCCCAGGGTCATGCAGCTAGTGTATGAGGCCAGCTTTGAGCTCAGGTCTTCCTGACTCCAGGACCAGCGCTCTATCCATTGAGCCTTCTAGGCAATATGTAGCATATTAATGATGCTAAATTGCATGCCAGAAGCTGCATAAAAGATATAATCTAGTGGGAATATAGCTGGAATAAGTCATGTTGTGAGATGGTCATTGTTGCACTTCATGTGTGACACATCCTGGATGTCCTTTTCTACTGCCCTCCTTCACACATCTATGTTCCAGCCAAGATGAACTTGTTATTCCCTGAATTGGGCATTCCATCTCATGCCTCCCTGCCTGGACTTGGACTCAGGAAAACTTGGGTTGTACATGCTGTTCTTCATCCTGGAATGCAACCCCTCCTTCTCTTAGAATCTTTAGCTTCCTTCAGGGATTGGCTTAGGTCCCATTTTCTGATCCCCTTATGACAGCGCTCTCTCCCTCCTCAAATAATTTTGTATTTACTTACTCATCTGTTTATTGTTTTATCTCCCAGTTGAATGCAAGGTCCTTGAAGGCAGAGACGTTTCATTTTTGTCCTCAGTGCCATGGGGGGTAGCGTGGTTTAAGAGCTAGGGAGCTAGATTCAGAGTTAGGGTCCTTGATTCAAGTCCTGCCTTTGACAAAAGCTGGCTCTGTGACTCTGGGCAAGTCATTTAACCTCTCAATTGCCCAGGTAATTTTCATAGGGTCTAAGTTGCATAAGTGTTGATCTGAATTAGTAGAGGAGTTGGTTGTCTGAAAGCTCTACACACCGATGAAGTTACAAATCTAGATTAAAAAACCGCCAACAATAATCTCTAGAACCTACCACACAATAGGAACTTATTAAATATTGGTTTGATTGAATTGCACTTTGGCTCACATGATGCCAAGAGATCCAGAATAACTTCACGTCAGATCAATCGTTAAGGAATATTTGGCGGGGGGGGACATGGATAAGAATAACCCAGAAGGAGATGGGTTGCTATTTGCTGGGGTCTCCATGCTATAATCATTCTCTCCTTTGTCACTCAAGAAATAGTGACATATAATGAGTTGCAATGGTATACTGGGACTTAAATGTACAGTTATCCTTAACGGAACCCAACTGGCATTCAAAAAATGGCATGATGAAATCTAGTCACTTCAAATCTCTGAGGACACGAAATGCCAGGGCTATCAGTATAGCATGATCTATATGGGTTGTGGGTTCATGCTCCATGGTGGGTATTGTTCATCCTCTGTTTTTGAAGAGGACAAATGACCTCATGGGGCACCATCTTAACTCACGCGTGAATTGGAGTTAAGTAAAGCAGAGTTGCACAAAGTCATCAGCTTCACTCTCTCTTCCAGAGTCATTGGCAAGACAAATTCAAGATGACTGGTGATAGCCCAGGATGCAGTGGATGGCCTTGGCGTCTTCCATGTCTGACCAAGCTCATAAGCACTCCACAGCGTCTGCTTCAGCTGCCTTCATGGCCGTTGGAACAATCTATTTTCATCTGTCCATTCTGTTGGGAAAAGTCTTCATGTACTTGGGGGATAGACACCCCCTTAACTCACCTAGGGGTATGAGGCTCATCAGTTACTCTTAATTTGGTTTTGCATGTCTGCTTAGATGGTTTTACCAGGGCGTGGCTGCTGCACATGCTATAGTTTCTTACAACCACAAGTAAGAGGTGAGTGCTAGGTAGACACCAAAGGTGGACGAGCATCCCTGAGAAGGGCTCAGCAAGCCCTCACACCAGAGGTGTCAGTCTTCCTTGAACACTTTATACCCTCTGTGGTGGGTGCTACTGAAGGCAGTGTAGTGTAGTGGTTAAGGCATTGGACTTGGAGTCAGGAAGCCTTGGGTCCCATCATGGATCCTTACTGACTGTGTGACTATGAGCTAGCCACATTTAACTTCTCTTCTCCTATTTCCTCATCTGTAAAAGGAGCAGGGGTAGACTTGTTGGCTTCTAAGTTTCCTTTGAGCTCTAAAATTGTGATCCTATGAAATAACCTAGATGAAGTTGGATCTCTACAATGAGCTTTGTCAAAGAAATAAAAGAAACACCAGGATAAAGAGTCAGGAGATCTGGCTCTGTCACCTTGGGCAAGGGGAAGAGAATGAGCCTTTATTAAACACCTACTTTGTGCCAGGCACCATGATGTAAGTGTCTTACAAACATTTTACATTCCCTCTCTGGGGCTCAGTTTCCCCATCTGTAAAATGAAAGATTGGACTAGATTATCAATCAACCAACGAGCACTTATTAGTCACCTAGTAGGTGTCAGGCATTGTGCTCAGTGCTGGTTCTAAGGTCTCATCCAGCCTGTGGTTGCCTATGATTCCAGGAATATTGGATCTTGCTTAGTCTCCCTGTCTACCATTACTAGACAAAAAATCATAAAGCCATCTGGCCTGAGCCCAGAGTCTAAATTAATCTTAACAGGCTATGTTACTTGACCTTTACCTTTTACCCACAGGTTTCTAGGCACTTTATGAATATGTGAATTAATCTTAATAGCCCAAGGAGGAAGGGATTGTAATTATAACTCAAGATCTCTAGCTTCATTCATACTTGACAAGACAGATTTTTTGGTTTCCTCAGTTGTCCCCCAGGTAGTCAGTTTAGGACTTTCCTTTTTTTCCTGTCCTCTCCCTTTTTCTTCTTTTCCTTTTTTCTCTCTTACTTAGGCTAGAAGGGCAGTGGCCACCCACAGACCAATATTACTGCTGATGGGCACAGAAATGCTGACCTGCTCTGTTTCTGACCTGGACACGTTTGCCCCTTCTCAGGCAGCTTGATGCTGCCATCCTCCCGGCCAAGGGCTCACCTCATTTATGCCAGACTTAGCCCTACTATAGCTTAGAACCCCTAAGCTCAAGTGATTGACTGCCTCAGCCTCCCCCTATAATACCAGGGATGACAGGTATGTGCTACCTTGCCTATCCAGTTTCTGTTTCTAATAGAAAATTAACTCTAAACTAGAAAAGTTTTGCCATTTTTTTTTGCTTCACTTTTAAAGAAACACATCTAAAACACTGGTATGAGAGAAAAATTTACTTTTATTGAGATCTCAGGGACAAATGATTCTGAAGGAGAATATCTGAATTTGTAACACATTACTTGCCCTGGAAAAATACTGCATTTTGATATTGTTGTTTAACTTCTTATGACTGACAAAAAATACAGAGAAAGAAACTGGGAGCCAACTAACGGAGCTGAAACGTTCAGGTTAGAACTCAATCTTGATTACTCCACAGAGTCATTGTTGTCTGTGGTGATCTGAGCTGCTGATAAAGCAAAATGCTCCCATGAAGATGTTCCAACTAGCTTTCAGGAAGTTATCTTATGTGCTGACATGCATGTGGACAGAGAAGTCTGGCTGGTGTCTTCTGAAGGTTGGTGCTTCCTAGAGCTTTCCATTGGCAAAGGCAGCCTCCTGGAACTGAGGGACAAAAGTTTTGAAATAAGCCCTGGTGGGAAAAGGGAGAGAGAAAAGAAATCATGGTTAGCACAAACCAGCATGAAGACCCAGCAATTCTGAGCTTTCAGACCTAACTCAGAACAGTTGTTATTCATCACGTGTGCGTTTTAAAATTGTTTTCTTTCTTTGCTGGCACAGACCTCTCTTTATTTGTTCAACCGAGGCATAATTAAACATTCTCTGGGCCACTTAGAGGAATTGTGTGTATCCATAGCCCCCTCTTAGGATGTCTTGGCTGCAGACAGTTTGTACATTCTGTATTCAACAGGGCTTCTGCAGGGTGTCTCTCAGCCAGAGGGAACGCAAAGGGGTTTTCTCTGAGCAGGCTGCAGTCTGCTTTCTGTGGTTTGCCAGACAGCCAAGCACATAGGTAAAATGCGAAGAATTCAGGCAATCATACAGATGTTTTATTTACTTGAAACATCCATATAAAGGAATTTTTCATTTTCCAACTGGGTGGGTGTTTCACTTTAAGGAGAATAAAGGATTGAAAAATGATTTACAAATGCCTTAAAATCTCAAATTGGCATCTGAATATGTAAGTAGTCTCATTTACTGGAAAGAAAATGGGCTGGCCATACAAACTTTTCTAGTCAAAGACTAGTGGTAAGATTTGGAGAGATCATATCATTTTCTTTCCACAGTTTCCTAAACTTAAGAATAGGATAATAATATAGAAAATTTCACTTATCTAGATATCACTTATCAAGGAAGTACAGTAGAAAGAACACTAGATTTAAAATCAAAGGACCCAGGCTCAAATCTTGGCCTGGCTGATTATTGTGGAAGCTTACACAAACTACTTAATTTCTCTTAATCTCAATTTCCCACTGTAAAATGAGGGCGTTGGATTAGATATTCCCTAATGTCCTTTCCAGTTCTATCCTATGAGTTGATGAACTTCACCTAAAGGAAACACAACTGAGAAACAGGAAGAAAGAAAAAAAAAAGGCCAAACGACATGTCCCCAAATCTGTACATTCAAATATATGAACTTTTAAAAGAGTAGATTCCCACCAATCTTCACTCAGGGCTTCTTTAATCTTATTTTAGACATGACTGGAACAAATGACTGGTGATATAATTTCCCAGCTAATAGAAAATTAGAAGCAGCAAATCATATGAAATATACATATCAAAACCCCCTTAAGATAAGGCTAAATTAAAACATTGTACGTTCACTGAGGCAACTGGCTTTCTGCTCCATCCAGTGTCAGCAATGAACTCTGAAATCGAAATCCAATGGCCTTTTCTCAGTCCTCGATGATGCTGTTGGGCAATTTTTCCCCTTGAAACTCACTCTGCCTTGGCTTCCTGTTTAACACTGAATTGTCCTGCTTTCCCTGTGATTCTGATTCCTCTTCTCTTATGCTTCCTAAATGTGAGCGCTCTCACGGTTATGCCTTTAGACCTCTTTTTTTGTCCTGAATCCACACTTTCTCTATTGGTGGTAACATCTGCTTCTAGGACTTCAGTCCTTGCTTCAATGCAGATGATTCCTAATCCAGCTATCTCCCCTGAACACCAGGCTCATCTTTTCAGCTGCCCTGTGGACATATCAAGGTGACCTCAGCAGCTAAAGGTCAATGAGGGGCCTAGCTTCCTTCCCGCAGCCTTGCAAGTTCCATACTTGGACCACTTATACTTCCTCTGCCAGCTAAGCCCTTCCTAAGCTTTAGGATTCATACAGTCTTTGGGCAGGGGACACATAAGGGCTCCTAGACCCATAATGTAAAGGCTCAGCATCAAAATACTTTTCCTGCTGGGTTCACTCTGACTTTGTACTTCAATTCTAGTAAAATGGGATTTGCCTTGCTACTTGTGGTTAAGCCCCTCCCTCATCTATTCCAGTTCCATTGAAAAGGTTTCTGCCTTCTGACTCTGCACCTCACTCTCTGGCTTCAGTTTCTTGTCTAGAGCCCTTATTCCTGTGAAACTTAGATCTTTTGCCTCTCTCCTTACTTCCTTACTCTGTCTTCCTGGGATATGGAGTTCTGTTCTTTAGTTTATATTTAATATAAGACTTTTTAGGTTGCAGGAAGTGTGAACTCTGACAAAAACTAGGCCACCTGGAGGACTAGGTATTAAGTGATAGCCAGGGCTAGGCAAGAACAGGATGAAAGGCTATAAGGAATACATAGTCCCAAGAAGCAGACCGAGGTTAAGTGACTTGGCCAGGGTCACCAGGTTGGTAAGTGTCTGACTCTAGACTTGGTGCTCCATGCTCTGTGCCACGTGACTAAGTACACGGAGGTGGATTGACACCAGGTCTCCAGACTCCATACTCTGTCACACTCCTCTATAGAAAGGTGGCGGGATGGTATAACAGAAAGAGAGCTGGAACTGGGGTCAGATTATGTAGAGTAGGGTAGGCCCCAGACGGCCCCTAAGACCTCTTCCAGCACTAAGCCTCTGACTTCATCGCCCCCTTATTCTAAGCCCAGCCCTGCATCCACAAGGCCTCTTCATGGAGAGAAAGGGGCTTAGTCCTGGACTAAGAGTCAGGAGAATGTGGTTCTAGGTCTAGCACTGTAGCTTATTGTTCACACAATGCTGGACAGACAAATCGCAACTTCTTCCAGTGTCATTGTGCTCATCTGAAAAAGGGGAGTAACGATGAGATCTGCCTCGCCTGTGTCCTCGGACTGCTGGAAGGATCATACAGAGTGATGCAGTGAATGGCTTTGTAAGGGACTGAGCACTACACCAAGAAATGTAAGGGTTGGTGATGAATATGTTCTTTATACGCTTAACTCATTGCCTTGTATTTGCACAGTGCTATGTTTTATTGGGGGACATTCTTAATATCACAGAGGCATGAGACTTTGGAGATGGAAGGGACTTCTGAGGTCATTCTAACCTTAATTTATAGGATAGATAGATAATTTATTAATCACTTGCTATAGCCAGTGACCGTGCTAAGTGGTTGGGGATATAAACACAAGCCAGCCAGATATGCCTCACCATCAAGAAGCTAACATATCAAGGGGTGCTAGAGAGGGGAGAAAGGGGAGGAGATATATATGTATATATACACACACACGGCAGCGTGATCTAAAGATGTACAGGAAGTGAGGTGAAAGTTTCGATCCTACTAAAGTAAGATGAAAATTCACTTGTCAGAGCCCAAGAGGTTCCAAGGAATAGGAGCTTTACGGAGGAAGTCACTAGACATTCAGCTCACAGAAACTCATGGAAGAAGCTGCTGTATTTAGACTCTAAGCCCTTAGTAGCCTGGTCTGTTTAATTAGCTTTGTTAGCATCATATGCATATGCATGCTTAGCTAATGCTACTGGTCCCTGACAGAAATGACAAATGGTAGTTATCATCGTCATGGTCATCACCATTATCATCATCATCATCATCATCATCATCATCAGGATAGGTTAATCCCTAGTGTGCTCACTCACTTTGCAACAGAACTCAGCTCCTTGTCTTCTACCTTACCTACCCCACTGTCATCTGTGCCTCACCCTGCCTTCCTCCAGCATCACAGAAAACCAAACAGCAAAAGGTTGCCCCGTTTAGACCTGTTCTGACCTACAATAGTACTCAGCCAGAGAATGAAGAAGAGAGGGAACTGGGGTAGAATGCCTGTGTATGTGATGTTCCACTAGGCCTTAGAGAGAAGGGATTGGCACCCAGCTGGGGCCAGTTCTGCCTCCTAGAAGCACTTGGGGAAGAAACCAAGGCCAGTGAAACATGAACTCCTCATCATGGGAGGAAGCTGAGACAGTCCTAAAGAAGGACATTCCCTCCCCCCACCCCCTTCCACCTAGTGAAGAAATCATCAACATCAAAGGTTTACTGAATTTAGTAAAAACTCCTTAGCCTACTATTTAAGGCCTGTCAAACTAATTTTCCAGACTTACCCATATTACTCCATTTTATATATCTAATTCCATAACTAAATCGGGCAACTCATTGTTCTCCTAACATATCCAAATATTTTTAGGTTTAATAATAAAAACTTAACACTTATTTATGAAACATTTTCCTTACAATGCCCTGGTGAGATAGATATATATTATATGTTATTTTACTGATGAAGAAACTGAGGCATTAGTGTTTCAACTGGTGGAGATTTAGAAATAGGGAAATACCAGGTAAGGAAGATCATATTCCAAGGGGCTTCAGATCTTCATTCCCTTTAGCAGTATGACTTGAAACATCTTGACTCAAGGCAGATTGCCATACAATGTTTTCTGAGTACACATGAGCGCCCTTGGAGATATCTTTTACCACATGATTTTCTTTGGGTAGGAATAACGTCTGGTTGATGGCTCTATACTGAGGTCATGAAGGAAGGTCGAATGAGAAGAGTGGTCTTAGCTGAGGTGCCACTGAGCAAGGACACTGCAGAGCCACACTACCTGCAGATGGAGGTCATTGTGCAAATGTGGCCAACTTTCAAAACATCTGGGTCTCAATTTTTTTGGCTTTGTTTTCTTCAGTTTCTGGCACATGTTTTTAATCAGTCATCTGAAAACCGACTGTGGTTTGAAAATCAAAGCAGTTCTGTAAATAGTGCAAGAGGAACCCAGCTAATCATTTCTCGTGGTCTCCTCTTCTTATTGTCCTGTAGCTCCAGTATAAACACCGAATTATTCTGAATTACTCTTTATGGCCCAAAGACCATCCTTGCAATAAAGGCAAACATCACAATGAAATTGGTTGGCTAGTGTGGGGTAGTAGAAAAAGCACTGAACAAACAATGAGGAGACCTGGGTTTGAGTTCTAGGTCCTCCACATTAGCTTTACACAAATCATTTAACCTCTCTGGGCTTTAGTTTCTTCATCTGTAAGATGGGATAAGAATGTGGCATAGAGTTGCTATGAATATCAAATAAAATTGTGAGTGTCATCAGTGTTTTATAACCATAAAACTGCTA
Organism: Phalanger gymnotis; assembly: GCA_028646595.1. NCBI lineage: Eukaryota > Metazoa > Chordata > Mammalia > Diprotodontia > Phalangeridae > Phalanger > Phalanger gymnotis. The sequence goes on along the minus strand of CM053625.1, from coordinate 164,100,596 downwards.
TTACTACTGTTAAACTGACCTTTTTCTCAAGTCTTCATATAGGGTATCTGTGAATTTTACTACCTGACCCTGAAGTGCCTAGGAAAGCAAAAAATCTGACACTATCATTAGAAGGTAACCACATGTGGTAGGTACAGTAATGCCTCTGCCAGAATCATGTTATCTTCAGACACTGGTAAAGTCTTGGTGCAAACGAGTTTTTGTGTTGATCTGGTGCAGTGGATAGAGTGCTGGGCCTAGAGTCAGGAAGACTCATTTGTTTTAGTTCAAATCTGGCCTCAGACACTTACTAGCTGTGTTAACTCCATTTGCCTCAGTTTTCTCATCTGTAAAATGAGCTGGAGAAGGAAATAGCAAATCACTCCAGTATCTTTGCCAAGAAAACCCCAAAAGGGGTCATGAAGAGTCAGACACAACTAAAAAAACCCCCAAAATCCAACTGAACAACAACATCATTCACCATTCCATTAAATGCCTTAAGCTCAATTTTGTCTTTTAAAGATTCGGAAGACCAAAGGATATATAAGCAAATACATAAAACATTTGAAGTGCCATTGACTGTTAGTGTTAAATAATTTCTAAATGTCCTATTTCGATGCCTCTCTATCATGTGGGGGTGATTGTGGGCTCTCAGGTAATACTTATAGGTAACCTCTGCTGTGACCTCAGTAGCTAAAGGTCAATGAGGGGCCTAGCTTCCTTCCCCGTAGGCTTACAAGTTCCGCACTTGGATCACTTATACTTCCTCTGCCAGCTAAGCCCATCCTAGGCTTTAGGATTCATATAGTCTTTGGGCAGGGGAAACATAAGGGCTCCTAGACCCATAGAAGGCTCAGCATCAAGATGCTTTTCCTGCTGGGTTCACTCTTTGTACCTCAATTCTAGCAAATGGGATTTGCCTTGCTACTTGTGGTTAAGCCCCTCCTTCATCTATTCCAGTTGCATTGAAAAGGTTTCTGCCTTCTGACTCTGCACCTCACTCTCTGGCTTTAGTTTCATGTCTAGAGCCCTTATTCCTGTGAAACTTAGATCTTTTGCCTCTCTCCTTACTTCCTTACTCTGTCTTCCTGGGATATGGAGTTCTGTTCCTTAGTATATATTTATTTAATATAGGACTTTTTAGGATGCAGGAAGTGTGAACTCCGACAAAAACTAGGCCACCTGGAAGACCAGGTATTAAGTGACAGCCAGGGCTGAACAAGAGAAGGATGAAAGGCTAAGGAATACATAATCTCAAGAATGAATAGTACAGGCCTTGATTTAGTGTCTGTCTTGAAAATCTCTGCTTGTATCACTAGTGTCTCTTTTACATTGGAAATTCTTCTTCCCACCTTTTCCAGGCCTTCGTTCCCATAACTCCACTTACTTTGGAGATCACCTTCCATATACACTGTGTAGTTCTTTGCATGTTATCTCCCCCATCAGCATGGGAGCTCCTTGAGGGTAGGGCCCTTGTTTTTGCCTCTGCCCTTTTTTATTCATGCCAGCACTTAGCCCAGTGCCAGACATATAGTAAGCAATAATAAATGCTTGTTGAGTGGTTCAGCAGTGAATTTTTGTTGTTCTTTTTGTTGTTGTTAATTTACTTTGTACAACACCACAAAGTCTGGCACTTTGTGAATGGGGTCAAGGTAATGTAGCTGTTAGTCTGAAGTCATTGTGGACTCCTGACCCATCATACAGGAAAGGCAAGTTAAAACCAAAAAACAAAACTCAGCTGCCGAGGCTGGGCAAAGTTACAGAGACCTTTCTGTGAAGAGACTGTTGATTTAGTCATTGATCCCACAGATTAGCTACCACTTTTTATATTGTTACGAGGGGAAAACCTGAAAGTACATTTTTCAAAGAGGAAGCACTCACAGTTTCAGCCCAAATCTGACTTCACCAAGACCAAGAGTGTTAGAGTTTCTGTTGGGTATAGTATGTTGAACAACTGTCCCTTGTATGCAGCAACACAGATCACAAGCACACTGAGTGCTTCTGCTATTTAGAAACTTCAGTTCACTAGTAGCAGAAATCAAAGCTGTCACAGATGAAACAGACACACAAAGGGCTGGAGTGAAAAATATAAGGTAGGCCAATCTGGTTGTGATTCTCCAAGGAATGTCTGTTGTCCTTCGTTGTTGTATAGCCCCTTGTTCCTCCCCCAACTCCCTGGGTATATATATGGTCTCTTCAACTACATAGTACACTCTCTGAATGCAGGGTGCGTATCTTTGATTTTTTGGGTATAAGCCACCACAGCAGGCCTCTGGATAACAGCATGGAGAAGACTTTTACCTCTGGTGACTCCAATTTGGTGCACCTATTCTTGGCAGCCTTTTAAACAAGCAGGACTTGCTCTATGGTCTGTGTCTTTAGCTCTCCAAACGGAAGTACTGATTTCCAACACCAGTCCCAAACCCCAATGCAAGAATGATCTCTCTTTCCTCAAAATGATCATATCTTATACCCTGCTTATTGCATTTGTATATTCTCACTGCAGGTGCTATCTTTTTTTCTCTTCTAGATCTCTCTAGTATCTGGAACGGTGACTTGCTGTGCTTTATGTATGATGGTGTCTGGCACATGGTAAATGAATATCTGAATAGATGCTGTCTTTTGGTGTCTGTCTCGTTCTCCTCCTCTCTGCACTCTTCCACTGCTCTCTTTTATCTCTCTCCCTCAAATGAAACTTACTGTTCTTTATAGACAGGTTCTCCGTGCCCTAAGAGATACCAATTAGGATTCATTATTTTAACAGTCGCATGATCTCAATGATGTGGGCATTCATCTCTGCTGGTGTACCTCATATCCCATTCAAATGCAGCATGGCACAGTGGAAAGAGAAATGGATTTGAAATTGGAGGACCTGGGTTCAAATCTCACTTTTGCTACATACTACAAGTCACTCAATCTTGTTTGCCTCAGTTTCTTCATCTTTAAAATGAGGGAGTTGGACTAAATAGTCTCTAAGGTTCCTTCCAGCTCTAAATCTATGTTTCTACAATTTATACTTTTGTACTACGGGATTCTCAGCTGAAACTGCTCTCCACAAGGTCTTTACTGATCTCTTAATGGCTAAACCCAATGAGTATTTCTGTCTTCATCCCTCTTGAACCCTCTGAGGAATGATGTTCTGACCACCCCGACCTTCTGAATACTCTCCTCCTCGGGCTTTCAGGAAGCTGCTTTCTCCTGGTTCTCCTCCTATCTGTCATTTCCTCAATTTCCTCTTCAGGATCATCATCCATGTCTTGCTCTCTGTATGTGGGTATACCTCAAGATGATCCTGGGATCACTCTTCTTTCATCTCCACAATCTTTCAGTGATATCATTTGTTTCCATGGTTTCAACTATCACATCTTTGTAGGTGACTCCCCAATCTACATGTCCAACCCTTTTCTCCTTCTAGAACTTTAGTCTCTTTTCATCAACTGCCTGCTGCAGATGTCTATCTGGATGGTCAATCAATTGATCAACAAGCATTTGTTAAATGCCTACTTCTGTATCAAGCACTGTAGTAGGCACCGGGGGTACACGTACAAAGAAAGAATGAAACAGTCTTTACTGTCAATGAGCATCTCAAGCTCAACATGCTCAGAAACTGAACCTCTGGAGTTCACATTCTAGCAGATTGTATGTTTATGTAGTGTTATGTCTGTCCTGTTATCCTAATTACCTCTGTCTCTCCGCCAATGCCTAGGATGGTGCTTTGTATATACTAAGTACTTAATAAATGGTTGTTTACTGAATGGATAAGAGGGAATGATCTTCACTGGGGCTTCCTGCTAATGAACAGTAAAACAGACATAGCTCTTACTAGAAGAACAGATTCAGAGTTGGATGGGACTTTAGAAACCACCTGGTCTAATCCCCTCATTTTACAGATGAACAAACCAAAGTACAGAGAAATGAAGCCATTTGCCCAAGGCAGTGTGTGCAAGAACCTGCACTGAGGTGAGGTCCCTTCTATCCACATCTAGAGTTGAGGGCTCAGCAGCCTCTCAGCTGGAGAAGTCAATGAGAGCTAGCACATTAAAGTTTGCAAAACGCTTTTCATATTGTGGTATTTGAAATGTTCATGATCTGTAGAATAAAACATGTTCACATCAAAGGCTCCTTGTTATGTGAGCATGGGATCTGCGAATTAGTTGGGAAACTTAGGTTCTAGTACTGGGTTGGCTGCTCAATGAAGAAGCTGAACTAGGTCTTTTAAGACCCTTCCAGCTCTCATATCCCATGTCTCTATGTATATAGGGAATAGAAAAACAGATTTCTGGCTTTCCCCCCTACCAATCTGCTGCCTTTTACCAGAGCTAGAATTTGCTTCTCAGTATACACAGTGATACAATAATTAAATTTAGTCCTTGCCCCCAAGAAATAAGACTGGGGATACTAGACTCTTGAGAACTCAAGCTCTTTTCTGTGTTCCCAAACTCCATTTTGCAATTGCATACATACCCTAGCAACAATGGTTGAGATGGTCATGAAATAAGTTGTTCAAGTTCCCATAGTCTACTGGGCCTGTCTCCACTCCCAGGCAATTTAGCTCCCACCCTGGCTGGGTCCCCACAGTTTTCTGCTAAGAGATTACAACATGTGTCTGAAGTTGGCACTTGCTTCTACTCAGGGCATAACCTAAGGCATTATTGCATGGGCAGACACCTAGTTCTTTTAATAAAAAATAACAACAATAATAAGAATAATAATCTGCATTTATGGCTGGCCTTTCATCTACGGGTCTCAAAATGCTTCACAAATAGTAATTAATTCTTCTTTGCAGCAGTATGAGGCAGGTAGGTGTTAACCTCTACACTTAACAGGTAAATCAACTAGCTTCGGGCCATGCATGCAACAGCAGCCTCTGAAATAGAACTCTTATCTACTCTTCAAAGCCCGTGGGCACTCAAGTCTCACCTCCTCTGGGAAATCTCCCTTAGTATAGCAGACTAAAGTGATTTATTGCTTCAACTGAACTATCATAACAGCACAGAATGCAAGAGTTAGAAAGGACCTCTGAAATATTTATTCTAAAAACATTCTCAGTATTAGGAGAAAACCATTGGTTTTCAAGAAAGTCCATTCCACTTTTGGACAACCACCGATTAGGAAATATATTCCTTGCCTTGAGCCTAATATCAGCTGTGTTCTGGGGTAAAGAAGAACAAGTCTATTTTCTCGTTTACATGACAGTTCTTCAAATATCTAAATCCCAGGCAATTAGGTGGTGTGGTGGATAGAGTGCCAGGTCTGGAGTTAGGAAGTCTTGAGTTCAAATCCAGCCTTCCTAGCTATTACTTAATCTAGCAAGTTACTTAATCTGTCTCATTTTCCTCACTTATGAAATCAGGATAATAATAGCACTGACTTCCCAGGGTTGTTGTGAGGATCAAAAGAGATATCTGTAAGGTGTTTAGTACAATGCCTAGCACATGGTTGGGGTTAAGTCAAGCTGCAATCATCATCATCATCCTCATTTCATGTCCTCCCCACCCCAGAAGTCATCTCTTGGCTAAAAATACCTAGTTCTTTCAACATATTCTTCTTTGCACATATCTGGTATTCCCACTCTCCAGGTCACTCTGATTTGTATACGTACCAATTTGTCTACAACCATCCAAAAATGTGGAACTGGGCCACAATATTCCAGATGTGTTCTGACCAGGGCAAAGGATTACAGTCCAATTATTTCCCTTTTCCTGGACACTATGCCTTTTAGTGCACCCTAAGATAGTGTTATCTTTTCTGCTTATCACAACACTGTTGGGTCCCTTTCGGGCTTGCAGCCCACCAAAATCTCCAAATCTTTTCTACAAGAACTATTGTCTTTCCACAATCCACCTACCTCCCACTTCATATTTGTGAAGCAGACTTTTAAAAATCTAAGTATAAAGCTTTACGGTTTTCACAATTAAATTTCATCTTATTAAATTTAGCACATTATTCTAGTCCAGAGATTGGTGAATGCTAATGATGCTTTCTATATTTTAAATAAAGCTTTATTTATTTAAAAATAAAAAAATTATTCTTGGTTCACAGGTGAAACAAAAAATTGGGGAAGGTTGGATTTAGCCTGCTGGCTATATTTTGCCAACTCCTATTCTAGCCTGTCAAGGTAATTTTGGATCTTGATTCTCATTTGACATGTTAGCTATCCTTACCACTTTTGCATCATCGACAAATATGACAAGTATGCCTCTTGTGTCTTCATCCAAGACACTGATAAAAAACTACGTTGAATAGGACAGGGCCAAGTTAGATTGTATGACTGATGACTTCCCTTCAAGTTAACACTAAACTATTAAAGATATTTTTTGGGTCCAGTCATTCAACAGGTCCAAATCTACCTGACTATACACTGTCTTCTAGCCCATATCTCTATTTTGTCCACAGAGATTTTGTCAAATGCTTTACTGAAAACTAATATTCACAGCTTTCCCTACTCTACCAGTTTATTCTGTCAAAAAAGGAAATGAGATTAGTCAGCCATGTCATGTTCTTAACAAAGCCATGATGGTTTTTAATGATTACTCCTTTTCTTTCTAATATCCAAACTATTCCTTAAAAAATAATGGCTTCTAGAACTATTCAATGAATCAAACTCAAGCTCACTGGTTTACAGTTTGTAGATTCTACCCCTTTTTTAAAAATAAAAACAAGACATTTACTCTTCTCAGGTCTTACAACTCTTCTCCCCTTCTCCAAGATCTTTCAAAGGTCATCAACAGAGGGAATTACGGGAAGATGGCTGAATAAGGCAGGAAATCACCCAGTTCTCCCAAATTCTCCCCCAAATAACTTAAAACAACGCCTCAAAATGAATTTTAGAGTAGGAGAAATAATTAAAATGGGGGTAAAGTTATCATCTAGCCTAAGACAACTTGGGAGGACACTAGGAAAGATCTGACCTCCAGGGTGGTGGTCTGGCCAGAATGAAGTCCAGATACTACTGGGCAGTATGTTCTGATTCAACAAACAGCAAGTCCTGGGGACAGCTGTGTGTAGGTGGCAGCATCAAGGGATGGAGGGCTGGTAGTGTGAGAACTTCATTCTCCTCAGAACTGGGTTAAAGAGGGAATAACATACATCAAGTAGGGCATATAATTCTTCTTCAGAGAAGTAGGAGGGACTGGGGATAGGATAAGAGAGGGACTCATGGAAAGGTGTACAGATTAAGAACTAGGAGGACAAGGTGATAGGATAAGATAAAGGCTCTTAGCAGGGTGTGTGGATTAGGGAAAGCAGTAGTCAGAAGTAAATTAGACTTGTGAGGAAGAGAGAGGATAAACAGTGAGGAAAAATAGAATGGGGGGAAATACAAAACTAATAAGTGTGAATGGCATGAACTCACCCATAAAACAGAAATGGATGGCAGAATGGAAAAAAATCAGACAATATGTTGTTTACAAAAACCACATTTAAAAATGAGAGAGACACACAGAGCAAAGTAAAGAATTTATTATGCTTCAGGTGATGTAAAAAAAGCAGGGGTAGGAATCATGATCTCAAAGTTAAAGCTAAAACAAACTTAATTGAAAGAGATAAGAAATGAAATGACATTATGTTAAAAGGTAACATAGATGATGAAGTAATATCAATACTAAACATATGTACCAAATGCTACAGCATCCATGTTTTTAAAGGAAAAGGCAAATGAATTAAGGTGGAAAATAGAAAGCAAAACTAGCATACTGGAGGATTTCAACCTTCCCCTCTCAGAACGAGATAATCTCACCAAAAGATAAATAAGAAAGAGTCAAAGAGATGAACATTCAGAATCTTAGGTAAGGTAGATATGATAGATAACTGGAGAGAATAGAATGGGAATAGAAAGTAATAAACCTTTTTCTCAGGGTTATGTGGCATCTTTAAAAAAAAACTGACCACATAGTAGGCTATAAAAACTTTATAGTTAAATGTAGAAAAGCAGAAATATTAAATGTATCCCTTTAAGAGCACAATGCAATAAAATTACATTTAATAAAGAATCATGGAAACAAAGATTAAAAATTAATTGGACATTAAACAACCTAATCTTAAAGAATGAGTGGTTTAAGTAAAAAGTCATAGAAACAATAAATAATTTTATTAAAGAGAATTATAATAATGAAACAATATATTAAAATTTATGGAATGCAGCAAAATAAGTAATCAGAGGAAAATTTACATCTCTAAATGCTTATATCAACTAAACAGAGAAAGAGCAGATCAATGAACGGGCATACAACTTAAAAAGCTAGAAAAAGAACAAATTAAAAGTCCCCAATTAAACACCAAATTGGAAATCTTGAAAATTAACAATGAGATTGATAAAACTGAATGTAAGAAAAACATCGAATTGATAAATAAAACTAAGGGTTAGTTTTATGAAAAAAAACCCAATAAAATAGATGAATCATTGGTTAATATATTTTAAAAAAAGAGAAAAAACCAAATCACTAGTATCAAAAATGAAAAGAGTGAATATATCACTAATGGAGATGAAATTAACAATTATTAGGAGTTATTATGTCCAATTACATGCCAATAAATTTAACAATTTAAATGAAATGAAAGAATGCTTAGAAAAATATAAACTGCCCAAATTAACAGAAGAGGAAACAGAATATTTAAATAGACCTATTTTAGAAAAAGAAGTTGAATAGGCCAAAAATGAGCTTCCTAAGGGAAAAAAAAATCAAGACCAGATGGACTTACAGGTGAATTCTATCAAACATTTAAATATCAGCTAATTCCAATATTAAATATATTATTTTGAATAACAGGCAAAGAAAGAATTCTCCACACTCCTTTTATGAAACAAATATAGTGCTGATACCAAACCAGGAAGAGCAAAAATAGAGAAAGAAAATTATAGACCAATTTCCCTAATGAATACTGATGCAAAAATCCCAAATAAAATACTCACTAGGAGACTACAACAATATATCACAAAGATTATGCATTGTGACCAAATGGGACTTACACCAGGAATGTAAGGTTGATTCAATATAAGGAAAACTACTAACATAATTGATTATATCAATAACAAAAGTTATAAAAATCATATGACTATATCAATAGATGCAGAAAAAGCTTTTGACAAGACACAGCATTCATTCCTATTAAAAACACTGCCAAAACTCCCATAAATGGAGTTTTCCTTAAAACGATAAGAAGAATTTACCTAAAACCATCAGCAAGTATTATCCGTAATGAGGTTTAAACTAGAAGTCTTTCCAATAAGATCAGAGATGAAACAAGGATGTCCATTATCACCAGTATTATTCAATATTATAGTAGAAATGCTAGCAATAGCAATAAGAGAAGAAAAAGAAATGGAAGGAATCAGAATGAGCAATAAGGTAATAAAACTATCTCTTTTTGCAGACCATATAATGTTATACTTGAAAAATCCTGGAGATTCAACTAAAAAGGTAGTTGAAACAATTTTAGCAAAGTAGCAGGATATACAATAAACCCACAAAAATTATCAGAATTTCTACGTATCATCAACAAAGCCCTACCAGAAGAGATAGTAAAAGATATTTCATTTAAAAGAGCCATAGACAATATAAAATACTTGGGAGCATACCTACCAAGACAAACCCAGGAACATAATTATAAAACACTCTCTATACAAATAAACTCAGATTTAACTAAAAATATTAATTGTTAAAGGGTGGGCTAAGTCAATATAATAAAAATGGTAATTCTACCAAAATTAATGTGCTTATTCAATGCCATCTCAATTAAATTACCCCCCCTCCCCAATTTTTTATTGAGCTAGAAAAAGTAATAAGATTCATTTAGGAGAACAAAAGGTCAAGAACATCATGAAAATTAATGAGAAAAAAAAGTATAAGGAGGTGCCAAATCTTAAGTTGTATTATAAAGTGCTAATTATCAAAACTATGTGGTACTGGCTTAAGAAACAGAATGGTGGATCAGTGGACTACAGTAGACATACAATACACAGTAGTAAATGATTTTGGCAACTTTGTGTTTGATAAATGTAAAGATTTAAGTTTTAGGATAAGAAATCACTATTGGGTAAAAATTGTTGGGAAAACTGGAAAAGAGTTAGGCAGAAACTAGGTATAGACCAATATCTTACACCATTTACAAGATAAGGTCAAAACGGATATATGACCTAGACATAAAAAGGGACATAAGTAAATTAGAAAAACATGGAACATAATTACCTATCAGGTTTATGGATAGAAGAATTTATGAATATATAAGAGACACTGTAAGATGTAAAATGGATAATTTTGATTATGTTATATTAAAAAGTTTTTGTACAAATAAAACCAATGTAGCCAAGATTCGAAGGAAAGCAGAAAATTGGGGAAAATATTTTATAGACAGTTTCTCAAATAAAGGCCTCATATCATTATGGAGAACTTTGTAAAATTCACAAGAATATGAGCCATTTCCCAATTGATGAATGGTCAAAGGATCTGAACGGGCAGTTTTTAGAAGAAGAAATCAAAGTTATATACAATCCTATGAGTCAAAGTTACATATAGCCATATGAAAAAATTCTCCAAATAATTAATTAGGCAAATGCAAATTAAGACAACCCTGAGATATCATTTCACACCTATCAGATTGGCTAAAGTAATAGGAAGGGAAAATGGTGAATATTGGAGGGGATGTAGAAAAATTGAGGCAGTAATGCATTGCTGGTACAACTGTGAACTGATTGAACCATTTTGGAAAGCAATCTGGAATCATGCCCAAAGAGTTACAAAATTGTGTATACCCTTTGACCTAGCTATACCACTATTAGGCTTGTTTCCTAAAGTGATCGGGGAAAAAGGAAAAGACCCTATATGTTCTAAAATAGTTATAGCAGCACTCCTTGTGGCAGCAAAGAACTGGAAATTGAGGGGCTGGCCATCAACTAGGGAATGGCTGAACAAGTTGTGGTGTATGGTCATGATCGAATACTATTGTGCTATAAGAAATGATGAGCAGGCTGATGTTAGAAAAACATATACTTACATGAAATGATGGCGAGTGAAATGAACAGAACCAAAGGAATGCTGTAAACAGTAACAGCAATATTTTTTGAAGAGCAACTGTGAATGACTAAGGTATTCTGAATACTATAAATACTCAAATCAACTACAAAGAACATATGAAGGAAGGAGCTATCCACCTCCAGAGAAAGAACTGATATATAGGAGTATGTATTGTATGGTTTCACATACACATTTGTGTCAAATGTTGGCCTTCTCTAAGAGAGTGTGGGATTGGGAGGGAGAGAGGGAAACATCTTGGAACTCAAAATGTAGCAAAAAAAATAAGGTCAGCAACAACATTTCAGTAATTATATCTTCCAGTTTTTCAGTTAGTTTATTCAGACCCTGTGATTTGAACTTATTAAGAACTACTAGGTACTATCTTACCATATCCTCACTTAACTTGGGTTTCTACTCCTTTCTAACAATTTTTGTTCAATTCATCCCATTCCAAGGATGATTCTCCTTGGAAAATTACACAGAAGAGAAATAGAAGTTGAGTAGTTCAGGCTTTTTGTTGGCATTCATTATCATCCCATTCAAACAGCATTGATACATCTATCACTCATTTACCAATCATAACATAGAATTATGGAATCTTCAATCTTTAGGGGCAGTGAGATGGCACAGTAGAGTGGGTCTTAGAGTCAGAAAGACATGAGTTCAAATATGACCTCAGATAGCTGTGTGGCCCTGGGCAAGGAATTTAATTGGTTTGTCTCAGTTTCCTGAGATTTGTAAAATGAGAATAAGAACAGGACCTTCCTTGAGGCTGTTGTGAGGATCAAGTGAGACAGTATTTACAAAATGCTTAGCCCAGCAGCTAGAACATAGTAGGTGTTGTATAAATGGCGTTTTCTCTTTTTAAAGCATCAGAGGAACTTCAGAGATCATCTAGTTTGCCCTCCCACAATTTTGTTTTAAAATCATCCCTGACAAGGTCGTCAAATAGTCTCCTCATAAACACTCCTAACAGGGAGCTCATGACTTAGTGTCACATTTCATTCTAGTTTTGAAGAGCTCTGATTGTTAGCAAGTTTGTCCATATTTTCTATATTTAACTAAAATCTACCTCCCTATAATTTCTAACCCTTTGTTTTAGTTTTGTTCAGTGGAACAACAGAGTGAGTCCAAATATGTTGCTTGGCGTTGTTAATGTTCCATGTGTATACACATGTCTCATCTCCCTTTACTAAACTCTCATGCTTTTGTCTTATTTTCTCTCACAAAACTGTAAGCTCTTTGAAGACAGGGTAATAGAATCTGTACTTAGCTTTGGATCCCTGGCAGCACCTACCACAGCCTTTCCCATAGTAGGGGTTCATTTGTTGGGTGTTTGCCTGGAAGCTAGAATTTCAAGGTCTCTGTTTTCCAAAGTGCAAGGCCAGGCTGACTCTCTGACGTCACTATTTAGGTATTCTTTGATTGTGGTTTCTTATTTCCTTCTCAGTCCTGCAGTTCTTTAGATTTAATATCTTCAGGTAACTGACTATCCTAAGGAAGCAAATCTCTAGGTTACTATGGTAATATTTTGGACTGCGTTTCAGAGAAGCAAACATAGCCTCCCTTCCCATACCTCTTTCACACAACTGCAAAAACTCATAGGATTACCAAAAGTCCCTGCCAGATGCAAGAATGTACTTCCACTGGTTTTTACTGGTAAGAGTTTCTTGGTGTTTAATTTGAAAGGAAGAATTACCAGTCCTATCTGTCTGTGTTGCTTTGCTGCGGCAGTAGAACACCAATCAAATGAAAGGAATGAGACCAGATGACAGTTCTCATTGGAAGAGTTTGGGTCACAGGAGTGCCCTTGGTTGGTGGGATTTAAATGAAAGACCTTACTATGTTTATTTATTTACTTTTAATATCTGGATCCTCTGGTGAAGTACAACGCTCCCTGGAGTAAACTACCTATTCATGAACGCTTTTGGGGCTCTCAGGGTACCTCTAGATGAGTGGTTGATTTCCAGGAAGAATTCTTCTTTCTGGGATTCAATGAAGGAAGACTCCATTCATGTTTATTAAAACCTGCTTTTTTCGGGGCTATAGGGGGATGGTGTATAAAACACCAGTGCTGATGCGCATTGATCATTTTATGCTGGTTTCATAAAGTGGCTCCCATTATTTGGCCTACAGTCATTGCTGCAGGGTTGAATTTTGGCCTGTGTCATTCCTGGAAATCCAGGAGATCCTTGAGGGAGGAAGAGTAATTCTGGTGAAGGTTCAGAAATGAATTCCAATTCCAATGAATTGCAGAACCTCAAAGTTGGAAGGAACCCCAAATTCCTATCTGAAGAGGAGTTGCTTCAACATCCTTAAAGAATGGTCACCCCATTTCCTCCTGAAGACTTTCAGTGAGAGGATACTCACTATTTTCTAGCTAATGAACAAAACTGAATCCTTTGTAGAAGTTGCAGGGTTCACCTCAGAACTCTACATCTTCCCTCTTCCCTCAAATATATCAAAGGTCTTTTGGCCTAGATTTATGATTTGGAACTTTTTGAGGGCCACTGAGGAGTGCAGGTTCGAGGTAGAGTAGCATTATTACATGATATTGCTTCTGGTATCTGTGCTTCACTACAAAAGAAGCTGACAAGCTGAAAACCCTGTGAGATGTCTATGACAGGAATAATAAAGCTGATGGCTGGAGATGAGAGTACAATACCAGTGACATAGGAGTTTTTTAAATTTAAAAATTATCACTCATAGACGGATGAATTTCTTTTAGGCCCACACTAAACTTTTTTAGGTACTGGGCCTGTAGTTCCAAGTTAATTTGCAATGCTATTATCCCAATGACATTTAGGAAACCAAACAAAATTTATGGAGTTGTCAAGCTACTATACTTTCAAAGAGAAGCATAGAAAATTAGGGCAGGAAAGAACTTACCAGATCATACCATTCAGCCCCTTTGTATTACTGACAGGGAAACAAGGACCTAGAGAAGTGAAATGATTTCTCCAAGGTCTCAAAGCTGGTCAGTATCATTTAGTTTCTTTTCTGCAGCCCTCATGACTCACTTCAGTGTTCTTTCCGCTAGACCATGCTGTCTTTCCCTATATCATAGCAGAATAGTAGTATCAAAAGAAATGAATTATCATTTTAGTTTGTCTGCCATCACTATACCCCCACCAAAATCCTAACTCTTCTGATGCTATATCGTGGCATGGAGGTAATAATCCTGAGTCCCTGAAGACTATGCTGGCAGAGAGTAAGCTATGGCAAAGTCTTACCAATCAAAAAGGCTTTAAGTTGGGCACATCAAAGGATTGTGTGAGAATAAGTTAAGTTCAGGAAGGGCTGTGGTTAGAATGTTGGTCATCAAGTAATGCATTTTTTCTACGAGAGTCATTCATGAAGATTTCCTATTTACTAAGTGTTTACTAAGCTGTAGAGGGGCTGTGATCTATGAATGAACAGTGACCAAATTCATGGACTCTTGAGGTACTGTTGTCACCCTGATATAAACCTCTTCATTGTATAAAAGTTGGTAGTAACAGAGAGGGTTTTGTCTTATTCTCAAAAGAACCAAATTGCCAGTAGCAAAAATGAAAAGGGTGAATTTACCACCAATGAAGATGAAATTAAAACAATTTTTAGGAACTATTTTGCCCAATTATATGCCAATAAATGTGATAATCCAAGTGAAATGGAGGACTGTTTACAAAGATATAAATTGCTTAGATTAATAGAAGAGGAAATAGAATACTTAAATAACCTTTTTTTTAGAAAAAGAAATTGAACAAGCTATCGATGATATTCCTGAGAAAAAATTTCAAGGACCAAGTGGATTCACAAGTGAATTCTAACAAACATATAAAAGAACAATTAATTCCACCACTATATAAACTACATAAACCACAGAAACCACAGATTATTTGGGAAAATAGGCAAAGGGGTCCTATCAAATTCCTTTTACAGCATAAATATGGTACTGATATCTAAAGCAGGAAGAGCAAAGACAGAGAAAAAAAAAACTATAGACCAGTTTCCCTACAGAATATTGATGCAAAAATTTTATATAAGATTTTGGCAGGGAGAATACAGCAACGTATCACAAAGACCATACATTATGACCAGGTGGGATTTATATAAAGAATGAAGGGATGGTTCAATATTAGGAAAACTGTCAGCATAAATGACCATATCAATAAGAAAAACTACAAAAATCATATGAGTATCTCAATAGATGCGGAAAGTTTTTGACAAAATACAATACTAATTCCTATTAAAAACAGTAGAAAACAGAGGAACAAATGGAGCTTTGTTAAAATAATAAGTCACATTTATCTAAAACTATCAGCAAGCATTAACTGTCATGGGGATAAGCTACAAAAGTCTTGCCGATAAGATCAGGGGTGAAGTAATTATCACCACTATCATTCAATATTGTACTATAAATGTTAGCTAAAGCAATAAGAGAAGAATAAGAAATTGAAGGGATTAGAACAGACAATGACAAAATGGGACTTTCACTCTTTGTAAACATTGTGATTGTATACTTAGAGAATTCTAGAAAATCAACTAAAAAACTAATTGAAATAATTAACTTCGGCAAAGTTGTAGGATATAAGATAAATTTGCATAAATCATCAGCATTTCTATATATTACCAACAAAGCCCAGCAGCAGGAGACTTTAAAACAACTGCAGACAATATAAAGTACTACTACCTGCCAAGACAATCCCAGAAACTAAAGAACACAATTACAAAACACTTTTCACACGAATAAAGTCAGATCTAAACAATAGAAAAAATATTAGTTGTTCATGGGAAGGCTGAGCCAATATAATAAAAATGACAATTTCACCTAAATTAATTTACTTATGCCATACCAGTCAAACTACCAAAAATTATTTTATAAAGCTAGAAAAAAATAACAATTTATCTGGAAGAACAAAAAGTCAAGAATATCAAGGGAATACATGAAAAAATGTGAAGGAAGGTGGCCTAACAGTACCAGATCTCAAACTATATTACTAAGTGGTAATCATCAAAACAATCTGATACTGGCTAAGTAACAGAGTAGTCTATCAGCAGAATAGATTAGGTATATAATATATTGTAGTAAATGACCACAGTAATCTAATGTTTGATAAACCCAAAGATCCAAGCTTTTGGGACAAGAACTTGACAAAACCTGCTGGGGAAACTCGAAAGCAGTAAGCCAAAAACTAGGTATAGATCAACATCTCTCACCCTATGCCAAGATAAGGTAAAAATGAGTACATGATTTAGACATAAAGGGTGATAATGTTAGCAAATTAGGGCAGCATGGAAAATTTTACCTGTCAGATTTATGGATAAGGGAAGAATCTATGACCAAACTAGAGATAGAAAGTATTACAAGATGTAAAATGGATAATTTTGCTTACATGAAATTAAAAAGTTTTTGCACAAACAAAACCAATGCAGCCAAGATTAAAAGGAAAGCAAGAAACTGGGGAAAAATTTATAGCAAATTTCTCTGATAAAAACCTCATTTCTCAAATATACAGAGAATGGAACCAAATTTATAAAAGCACAAGTCATTCACCAATAGATAAATGGTCAAAGGACATGAACAGGAAGTTTTCAGAGGAAGAAATCAAAGGCATCTATAAATCATATGAAAAATGCTCTAAATCAGTATGGATTAGAGAAATGCAAGTTAAAAAACAACCTTGAGGTACAGACTTATTGGATTCCCAAATATGACAGAAAAGGAAAATGACAAATGTTGGAGGGGATATGGAAAAATTGGACACTAATGCATTGGTGGTGGGGTTGTAAATTGTTCCAGTCATTCTGGTGAGCAATTTGGCACTATATCCAAAGGGCTATAAAACTATGCATACCTTTTGATCCAGCAATATCCTACTAGGTGTGTATCACAAAGAGTTCAGAGAAAAAGGAAAAGACCTATATATGCAAAAATATTTATGATGGTGGCAAAGAATTGGAAATTGAGAGCTGCCCATTAATTGGGGGAATAACTGAACAAATTGTGGTATATGATTATGATGGAATACTATTTTGCTATAAGAAATGATGAGCAGGACGGTTTTAGAAAAACCTGGGAAGACTTATATACGCTCATGCAAAGTGAAGTGAGCAGAACCAGGAAAACATTGCACACAGTAACAGCAATACTGTATGATAAACAGCTGTGAATGATTTAGCTATTCTGATCAAGACAATGGTCCAAGACAATTCTGAAGGACATAACAACGAAAAATGTTATCTACCCCCAGACAAAGAATTGATGGAGTCTGAATATAGATCGAAGAATACTTCTAAAGTTTTCTTTATTTTTCTTGTTTTGGGGGTCTGTTTTCTTTTGCAACATGGCTAATATGGACATACATTTTGCATGACTTCACATGTATAACCTGTATCAAATTGCTTGCCTTCTAAAGGAGGGGGAAGAGTGTGGAGGGAGAGAATTTGGAACCCAAATTAAAAAAAAAACATTGAAAAAATTTTTACATGTAACTGAGAAATATTTAAGGAAATAGATAAAATATATTGGGAGGAAAAAAAGGGTTAAATGGTCCTCTATCTGTTCCATCTTATTCCTGGTATACATAAAGCATGTAGCACTAATGATAGGCTAGGCTTGAGACAAAGAGGCTCCAGCTTCCCATGGCTCTCCACCCTCTCCTCCTCCTACCTTCCCCTTGAGAGTACTGGGAACTGCTGATGGATTCAGAGAGAAAATGCCAGGTTGTGAAGTTTTTGTAAACTATCCATACAGCTGGCACAAATACAACCTCCCAACAGGAATATGGGTGTTGGATTCCAACTTATAAAGGACAACAGTCCTTGCAAAAGAGCTTTAAACCTGTATTTTAATAATGCAATGGCATAGTTATGCCACCAAGTATATGGGTAACGATGTAGCCTGATGTTGATTAGGTCACTCTGCATTACCTTTGGTTGAGGTTCTCACTCATTTCTTTTGATCCAAAGACACTCCTGGCACTAGTTCTCTGATATTTAGCTACTTGGAAAGCCATTTGCATTCCTTAAACGAGGCCACTTTTATTCCCAAAATTGCCCCCCAACCAAAAAAAGTTTGAGCTCTCCAAAATAAGCACCTGAATTAGAGTCTACATATTTTACTGAACATAATGCCAAAAGTTGCCTACAAGGCATCTTGTTTCCCACACTGAGCTACTATTATGTTTTCTGAATCTAAAAAGGGGTTTGGGGCTACTGTTTGAGGTGACTGGGGACTAATTCTGACTGGCATTCTTGGAGTCACCACCAGACTGTTGAATGATCATTTCAAGTACATAGGAAAGGCCCCAAAACTGGCTCAGTCCTCTTGGGATCTTAAGAATTAGGGCCAAGTTGGGCTGATCTATGCTTCTTAAGTTTCTTGTTGGCAGAGAGCAGAGGGAGGCCCAAGGAAGGCCCTTAAAGACTTCTGACATAGAGTAAGTATGTAAATGGCATTCAATATGCTCCTTTTAAACTGTGATGTCTGTCCCCTGTATAGGTATGGTCATGAGTACTGAGCAGTGGACTATATAAGTGACAATCGTATTTAGAAGAACAAGGTAAGTCTTATGAGACTGTGGGGTCAATTAAAACAAAGTTCATGGTTCTTTTCTTCAGATATCCTTTCTACTTTCCTTCCTTTTTAACCTGGGTATCCCAATTCCCTGTATATACTTTATTTAATTCCTCCCCTTTTTCTGCATCTATGGCAGCTAATCATTTTCTATCTCTCACCATTTCATTAAGGTTCTTCTTAGATATAGAAGTCTGCACAGACACAGAGACTGTGCCAGTAAGGCAAAATGGGCTTAGTTTAACGGGTGCCCTTGAGGAGTTTGGCTTTTGTTTACCGTGAAAGTACTTTCACCTGTTAAACGCTAAGCCCCAGGCCCAAAGCCCTATCAGGTGTGAAACCTGTGTGGG
>CM053625.1:164051579-164081197 GCA_028646595.1 Phalanger gymnotis | reverse complement strand
ACAGCTGGAAAAAAATCCGAAGCAGAGCCGACCCCTGTGTGGACCCAGGAGTTCGAGTGAGGTCTTGAGGCCGGTGAATATGATTTATGCCATCTTATTTTTCTGTGGCCTCCTGGCTATTCTTGTGAGGTGGGTCTACTGGGCCTGGAGGCTTGTGTTTACAATACTGGAATGGGGAGGTTGGTTCGCTAATTTGTTGCTCTGGGCCCTGAATAAATTTTTTGATGCCTTCTGCCTGGAGAATTCTGTATACCCAACGATTCTGAACCATTCAGATATTTATATGATCCTTTTTGAGATCATAAATTCGGCCTTCCTACTACAGAGACATGGCGCTCTACACACTCTAATATGCAACTTTTGCTCCATTCCTTCCTACCTGTTTCACCCTGGCAAGCTGCTGTTATATTCTAACAGGTCACATAGCTTCCTTGAGACTGATATCTCCAAGGCCATTTCTATCTAGGGGAAAAAGCTGTTGTGTTACAGCAGAAAATGCCACTGAATATTTGTAGGATTTTAGAGCTGGAAGGTACTGTGGAGATTACCCTGTCCTGATCACTTCTATTTTGCTATGGTAGTTTTTCAAAAGTGATCACAAGAGGTACTGGATATGGGAAGCAAATGTTTTCTTTTGATTTCAGTGGCATAGAATGTGTCATCACCATGTTTTCTGTTGTTAAATATGGCACCAATGAAAGAGTCAGAGTGAATCATTAGCTATTTAGGTAGATCTTTATGTTCAGGGGCTGAACATAACAAAAATAGTCTGGTAAACCCAATATGCTGCTGATGATAACAAAAACATAAACCCTTGTATAGTATTCTGCAGTTTACAAAACATTTTCATATCCATTATCTCACTTGAGTCTTACAATAACCCTTGGAGAAAGGAGGGAAGATTTTTTTCCCATTTAAAAAAAACAATTTTTATTTAAAATTTTGAGTTCCAAATTCATCTCTTCCTCCTTCCCTCCTTTCTCCCTTCTTTGAGACAGTAAGCAGTCAGGTATAGGTTATACATGTGCAATTATGCAAGACATTTCCATATTAGTCATTTTGCATAAGTAGACTTGAATAAAAGAAAAAAAAACAAAAGAAAGTAAAAAATAGCATGCTTCAGTCTGTATTCAATCAATATCAGGTCTTTCTTTGGAGGCCGATAGTATGCTTCATCATTAGTCCTTTGGGATTGTCTTGGATCATTGTACTGCTGACAATAGCTAAGTCATTCACAGTTCTTCATTGAACAATAGTGCTGCTACTGTGTACAATGTTTTTCTGATTCTGTTCACTTTACTATGCATCAGTTCATGTAAGTGATTCTGGGTTTTTCTGATATCATCCTGCTTGTCATTTCTTACAGCACAAAGATACTCCATTATAATTATATACCACAGTTTGTTTAGCCTTTCCCCAATTGATGGGCAACCCTTTGATTTCCAATTCTTAGCCACCACAAAAAGAGCTGCCATACATATTTTTGCACAAATAGGTGCTTCCACCTCCCCATTTATGCCTTTGGGATGTAGATGTAGAGTGGTACTGCAAAAAGGTATACACAGTTTTATAGCCCTTTGGGCATAGTTCCAATTTGTTCTCCAGAATGGTTGGATCAGTTTACAACTCTATGAACAGTGCATTAGTGTCTCAGTTTTCTCATATCCCCTCCAACATTCAACGTTTTCCTTTTTGGTCATATTAGCCACTCTGATAGGTGTGAGGTAGTAACTCAAAGTTATTTTAATTTGCACTTCTCTGATCAATAGAGATTTAGAGCATTTTTTCATCACTATAGATAGCTTTGATTTCTTTGTCTAAAAACTGCCTGTTCATATCTTTTGACCACATATTTTTGTAATATATATTTTTGACTATACATTTGAGAAACAAGGCCTTTATCAGAGATACTTGTTGCTAAAATTTCCCCATAGGAAGGGGTAGTTAAAAGCAAACACTTGTGAAAAGAGACAGAGTCAAAGGAGAAAACTGAATAAATGGGGAACAGGACAGGATGGAGGTAGATATAGTTAGTCTTTCACAACATGACTATTATGGAAGTGTTTTGCATAATGATACATGTATAACCTATATTGAATTGCTTGCCTTATCAAGGAGGGTGGGTGAGGATAGAAGAAGGGAGAGAATTTGAAACTCAAAGTCCTAAAAACAAATGTTGAAAATAGTTTTTACATGCAACTGGGAAATAAGATATACAGGCAATGAGGTATACAAATCCATCTGGCCATGCAAGAAAGTAAGGGGAAAGGGGATAAGTGGGGAGGAGTGGGGTGACAGAAGGGAGGACAGACTGGGGAAAGGGGCAATCAGAATACATGCTATCTTGGAGTGAGGGAGGAGGGTTGAGATGGGGAGAAAATTTGTAACTCACAATCTTGTGGAAATGAATGTTGAAAACAATAAAAACAAACAAACGAATGAATGAACAAATAAATATCCCCCCTAGTTTGCTGCATTCCTTGTAATTTTGGCTGCATTAGTTTGTCTGCAAAACCTTTTAAATGTTATATAATCAAAATTATCTATTTTACATTTTGTAATGCTTTCTGTATCTTCTTTGGTCCTGAATTCTTCCCTTACCCATAAATCTGACAGATAAATTATTCCATGCTTTCTTAATTTGCTCATGATATCACCCTTTATGTGTAAATCATGTACCCATTTTGACCTTGTCTTGGTATATGGTGTGAGATTGGTCTACCCTAGTTTCTGCCATACTGTTTTCTAGCTTTTCCAGCAGTTTTTGTCATAAATGAGGTTTTTGTTCTAAAAGCTTGGATCTTTGGGTTTATCATATATTTTAGATTACTATGGTCATTTACTATAATGTAAATTGTACCTAATTATTCCACTGATCTACCACACTATTTCTTAGCCAGTACCAGATTGTTTTTGATAATTACCACTTTATAATATGGTTTGAGATCTGGTAGGGCTAGACCACCTTCTTTCACATTTTTTTTTCATTGATTGCCTTGATATCCTTGAGCTTTTTTTCTTCCAGATGAATTTTGTTTTAATTTTTTTGATAGTTCAATTGTTAGGGCACTGAATAAATAGATCAGTTTAGGTAAAATTGTCATTTTTATTATATTGACTCATCCTACCCATGAGCAATTAATATTTTTCCAGTTGTTTAGATCTGACCTTGTTTGTGTGAAAAGTATTTTATAGTTGTATTTATATAGTTCCTTGGTTTGGCTTGGCAGGTACACTCCCAAGTATTTTATATTGTCTACAGCTATTTTAAATGGAATTTCTTTCTATCTCTTGCTGCTGGACTTTGTTGATAATATATAGAAATGCTGATGATTTATGTGGGTTTATTTTATGTCTTTTGACCTTGCTAAAGTTGTTAATTATTTCAAGTAGATTTTAGTTGATTTTCTAGGATTCTCTAAGTATACCATCATGTAGTCTGCAAAGAGTGATAGTTTTGTTTTCTTCTTGCTTAATCTAATTGCTTCAATTTCTTTTTCTTCATTTATTGCTAAAACTAACATTTCTAGTACAATATGAATAACAGAGGTGATAATGGACATCTTTGCTTCATTCCTGATCCCAGTAAGCATAATTGACCATATCAATAACAAAAACCGACAGAAATCATATGATTATCTCAACAGATAGAGAAAAAGCTTTTGACAAATTACAACACTCATTCCTATTGAAAACACTGGAGAGCATAGGAATAAATGGAGCTTTCTTTAAAATGATAAGTAGTATCTATCTAAAACCATCAGCAAACATTACCTGTAATAGGGTTTTTTAATAGGAATGGGTAAAAATTATGCTGATAGTTTTCCTAATATTGAACCAGTCCTGCATTCCTGGTATATATCCCTCCTGGTCATAGTGTATGATCCTTGTGGTATATGACTTCAATCTCTTTGCTAATATTTTATTTAAAATTTTTGCATTAATATTCATTAGGGAAATTGGTTTATAATTTTCTTTCTGTTTTGGCTCTTCCTGGTCTATGGACACCATATTTGTGTCATAAAAGGAATTTCGTAGGTCTCCTTTGATTATTTTCTCAAAGAGTCTGTGGTTCATGTAGTTTATATAGTAGTGGAATTAACTGTTCTTTTAAATGTTTAGTAGAATTCACTTGTAAATCTATCTGTCCCTGAAGATTTTTTCTTAGGGAGTTCATTGATGGCTTGTTTAATTTCTTTTTCTAAAACTGTGTTATTTAAGCATCTTGTTTACTTTTCTGTTAATCAGAGCAATTTATATTTTTGAAAATATTCATCAATTTTACTTAGATTGTTAGATTTATTGACTTACGATTTGTTCTTTGACCCACTTGTTTTTTTAGGATTAGATTACTTAATTTCCAATTAATTTTTTTTTTTTGAGGAGAGAAGGCAGGGCAATTGGGGTTAAGTGACTTGCCCAAGGTCACACAGCCAGTAAGTGTGTCAAATGTCTGAGGCTGAATTTGAACTCAGGTCCTCCTAACTTCAGAGCTGGTTCTGCACTCACTGCGACACCTAGCTGCTCCTCCAATTAATTTTTAATCTCTCTTCCCATTGTCCATTATTGAATGTAATTTTTATTGCATTATGATCTGAATAGAATGCATGAACTATTTCTCCTTTTCTATTTGGTTATGAGATTTTTATGTCCTAATATGTGGTCAGTTTTTTGGTAGGTGCCATGTACTGCTGAGAAAAAGGTATATTCCTTTCTATTCCTGTTTGGTTTTCTCTAGAGATCTATTACATCTAACTTTTCCAGAATTTTATTCATCTCCTTAACTTCTTGTTTATTTTTTGGTTTGATTTATCTAGGTCTCAGAAGGGGAAAGTTGAGGTCCTCCAATAGTATAACTTTATTATCTATTTCCTCCTGTAACTCATTCAACTTTTTCAAAATTTTGGATGCTATACCATTCAGTACATCTATGTTTAGTATTGATATGGCTTCATTGTCTATGGTATCTTTCAGCAAGTTATAGTTTCCTTCTTTCTCTCTTTTAATTAGATATATTTTTGCTTTTGCTTTGTCTGAGATCATGATTGCTACCCCTGCTTTTTTTGCTTCAGCTGAAGCATAATAGATTCTCCTCCAGCCCTTTACCTTTACCCTTCTGCTTCAAATATGTTTCTGATAAACAACATGTTGTAGGATTCTATTTTTTAATTCATTCTGTGATTCACTTATGTTTTATGGGTGAGTTCATCCCATTCACGTTTATATTTATGATAACTTAACTGTGTATTTCTCTCCATGCTATTTTTTCCTTGTATATCCTGCCCCCCTTTCCCCTCCTTTCGCTCCTCACAAGTGTTTTACTTCTGATCTCCACCTTCCCCAATATACCCTCCCTTGTATCAGTACCCCCTCCCTCTTCTGTTATCCCCATCGCTTTTTACTTCCTTAGAGGGTAAGATAAATTTCTATATCCAACAGAGTGTAAATGTTATTCCCTCTTTGAGCCGATTTTGATGAGAGTAAGTTTTAAGCTTTGTCTGCCACCACCCCACCCAGCTTACCCTCCATTATAATAGCTCTTTTATGCAGGATAATTTACCCCATTCATTATCTCCACCCTCCTCCTTCTTCCAGTGTAAGATTCTTTCTCACCCCATTATTTTGTTTTTTTTGGGTATCATGCCATCAAAGTCACCTTATGCACATACCCTCTGTCTACATATACCCCTTCTAATTGCTTTTATAGTAATAAAGTTGTTAAGAATTACAAGTATTATCTTGCCATATAGAACTATAAACAGTTTAACCTTATTAAATTTCTTATGTTTTCTCTTTCTTGTTTCTTTTTTATTTTTTTTCATGTTTCCCTTGAGTCTTGTATTTGAAGGTCAATTTTTTTATTCAGCTCCAATCTTTTAATTAGAAATGCTTGAAAGGTCTCTGTTTCATTAAATGGTCATTTTTTTCTCCTGAAAGATTACATTCAATTTTGCTGGGTAGCTGCTTCTTGGTTGTAATCCTAACTCCTTTGCCTTCTAATTTATCATATTCTAAGCCCTATGGTGGGGAGATGTTGATGTCCCTAATTATTTTCTCATTGATCATCATTTACAGATGAGGAAACTGAGGCACAGGGAGTTTAAATGACTGGCTCAAGATCATACAGACAGGATCACAGAATAGAGGATTTAGAGCTAAAAGGAACCTTAGATGTCATATTATCTAATTTTACATTTTACAGATGAAGAACTTGAGGCTCTGAGAGGCCTTTGAACCTTGCCCAAAGTCACAGAAGTAGCAGGAAGCACAGTCAAAATTAGAATACAGGCCTTTTGCCCTTTCCATGTGGAGTTGGGGTTTAAATTTAGGAATTTAGCCTCCTAGTTCCATGTCATTTTCTGTAATTATTTGCTGCTTTCAGAGCAGAAGGTGTAAATAACCACTTGGGTGGCTGGGAATTTTGAATTTATTACACGTGAAGGGAACAAATGCTCCACTTCACTCATGCTGATGTACTCTTGGAGTAGCAAGAAAAGCAGGCAGAAAATCACAGGTTACAAATCTCTCGAATGGGATTAGGAAACATGACCTAAATATAAAGCTGGGCTTGCAGAAATGTAATTATTAACTGTATGTTAAGTACATGTTACTAGTTCCTGATCACGTAGTGCTGTAAGGGAGAGAAATGAGGAATTGGAAAATCATTGACACTTGCTCTTAATTATATAATAACAACTCCTTTCATTTCTATGGCGATGTATGGTTTATAAAGCACTTTCCTCACAACAATCATGAAGGCAGTGAAATTATTATTATCCCCATTTTGTACTAAAGGAAACTCATACTCAGGGTGAAATGACTTACAAGGGTGACACAGCTAATAAATATTGGGAGTAAGATACAAACCCAGATCTTTTGTGACACCAAGTTCAACTGTCTCTACCCTCTAGCTGACTTCTTCAGGGCATAGGAAGAAAATTATTTTCTTTCAGTCAAACCCACATGTCTAACAGTACATAAATAGCTGTGGAAGACAAACCCATTCACTAAAGGTTTAAGAACAGGTTGTTTGGGTTGTCAAGCATTTTCAAAACAAGTTTTCATGGTTTCATGACAAGTTGTGGCAAGAACAAGAAAGGAGGGAGGCGGGAAGATCCTATGATCCCCGCTCTCTTTTCAAATGGGTATATCTGTCTGTACAGTCAAGCTGTATTTCAGAGAGTTCAGATAAAGCTGTCTTAGGGCTAATACCACCTAGCTGTTGACATTTAAATAAAATTCTTCCACTAAGAACTATTTGACAGCAGGACAATGATTCCAGTCTGGGAGGAATAGGTCAAAGTCACTCTTAAGCCTAAGGGCGCTGTTCTGTTCAGACCCACACCCTGCTTAGTTTTCATTTTTACCTCATGTTATGTGGACAAAGGTAAAAGCCATTACTTTAAGGTGGTTTCTCCATGTCAGTTATAGAATGCTTGGCAAGGGAGGGGCAGATCAAGAAAGCCATACTAATGGGGAGAAGGAATACATGACTCTAAGAGAAGGTCATTAACTCACTTCAGTGATCACTATGCTGTATAGATCACAGAATAAGTGAAGGGACAGATAAAAGAGCACTGAAAAGGGGTCTATGAATACACAGGAAAGAGGTGCTTCAATAATTAACAAGCAGTTTGGGACTGTACACCTTTGTTTCAGAAAATGATTAGGAATTGTCTAAGAAGGCTAGCTGGAAACATCTAAATTCTTAGATAATTGCTGAAAGAGCACACAGAATCATGAGACATGAGTTTTGGTACTAGCTCTGCTCCTAATTCATTTTTATGTGACCTTGGATGAATCACATCTCTTCTGGGCCTTGTTTTTTTCATCTGTAAAATGATATTAGTTTAGATCAAGGGTTCTTAATCTGGGGTCTGTGGACTCCCAAGGGGCCTGTGGAAAGAATTCAGAGGGGTTTGTGGATTTAGATGGGAAAAAATTCTTGCATCTTTATTTAAACTAAGCTCTAAAATTTGGCATCTCCTTTTAATTATGAATGTACACAACACATTATTCTGGGGAGTCCACAGGTTTCACTATCAAGTCCACATCATAAAAAAAGTTAAGAACTTCAGGTCTTTAAGACTGCTACGCTCCTTTGGAGGTAGCATATGAAGCTAGAGAAACTGGGTTCAAATCCCAGCTCTGCCACTTGGGCACTATGTGACATTGGGCAATTAATCAATAAGCATTTATTAAGTGCCCATCATACACCAGATACAAAGTCCCTGCCCTCAAGGAACTTACATTTTTAAAACAGTATTTTATTTTTCCCCCTAATTACATGTAAAAACCATTTTTAACATCTGGTGTTTGTTTTTTTAAGTTTCAAGTCCCAAATTCTATGTAGGACACACTTTTAATTTGCATTATTAACATTTTCTCTGTCACTTTCTTAAGTCTAGATCAGAAGCCAGAAAATTAAAGCCCAGGGGTCAAATAACTCCTGCTACCTGAACTAATAATGCTTTTTATGTTTTAAAATACGATAAAACTTTATTTACAAATGCAAAAACTATTCTTAGTTCCTGGATTGAACACAAACATGCTAGAGTCCATAGTATGCTGACCTCTGGTCTAGATAATCAATACAATATATAATTTATACTGTTTTTTGATTTCCAAGGTGTAAATGCTCACATTGAAAATTTAACATCTGGGTCTCACTAGCTGGTTGGAGCTGGCTCCGGCATACCCATGCTGCCAGCTCTGAATCTATGATCTTAAGGAAACAGTGGGTCGGCTCAGGAGAATTTCTCAAAAAAGCACTATCTCCTCATTTGTATGAAAGGATTATTGGATTTTCATTCCTTTCATTGAGGATACTTGAAGATTTTCCTAAAGTAGGGGTTCTTAATCTATAGTCCAGGGACCCCCATTGGGTCCAAGGATAGATTTCAGGAGATGTGAGAACTCAGATTGGAAAAAAGTTAAACATAAGGTTTCACTAACCTCTAACTGAAATTTAGCATTTCCTTCAATTATGAATGTAAGCAACAAACCATAATAGAATTAGGTTTCACTAGACTGCTGAAGAAGTTCACAACACAAAGAAGGTTAAGAACTTGAGTCTTAAAGAGATCCTATTCAAAGTCTATAGAATCTTTACTGATATTTCTGCTTAATGGTCCTTTATAGATGCCCCCAAAACATTTTGTTCCTCTGAGCCTGAGATGTTCCATAGTCAAATATGCTGCAATTTCTTAGGTTACCTGATGGGAAGATGTATAACCTTGTCTGTGAGCATATGAATAGATGTGGGCATGCTTGCCTTCCACTAAGCCAGCCTGTAAAGCTCTTGGGAGCAAATAAACAAAACAGTGAAATGTGTGAAATATTTATTTTATCCTCAAAAATAGAAAATTCTTGAGAAGTCAGTAGCCTTAGGTTCTAGTGCTGAACTTCTTGGGCAACCTTAAGAATGTTGCTTCACCTCTCCAGGCCTAAATGGTCCCTTTTAGACCTAGAATTCTAAGTTCTAAGGAGGGCCTCTATTATATCCCTCATGCTTCTGGAATGCACGCTATACCTTGGCTACCTTGGCTGTGTGACTGGAGTAGGCATAAAGGAATATACTTATTAATTTCATTATGGAGTTTACTCTAACTCCATTTGCTTTCTCAGGCCACCCTAGAAGTCACAGGGTCCTTATTTGGCTTGTCTTCCTGTAGCCCAGACTAGTGTCATTAAGACATCCGGTATCTCTTTCTCCAGACTTCCACTCTAATGCTCTCATCTTTCACTCTCCAACAAAATTCTTTTAACTACGTATTGCAGCTTGGCCTCATCACGCTCACTGCTGCTGGTTAGAGCACCTAAAAGGATGGGACACTGAAGGAATTCAATTCAAGGTTTGGCCAAGTATTTTGTCTGAGTGGTTACAGAGTGGGACGTGCGTGACCTACAGACAGACAGAGTAAATAGTAACATTGCTAAATCTGGATCATTTTTGTTAAAAGTTTAGTCTATTCAATGTGGGGGTAGGAAATATGGCTTCAGTGTGCCAAGAAAGGATCTTAGAGTTTTAGGGTTTAGATCCAGAAGGGACCCTAGAGCTTATCAAAGTAAACCATATCATTTGCAGAAACTAGGACTCAGAGAGATGAAGCACTATACCCATATTTGTTGCTCAGTCGTGTCCAACTCTTCACAACCCCGTTTGGGGTTTTCTTAGCAAAGATACTAGAATGGTTTGCCATTTCTTTCTCCAGCTCATTTTACAGATGACGAAACCAAGGCAAAGAGGGTTAATCGACTTGCCTAGGTTCACACAGCTAGTAAGTATCTGAGGACAGACTCTGGGCCCAGCCAGTATTTTATCCACTGTACCACCTAGGTGCTCCCAAGACCACACAGTAAGTAGCAAAGCCAGGATTTAACCAACCCTCTGACTCTAAATCTAGGGCTCTTTCCATTCATTGCAACAGATACTGAGCACATCAGAGCTGCTTGATACACTGGATTATATGTGTAGCTAGATTAGACCTTTGTGGAGTAGCTAATCTCTTCAGTGGTACTGTCGCCAATTCACACGTTCTCTTGTTCATAAGACTCCACAGAATCAGCTCCTAATGTGCTGGGGGGTCGTCTTCTAGGTGAGGATCAGTGTAGCATGTGAATCCTTCAACTGTTATCCCCTGCTCTTGCTTCACGACTGGGCACCTCTGTTTCCAGTCATATATCTGTTTGATTCTGTCTTTTATGCTGACTTGAGTATAATTCATTATACATAATAATGCCTCAGCCTTTTTACACCCACCATAAGTCTCTCTGTTGTCCATTGGGTACCATGCAATTTTAATATGTTAAGAGTTGTGGCATTCCAAAATTTCAGGCCATAAAACATTGTGGGAAGAACATTGATGTTAAAATTTTTTTTGTTGTTTCAGAGAGAAGCTTGAGGTCATTAAAAGCATTATGCAATTTCCTAAATGAAATCTAGCCCACTCTTATCCTTCTATTTAATTATAGGCCTAGTTCACTATCTCTCTGAAAATTTTAAAGATACATGTAGTGACAGAGAAATTTACTGGAATATCAATAATAGCATATAAAGTCTAGAAAATAAGTCGTCCTGGGGGATTCTGGGAAGATGGCAGATTAGCTTAGAAAACTTTCAGCTCTCCAAACTTCCTCCACAGAAAAAGACAGAACACTGTCTCAGAGGGAATGAAGAACAGCAGAAATAAACAAAAGTCAGGGTAAAGCAGTTGTCCTCCTAAGACAACCTAAGAAGACCCCAGGAAAGATTTGACCTCCAGGGTCAGAGGTTTGGCCTGAGTGAAGTACAAATACCTCTAAGCCAACTCTGTAGAATCAATAAACAGCAAGCCCTGCAGGCAGATGGGACTGGGAGGCAGTCTCATCCTTAGAAATTTTTATCTTACAGACAATGTGGGGGTCTGATGGCTGAGTAGGAGAAGACTGAAGGACCTTCCACTGTTGAGGGATGCCAAGCACAGCTGTGCTGACCAGATGTGTCTCAGGCTGTGGCTGTGGGGAGAAGGAGCTAGTACATACCTGCTGAGTGCAGTAGCAGAGCGGTGGAGACCCTACTGGCTGTGGGCCCATATAGGAGAGCAGAGTCCCTGGTTTTAGTTTCAGGGAAGAGAGAATAGTTATAGTTTGCCCACAGGTAGTAAGATCATTTGCAGGACAGGAATGCAGGGGGATGGGGCAGGGCACTTGGCTCTAGCCATGGTTTAGGAGTAGAGGGGAGAGCCCAAGGTTGAACCCTGGGACAGACCTCAGAAAATAACAGTAAGAAGGACTTGAGCCTTAGGTACATCATTCCTCATGCCTTGGGACTAGAACTTGATCACACTAATAGCTGCTAAAAACAAACAAGAAATAAATTAAAAAGAGCAAGCAAAGGAGAAAGAACCCAACCACAGATAAGTCCTATGGGGATAGAGAAGATCAGGTTCATATTTTGAGGAAGATAATGGAGCTTAAAAAGCCACTCCTTTCTTAATGAGAAACATCAAATGGTCCCCAAGCACAAAAAGGTTTCTTAGAAGGACTTTAAACATCAAATAAGAGAAGAAAATTGAGGGAAAACTAGGAAAAAAAAATGACAATTCAAGAAAATTATGAAAAGAAAGTCAACCAACTTGAAACAGAGAATCTAAAACTCAAGGAAGAAAATAATTCCTTGAAAACTAGAATTGGGAAAGGGAAGCTAATGATGTTATAAGACACAAAGAAATAATAAAACGAAATCAAAAGAATGAAAAAATAGAAGAAAATGTGAAACATCTCATGAGAAAAACAACTGATCTGGAGAACAGATCGAGGAGAAAGAATATAAAAACAGACTACCTGAAAATTATGATTAAAAAAATCTTAATATAGTATTACAAGAAGTTACCCAGGAAAATTGCCCTGATGTTGTAGAACAAGAAGACAAAGCAGAAATAGAAAAAATCCATCAATCACCACCTAAAAGAGATCCCAGGAAGAAAACTTACAGGAATATCATAGCCAAGTTTCAAAGCTCCCAGGTTAAGAATAAAATATCAGAAGCAATAAGAAAAAAAATTAAAATAGCATGGAGCTACGGTAAGGATTATACAAGATCTAGCAGCTACTACACTAAAGGACTGTAGGTCTTGGAATATAATATTTCATAGAGCAAAAGAGCTGGGGCCATGACCCAGCTTAACCTTACTCAGAGTAGTTAAGTGTAATCCTGAATGAAAAAAAATGACATTTAATGAACTGAAAGACTTTCAGGTGTGACAAAAACAGCAAAACTTAACAGAAAATCTGACATATAATGTTCATGAGAAATATAAACATTAAGGACCATTTACAAGGGACTAAATAAGGTCAAATTGTATACTTCTTGTATATGAAAACATTATCTGTTCTTTTACTATTGTCACTTTTATTTGGGTAGTCTGAAAGAGAGGCTTGGGCTGAACTGAGTATGATGGGCTGATTCTAAAAAAAAATAAAACTGTGTAGGGAGAGACAAAAAGGAGCAATTATCCCATATAAATGAGGCAAAAAAGGAAAAACTGATACAGAAGAAGCTAGTGGGGAAAGTGCAGGTGGTGCTGAAACCTTACTCTCACTGGGAATGGGTTAAAGACAATAAATATACATAGTCTTCTAAATTTAGAAAGAAATAAGAGGGTAAGTGGATAGAGTAGGGAGAGAGGATAAGGGAGGGACTGTTCAAGGGGTGGGCAGGTGAAGGAATAAATCACATATATATTTGGAAGGCTATAAAAGTCTTCTAAATTCAAATAGAAACAAGAGAAACGGGAAAGGGTGAAGGATGGGGGAGAGACGGATAAGGGATCTTTGGTGGGAGGTAGGGAAAGTAATAGAAGGGCAAGGTAGCGGGTAGAAGTAGAGTCAAGAGGGATAGGAAATAAAAGACATAATCAACTAAAGATCAGGAGTAAAATTTACTAGAAACAAAAGAAGGGGTAGTAATCATGATCTCAAACAAAGTTAAAGTAAAATAGATTTAATCAAAAGAAAAAAATGGGGAAACTACATTATATGTCAACCATATTAATATTGTTTTAGACTATTTAAAATAACTAGACATTATAAGGTTGGAATATTGCTGTGGTATAGGAAATGATGAGTTGGTGGACTTAGTAAAATATGGAAAGACTTGGACTTATGAAGGAAGAAGTTATCCATTCTCATAGAACCAAAGGATAGACCAGTACGGTCTTACATAGATACATATGAATGTATATGTCTACATATGAGTGTGATTACAGATATCTAAGCATATGTAAGTATATGTATGTGTATATATATGTGTGTGGGTGTGTATATACATACATAATACATATATACACACATATACATATACATATATACACAAGCATATATACATGTACACACGTATACATATATATATACACACATATACATCCATGCTTAATTTTAGCCTTTTTGGGGGAGAGAAGAGGGGAAAAAAGAACAAAGTAAAAGTGCACAGCAGAGAACAAAAGAAAACTTAGAAGGAATCAAAGAAAAGATGGACAGCTCTGAACATAATGTGTCGTTTATTACATAGGCTTTCTTGAAATGGAAATTTATTGCTATATGTTTTGAATCCTCTCTTACATTCTGCTGCGCACATGACAATGCTTTTTTTTCTTATTGTGTGTTTAAGTTTTATTACTTAAGTCTACAATAAATCAATAAAAAAGTTAAAAAGAAGAAAATAAGTCATCCTGTTTTTTCATGTGTGTAAGTCATCCTGTTTTTTCATGTGTGAATTGTTAGGCTAAACCAGGGGCAGGGAACCTGAGGCCCTGGGGCAACATATGGCCTTCTAGGTCCTCAAGTGCAGCCCTTTGACTGAATCCAATTCAGTGAAAGGGCCACACCTGAAGGCCTAGAGGGTTAGGTTTGGATTCCGCCAAAGGGCTGTACTTGAGGACCTAGAGAGTCACATGTGGCCTTAAGGCTGCAGGTTCCTCAGCCTTGGGCTAAACATTTTTAACTGGTTATGACTCTCAGCAAGTCCTGCAGCGTTCTAGGGTTTGATGCTATCAGCACAATGTCATCTGTTAGCATCTATTAAAAAAAATCCAATTTGGATTCTGTATTGAACCTCTTCTTTGACAATGAAAAAATTAACTTTGGGGAACATTACATTGCTTTTCCATTGTTATATCTACTAAGGAATTATATATGATCATATGTATGGGAGGCATCTTCTTGAAAGTGTTTAAGACAGTGTTTATACCAAATCAAATGTTTTTTAGTCAAAATAAAATAAACACAGTGGGGGATCTTATTCTCTATACCTCTTAGTGAGCTGCATGACTATAGAGGTATATACTTTATTGTATTATTTGGTAAAAACTGCTTATTCCCTTATATTTTCATCAAGAATGCCAAGGATACATATACAAACCATTTTCAAAAGTACTTTGTAGAGTGTAAGAAAGAAGGCACTTAGGTTGATAGTTATTGATCTTGACCTCTTTTAAATAACAATGCTTTTCATAATTATTTCCAGTTATTTGATATCTTCCCCTGTTTCAGATATCTTGAAAATCACTTTCTCATTGCCTTTGAAATCACGTAATCCCTACCAGAGACCTCTTCCACTTATATACACTTGGCCTTGTCTAGCTGTTATTTGCATCTTTTTTTTTTTAAGGTACGTTTTCCCCCTCTCATGTAGCATACTGGGAACTGTCATGGTAGAGTCCAAATGTGGTGACCCACTGTCACTGATGAAGAAAAAGTATGTTATAGAAATATTTGGAGATCTTTTCCATTTTTCTGTCTATTTACTATCCTCCTTCTAGTTTAATTTTTAATTACTCAGGATAATTGGGTTTAACTTTATCTTGTGTCAAACTTTCTACAAAGCAGTTTTCCCCTCTACTGATGCTCAATGTTTAATGAGCTGTTTTTTTTTCTATCTTTCAGCTTCCTCTACTGTAAGATTTTGCAAATATATTTGTATTCCACACCAATGTCACACTTTAGATGCCATCTCTTTCCACTTGGCAAGAAGATCAAATATTTTCTGGCTGAAGAAATTTTTAAGGCCCTTTTTGCTTTTTTGTTGAGGGTGATGCTATACTAACTAGTTATACTTACATAGGAAATGGTGATAGTTCCAACCTGACCTATTTAAACAAGTTATCTACACCCAAAGTGGAAAATGGATGTAGGAACAGACATTTATACACGTTGTCTTAATTGTGTATGGTAGCTTCTTCTCATCTTTATCCTGGTCTTCTAATTTGGTGATTTTTATCTTTGTTCTAACAAGCCAATGATAGAAATGACTGATTCAGAAATGACTCTCAGGTTTGTAACCTAACATTTGTAGAATTTTACTTCCTTTACCCCTGCAACAGATTCTGAAGCACAAACCACAATATTCTTCATGGTTTGGGTTTTTTGGCTTCAGATTATCAGGAATACTGAAAGAATAGCCATGTATTCCATGAAATTATGTTTTCATTGCCTTTGTACTTATAATCAAACTGACTCCACTAACTTTTTCATTTCCTTCTTTAAGAACAAGCTGTAAGCTTCTATTAAATTTCAACTTCTTTATATTTTCTGGTTTCATTCATAGTGTCTCAAGATAGAATAGGATTCAGTTCGTCAGCAGTATGGCAAATCATCAGACAAAGTTTCCTATTTGGAGGAATAATGGGTAAAGTAATATTTATAGATGTTCTGAATTGGATCTGATATGGTGATTCTGAGCACATTTACCCTCTTTCTGTCACTATTGCTGCAGAAGTTGAAGGAGATCACATGGGACTGGCAGCCATCTTGTATTTTGTTGTTGTTGTTGTTTGTTTGTTTCATGGTTTACTAAGGCCAAAGAATTCACCACCCAGTGGTCAACATACTGGTGAAGATCCTCCCCTAAACTTAAGATGGTCCATTCTTTAAAAACAGAGGCAGGCAGAGTTCATTTCTGGAACCTTACTCAAAATCTTTCCAGGATAATAGAAGCTAGTTACTCCATGCTACCCCAGAGATCTCTGTGTAGGTCCCAAATATATATACATAAACGTGTATGTATGTGTGTGTGCGTATACGTGTATTTGTAAAATAAAACTGGTATGTCTAAAGTCCTCCCAGGGTTTCAGCCAAGGACCATACTTGGCTTCTTCCCTCTCCCGTCTACTAATTTTATTCTTCCACATACATGCTCAAACATATGGTCCATAAACTTTGTGACCTGATACTCGAAGGTGCAGATGCTGTTTTCTGTAGATCTTTTCTTTAGAATAAACAATATGCACACAATGAGCTGTCTATATCTTTATTAGTTGCTTCTTTTAAGTTTCCATGCCCTAATGACAAATGATTAGAAACCAGGAAGTCAGTCTTTCCTAACTTGGCTGAAATCCACATTATACATGGTGGCACTTTAAACCACTGACATGTGTACTCACAACAACTTTGCTATTATTATCCCCAATTTATAAATGAGGAAACTGAGGGTGGCAGAGGTTCAATGACTAGACTAAGGTGACACAACTATAGAGTACCTGACAGAGGATTCAAATTGGGCTCTTCCGGACTCCAAGCCTAGCACTTTATCTACTGTGCAGTCAAGCTGAACAAACATCACTACACTGGAAGATATGGTGTGCATTTGTGTGTGTACACACACATGTATATATACATGTACACAATATGTGTGTATACATATATGTATATATAATGTATTATCTCTAAAATGATTTTATAAGAGTGAGTACATATGAATTAAAGAGGCAGTCTGGATATTAGAAAAGCCACTGGAATTGCAGTTAGAAGATCTATGCTTAAGTACTGGCTTCCTGTATTTAGTAATGCAATGAAAATTACTTTTTCAACATCTAGAATAAACTGGTGTAAAATAAGAAGAAATATAAAGTGGAAAAATGGAAAGAATACTGAATAGGAAACCCAGTCTTGGCTCTGTGACTAGATAGCTGCATGGCTTAGAAAAGTCATTTGAGCCAAGTTTAATTTTCCTCATGTGTAAAGTGGGGATACCTGTACTGCCTAGCTCACAGAGTGTTATGAAGCATTTTGTAAACTGTAGAGTAATACATAAATGTAAGTGATGATCTCTACTGCAACTCAGTGAATATATGAATAGTGCTTGCATAAATGCATTAATTGGCATTCATAATTATTTTTTAATTATATTTAGTAGTTTTCAGTATTCACGTTTGTGCTAACCTCTGGCAACAATTCTCTTAAGAATGAAAAATAATAAGAGTATGCAAGGATATTTTGAGCAAAATATTCACTTAGAATTAGAGAGTTTTTAGAGCTGGAAGGGCCCTTA
Organism: Phalanger gymnotis; assembly: GCA_028646595.1. NCBI lineage: Eukaryota > Metazoa > Chordata > Mammalia > Diprotodontia > Phalangeridae > Phalanger > Phalanger gymnotis. The sequence goes on along the minus strand of CM053625.1, from coordinate 164,063,391 downwards.
GTTCAGCTTACCTAGTTTTTGAGAAAGAAAGTCCTAGAGAAGTTCATAGGATTATAGATCTAAAGAAGATACAACTCTTTCATTTTAGACATGAGGAAACTGAGGCCCAGTGAGGTTAAATTTGTTTAAATTCACATAGGAAATTGGTGGCAGAACCAAGATTGGGTCTCCTGACTACTAGTCTACAGCCCTTTCCCTTTTTTCCACTTACTGCCCAAGTTTGCTAACGATTCATACCTGATGCAGAAGAATGGATATTGATCCAACTAGTAAAAGCATGCTCCTTCTTTGGTATACTATAAATTCCACTGCTTCTTTATAAGGTATCTGCATATCTTTTTTCAATATTGGGGCAGGGGGAGGAATAAAGCATGACAACTTAAATTAGGAAATGACACTTTTTGATTATTCCTCATATTTTCCTAATGACTAGAAGAATGCTCATGAGAACTCAAGACTAGTCCCTCTGGAATATTTCAGTCACTTTGATTATAGGAACAAACAAATGAATCCCTCTCCTCCCCCCAACAAAGACACTAGAAAAAACCTTTTTTTGTACATCTTTTTTTTTTTTTTTCAGGCCATGAATCAAGACCATGTCTGTCGCAGGCACTTCAGATGCTAAGAACAAATGCCAAAGCAATTTGCCACAGAGAAACTGGAAGTGCTGGGAATTCACTACTTTAAATATTCTTTCAAGGGGAGAAGGAATAGAAGCAAATGCAGTAGGTGGAAGAGAGAGCCACAGCACTTTGGCAAGAGAACAGCAGTCCAGAATGGTAGAGGGGATGCTGGGGAAGGCGATACACCTACACCGATACATTTTTCCTTAGGGAAGGGAAAGGGCTGAGCTGTAAATACTTTCTGTGCCTGGTACAGCATGGACTGTGAAGGGAGGTTATAATCAGTGCATTGGTAGATTGGGGGGCAGGGGGAACTGCAGACATAGTAATGATAATTGATGGCCAGCTTTAGAAATGGATCTTATCATTTCACAGTAACAGATGTCAAGTTCTAATAAATAAAATGTTCTCTCTGACCTACGCATTTTGGAGAGGATGCCTGTATGTCAGGCAGATTTGGATTCATCTCAATTTGTTGTTGCACTTCTCCACTAAAAAAGAAAAAAAAAACCCTTTGAGATGCTTTTCAAAATGTCTCTTTCTTCCAAAGCCCAAGGATCTAGCCACTACTTGATATTCAATGTTTTTTTTTTTCCTATTTGGAATTCTTATTTTCCTAAACCTCAAAATTGCTTGTGATGGAAAAACTAGGTGACAAAGTATTACCAATCTCAGTGGTTCCCAAATGTGTTCCTCCTAGCCAAACTGAATTATTATTAATATTTGAATTATAATATAATGTCATTATTGCGATTATTGATAATTACAATTCCCCCCCCTTTTTTGGATGTAATAAGAGTTAACTGACTTGCCTGAGGTCACACACCTAATAAGCATCTGAAGCTGCATTTGAACTCTGGTCCTCCTGACTCCAGGGCCAGGGCTCTCTATCCACTATACTACCTAGCTGCCCCTACAACTCACATTTTTACAATACTTTGAAGTTTTTATGAAGCTTTCCTCACAACAACTTTGTGAGGTAGGTAGTACAAATATTAGAGGTTCCTTCACCCCCATGTTATTGATGTGGAAAATGGGGCTCAGAGAGGTTTAAGTGATTTAGAGAAGATGCTTTCTAGTTCTTCCCAAGTCTGTGCTGCTTCTGGCTTCTTGGGGGTACTCTGAGCCTCTGGACTTTACAGCTAAACTAGGCTCAGTGTCAAAAATCTCTTTTTTGCTTAGTTGAGACAAAGCCATTTTTTCCAAAAGTCTTTTTCAGTAGGAAACTTAAGGAGAAAAGAATATTGGTATGCAGATTGATTAGTCACAGGTTGGTTTGTTTGCTTCATCTAGTCCCCATTTGTATGCCTTGCCTCAATTCTACCTACTCTGAGATCTCTGGTAAAAGGTTAGTAGTCAGTCTCAGAGGCATATAGCCTGGTGCTGATCACCAGTTAAGCCCAGAGCAAATGGAATCAGAAATCAAAGCTGTCTCTTTTATTCTTTTTGTTCCCCCCACCTCCCACCCCTTTTAACTTGCGTGAGATCAAAATATCAGTAGAGCTAGGGCCTAGACAGGCTAGGGGGTGGGACTGGGTGGAGGGAAATGATTAAGATAGAGAGGGGTCAGGTAGGATTGTGTTTGCCAAACCCTTCCTGTTGAAGGCTTTCATTGGCACGGCTTACTCTGGCTCTATCTACTAGAAGAATTGCCGAACTTCAGAATGACAGAACCTCCAGGTGAGATTCCCAACAAATGGTCATCTAGTCTTTGCTTGAAGCAGCCCTAGATACTGTGAAGCAGAGACAGTCCATTCCACTATGAGACAGGTCTATTACTAGGTTGTTTTCTTACATTGATTATAAATCTGCAATTGTACAAATGTCACTCTTTGCTCCTAGTTCTGTCTTCTGGGCCAAAAAAAGTCCAATTCTTCTTACATGTGATAGCCCTTCAAACAACCTCCAACTTCTCCTGCTACACATCTACTCTTCTTCAGGCTAAACATGCCTAGTAGCATAAACATATTTGGCCATTGAATGGTCTCTAGTACCTCAACATCCTGGTTGTCTTCTTCTGTGCCATCTTGTTAAAACTCCTAAAATGTGCATAGAACTGAACACAACACTCTAGATGTGGTTTGATCAGGGCTGAAAACAGAGTTAACTATCACCTCTTTATTCTGGAAGTTATTATGTCCTCTTAATGCAGCTCAAGATCACAATAGGGTTTTTTTTTTTGCACTGATGACTCATACTCAGCTTGTAGTCCATCTAGACCTCCAAATGTTTTTCAGACCTACTGCTGCTTAGCCATGCCTCCCTCATCTTGTACTTCTCAATATTTGAACCTTATTATAAGATTTTGCATATATGACTACTATATTTCATCTCACTAGATGCAACTCACAGTCAATCTCGTCAAGATCTTTTTGGATCCTGACTCACTCATCCAACATGTCAGCAATCTTCCCTACTTTTGTGTCATATGCAGATTTGATAAGTATGCCAACTTGCTTTTATCCAAGACACTAATAAAAATATTAAACACCACAGGGTCAACCATAGATCCCTCAAGCACTCCACTGGAAACCTGCTTCCAAGGTAACATGAATTCATTAATCAACTTTTTGAAGTCTGGGCATTCAACCAGTTCTAAATCCCCCCTCCTGTACTGTTTTCTAGGCCACACTTCTCCATCATCCCATTAAAATCCCTAGATATTTTTCACATGCCTTTCCTATCCTACAGTCATGCAACTGATTTAAAAGGTAATCAAACATACAAAATTATATTTTACTATATTATGATATATAATTTTACATTATAATATATAATATACACATATATATATGTGTGTGTGTATATATATATACATATATATATATAAAACAATTCACATTTAATAAAGTTTAACTAAACTAACAAAGCAACAAAAAAACCCGTGCTTTCTTTTTTCACCTTCCAAGTTTACCTGGAACCTTGGTTTTATTTTCTTTCTTTTTTAAAAAAAAAGTACAGTTTTGGTCAATAAGTATATTGTGCTTAAGTTAATGATCTAAAATGTATAACTGATTTATAAAACCCATTCATCTCTACTAAATTCCATCTAGCTAAATTTGGCTCATTGTTTTTGCCTGCTGAAATCTTTTTCGATCCTGATTCAGTTTCTAATGTGTTGGTCATCCCTTCCAGCTTTCTGTTCTCTGAAAATTTGATTAGCATACTGTTTATACCTTCATCTAAAGTCACATATGAAAATTTTTGAACAGCCCAGGGCCAAGGATAGATTTCTGGGGTAATGTACTGGGGACCTCATTCAAAACTGGCATTTGAAATAATAAGGATACATAGGTTTGGTCATAGATTTTAAATCCATCTAATTGGAATATTCTTTATCTTGCATCTATCTTCCATCTTGTACATGAAGCTAGCACCAGAAACTCTGTTAAATCCTCAGGAGAAATCTAGGTGAGCCATGACCATGTCATTCCCTTGAACTACAAGGGTCATAAAAAGGAAATTAGGTTAGTTAGGCATGACCTGTCCTTGATGAAGTGTTGCTAGCTCTTAATGATTATTGCTTTCCTTTGTAAATGATAACATCATTTTAATAATATTTTCTAGAAATTGCCAAGAAGTAAAAGTCCTTGCCTTATTGTTTGAGGATCCCACCCTTTTATCTTTTCCAAGTAGAATGGCCCAAATCATTTCTGATGTGTAGGGGGGAACAATAGCTATAAGGGAATGGTGGCCAAGAAAGAATGTTTTTGGTTTTAGAAAGTTAAAGGGAGGGTGAGTGGAGCAATAGGTGAATATAATGACAAATCTATTCCAGAAGCAATGGAGTAGAGAGGTCAAATGAGATGTGCATGGACCCTTAAAAGAGTGTTACTGGTGCCTTTTGTTTTTATATTGCAGTTATTTCTAGATGTATTTCCTGCCTCCCTACTCTGACCCAGGAAGCAATGTACAAATAAAAGCAGTTAACCAAAGCAAATTAACACAGCAACCACATCTGACAGGGTATACAACATTCTATACTCAAAATCTCCTATTCACTAAAAAGAGGGGGGTACATTTCTTCACCTCTTCTCTGGGGGCCCAGATTAATCATTAAAATTACTATGTCAAACTTCTTTTGAATATTCTTTTTATTAAAATCATTTTGTACAACTTCATTCTTACTTTAAATTGCATTAGCACAAACAAGTCCCCTCATATTTCTCCAAATGCTTCTTATTTATCATTTCTTATAGCACAATGATATTCCATTACATTCATATTTCACACTTTTGTTTAGCCAACTTGTTTGCACCCATTTTGTTAAGAGTTCTTTGCTATTAGAGAGTTCCTATGAACATTTTGGGGTGTGTGTGTGTGTGTAGATACACAGAACTTTTCTTTCTTTTTCTCTTTACCTTTTTAAGGAATATAATCATCAGAAGATTTTATTGGTCAAAGAGTATGAATAGTTCAATGATTCTCCTAATGTACATATAACTCCAAAAGCTTTTCAAGAATGATTGGACAATTAATACCTATACCAACAGAGTTTTAGGCTGTCTTCCTGTAGCCTTTCTGATAGTAGTGAGTCCTTTCTTTTGTCATCTTTCTGAATTTTCTAAATGTGAGGCAAATCTCAAAGCTGTTTTAAGTTGCATTTCTCTTATTATAAGTGATTTGGAGTAATCTTTCTTATGATTGTTGATAATTTGCAATTCTTCCTTTGAAAAATGTTTGTATCTTTTGATTGAAGTATAGATAACTCTTCTAGACAGATCCTGTTTTTTTGTGGAAGGAACAATAAAAGATCTATTGAATTGCCTAGCATTTCTGCCACTACAAAACAGCTCTCCAAAATTAAGGGAAGAATGGAGATGTTTCAATAAGACACCAATAAAGTTGTCATTCCTTTGGATGCGGTTCTTGGCTCTCTTTCTCTTTCTACATTTATTTCCTTGTAAATCTTATATATGTCCATGGCTTCAACCAGCCCTTCTTGGCAAATACCTCCTACATCTCCATCTCTAGCTCCAATTTCTCTCTTGAGTTTCAGTCTCACATTTTCAACTCTCTACTCAATATCTCAATCTAGTTGCCCCCTAACACTTAAAAACTAACACCCAAAATTTAACTCATCTAGAATTAGTAATATACACATGAATTGTCTTAGCAATAATCATTAAAGCAGTGCAGTGGATAGAGTGCTGGGCCTAGAGTCAGGAAGACCCGAATTCAAATCAGACCTCACACGCTAATTAGCTCTGTGACCATGGGCAAGTCACTTAATGTCCCTCTGTCTCAATTTCCTCAACTGTAAAATGGGGATAATAACAGCACATACCTCATAGAGTTGTTGTGAGGATCAAAATGGGTGAATATTTATAAAGTGTTAGTACTGTGCCTGACACACAGCAGATGCTACATAAATGCTTATTCCCTTTTCTTCTCTCACTTCTTCCCCCAAATCCACTCTCATTCTTGACTTTCTTTCCAAGGCTAAAAACCTTAGTCATCTTTAGTTCCTCCCTCTTATCTGCCTCCAACATCCAATCAATAGTCAAGCTCTGTTGATTTTGCTTCTATGTTTTCTCCCTTATTTTCCTTTTCCATTTTCACTGCTACCACCCTACTTTAGGTCTTCATCGTGTCTCACTTGGAATGTCACAACAGACTTATAACTAGTTAACTGTCTCCACAAATTCATTCAACCAAGCACCTACTATGTGCAAAGCACAATACACCTTTAGATTGTCTAATCCATATAACTTAGGTAAAAAAATCTTTTATAGTTTCCCGCAGCATACTGAATAAAGTCCATATTTCTCAGTCTGAAATCATAGCTTTCTCTAGTTTAGCTCTAACCTCCATTTCCAGTATCTCATACTAGTATCATTCCAGTATCTCATACTTCACTCTCTTGCTCATAGCATTGCAATGAAGAAAAAACAGTTGGTAAACCATAAAGCGACAAATAAATGTGAGTTGTTTTGATGATAATGATAGACCTTATGATCCAGCCAAGCTGGACTATTCCTTGTTATCTACATGTGTCTTGTTCTTTGCCTCTATTCTCTATGTCTGGAATGACCTCTCTTTCTTGATACCTCTCCCTGTTGAAAGCCTACTCATATTTCAAGAGCCACCTCAAATGCTAATTCCTCCATGATGTCTTCCTTTATTCCTGCCTTCAAACTCTACTCCCAACCCAATGCAAATCAGGAGCAATTTCTTCCTTCTCTGAATTCAGAAGTTTGTTTGTACCTCTTTCATTTACTTATCACATTCTGCTTTATATTATAATAATTTGTATTCATGTCTTGTCACCCTTACTTGACTGTTGGTTTTAAATGGAGAAATGGATAAATGAAAATTCTTGTCAACACCAAAAAAAAAAAAAAAGCGGGGGGCTAGATGACTGAGATGACAACAATAAGAAATAACAAGAAATATTTGTCTATGGCTTTTTACAAAGTGTTTTCAGCCACTCTGTCTCATTGGTGTCTCAGTTTTCCCACATCTTTCCAACATTTGTCATTTTCCTTTTCTGTCATATTAGCCAATGTGATAGGTGTATGTGGTACCTTAGAGTTGTTTTGATTTGCATTTCTCTAACCAATATTGATTTAGAGCATTTTTTCACATGACTATAGATAACTTTAATATCTTTATCTGAAAACTGCCTGTTCATACCCTTTTATCAATTGGGGAATGACTTATATTCTTATAAATTTGACTCAGTTCTCTACATATTTGAGAAATGAGACCTTTCTCAGATACACTGGCTGTAAAAATTATTTCCCAGCTTTCTGCTTCCCTTCTAATCTTGGTTGCATTGGTTTTGTTCATGCAAAAGCTGTTTAATTTAATGTAATCAGAATTATCCATTTTGTATTTCAAAAGTTCTCTATCTCTTGTTCGGTCATAAATTCTTCCCTTCTCCATAGATCTGACAGGTAAACTATTCCTTGCTCTCCTAATCTGCTTATATTCTAAATCATGTACTCATTTTGACCTTATGTTGGTATACAATGTGAGATGTTGGTCTGTGCCTAGTTTCTGTCATATTATTTTCTAGTTTTCCCAGCAGTTTTTGTCAAATAGTGAGTTCTTATTCCAGAAGCTGGAGTCTTTGGTTTTATCAAACAGTAGATTATTGTAGTCATTTACTAGTGTTTTGCATACCTATCTATTCCACTGATCCACCACTCTGTTTCTTAGTACCAAATTGTTTTGATGATTGCAGCTTTATAATATAGTTTTAAATCTGTTACAGCTAGGCCACCTTCCTTTACATTTTTTAAAAATTCCCTTGATATTCTGGACCTTTTGTTCTTCTAGATAAATTTTATTATTTTTTTCTAGCTCTATAAAATAATTTTTTGGTAGTTTGGTATGCCACTGAATAAATAAATTAATTTAGGTAGAAATGCCATTTTTATTATATTAGTTCAGATACCCATGAGCAATTAACATTTTTCGAATTGTTTAGATCTGACTTTGTGTGAATAGTGTTTTGTAATTGTGTTCATATAGTTCCTGGGTTTGTCTTGGCAGGTAGACTCCTAAGTATTTTATTTTGTCTACAGTTATTTTAAATGAATTTTCTCTACAACTCGCTGCTCAGTTTTGCTGCTAATATAAAGAAATGCTGATGATTTATGTGGGTTTATTTTATATCCTGAAACTGCTAAAGTTGTTAATTATTTCAAGTAGTTTTTTATTTGATTCTCTAGGATTCTCTAAGTATATCATCATACCATCTGTGAAGAATGATAGTTTTGTTTCCTCAATGTATATTCTAACTCTTTCAATTTCTTTTTCTTCTCTTACTGGTAAAGCTAACATTTCTAGTATAGTATTAAATAATAGAGGTGATAACTGGCATCTTTGCTTTACCCTTGATCTTATTGGGAAAGCATCTGGCTTATTCTCATTACAGATAATGCTTGCTGATGATACTTATCACTGTGAGAAAAACTCCATGTATTCCTATGTTCTCTAGTGTTTTTAATAGGAATGAGTGCTGTATGTTGTCTAAAGGTTTTTCTGAATCTATTGAGATAATCAAATGATTTCTGTTGGTTTTGTTATTGATATGGTCAATTATGCTGATAGTTTTCCTAATATTGAACCAGCCCTGCATTTCTGGTACAAATCCCACCTGGGCATAGTGTATTATCATCGTGATAAATTGCTAATCTCTTTGCTAATATTTTATTCAAAATTTTTGTATCAATATTCATTAGGGAGTTTAGTCTATAATTTTCTTTCTTTGCTTTCTTTCTTTGCTTTGCTTTAGCTCTTTCTGGTTTAGGTATCAGCACTATTTTTGCATCATAAAAGGAATCCTTCTTCACCTATTTTCCCAAATAATTTCTATAGTATTAGAATTAATTGTTCTTTAAATATTCGGTAGAATTCACTTCTAAATCCATCTGGCCCTAAAGATATTTGATTTCTTTTTCTAAAACTGTGTCATTTAAACATTTTATTTCCTCTTCTGTTAATCTGGGCAATTTATATTTTTGAAAATATTCATCTATTTCACTTAGATTGTTAAATTTACTGTGGTACAGCTGGGCAAAATAGCTCTTAACTACTGCTTTAATTTCCTCTTCATTGGTGGTGAATACACTCCCTTTTCATTTTTTGATAGTGGTGATTTGGTTTTCCTCTTTCTTTTTCTTTTAACAACCAAATTAGCCAAAGGTTTATCTATTTTATTGTTGTTTTTTTTTCATAAAACCAGCTTAGTTTTATTAGTTCAATGGGATTTTTAATTCCAATTTTATTAATCTCTCCTTTGATTTTCACAATTTTTAATTTGGCATTTAATTGAGGATTTTAAACTTGTTCTTTTTCTAGCCTTTTTAGTTGTATACTCAATTCATTAATCTGCTCTTTCTCTAGTTTATTCAAGTAAGTGTTTAGAGATACAAAATTTCCCCTAAATACTGCTTTGGTTGCATCCCATAAATTTTGGTATGTTGTCTCATTTTTGTCATTCTCTTTGATGAAATTAGTGATTGTTATAATGATTTGTTGTTTGACCCACTCATTCTTTAGCATTAGATTAGTTTCTAAATAATTTTTGACCTATTTTTCCATAGCCCTTTACTACATATAATTTTCATTGCATCATGATCTGAAAAGGATGCATTTAATATTCTGCCTTTCTATATTTGATTCTGAGGTTTTGATGTCCTAATACATGATCAGTTTTCATGTAGGTGCCATGTATCACTGAGAAAAAGGTATATTCCTTTCTATCCTCATTCAATTTTCTCTAGAAGTCTATCATATCTAAATTCTCTAAAATTCTATTCACCCCCTTTAACTTCTTTCTTGTTTCTTTTGTGGTTAGATTTATCTAGTTCAGAGAGGGGGAGATTGAGGTTCCCCAATAGTATAGTTTTGCTGTCTATTTTTTCCTGTAACTAGCTTAACTTCTCCTCTAAGAATCTGGATGCTATAGTATTTGGGGCACATATTTTTAGTACTGATGTTACTTCATTGTCTATGGTACCTTTTAGCAAGATGTAGCGTCTAATTCTTTTTTACATGACAGTTGTTTAAATGTTTGAAGATGACAATCACATCCTCCTAAATCTTCTCTTGGACAATATAAAGATCTCTAAATCTGTCTATTAATTGTTATATCAAATCATTTGGGGGTCTCATCATTCTGGTTGCTTTCTTCTGAATATTTGTCAATGTCCCTCCTAAGCAGAACACAATATTCCAGATGTGGTTTGTCTTGGGCTAAGTAGTAGTAGCAAGATAACTAACATTTACACAGTGTTTTAAGGTTTACAAAGGGCTTTCCTTCAATGATGTTGTGAAATAGCTACTGCAAGTATTATCCCTGCATTAAAGATAAAGAAACTGAGGATTCAGAGAGACTTGTCCATGTTGATATAGTTACTGACTAAATAGGATTATCACTTCCCCCGACTTAGAAAACATATAGCACATTAAAGAATGTGAATGGCTCAGCATGCCATTATGTCAACACTATTAGATAACTAACTGAGGATTGGCTGGCACATTTTGCAGGGTTTTCCACTGATTCACATATGGCTTTGAACTGTTTAGTAGGGCAGACATCCACCCTTAGATTCAATTTTCAATTATGTTTTTGTGAGGAAACATGAGCAAAAAGTAAAATAAAACAACTTCTAACCACATATCCTATAAATTCGGTGAAAGAAAAATTTCACAGATTCATAGAGATTCATGTTTAGATTTGCCCAGGTAGTCTCACATTTAGGGGTTAATCTTTGAAATTCAAAGTAAAATTCTGCATAAGCCTCTCTTTTGCCCATAGTAAATACTGGAATAGAGTTCCTATTACTGCCTTGTCCAGCCAGTCAATCAGTCAGTCAGTATATTGATAAGCATTTATTAAGTGCATCCTATGCACCAGGGACAACTCTAAGCTAACTGCTGGGGATATCAAGAGAAAGAAAACAAACAAAAAAGCAGGCTCTGCCCTCAAGAAATGGTCATTCTAATGAAGAAACAATATATAAAATATTAGGTACACATAAGATATATACAGATTAGAAGAAGTAATCTGAAAGTAGGAGGCATTAGTACTTGGGAGGACCAGGAAAGATTTCCTGTGGAAGATAGAAAGGAAGCCAGGTAAACCCAGAAGTGAAGATGAAGTTACAGGGAATAGTCAGTATAAAGTCATGGATATGGGAAATAAAGTGCTATATACTCTACAAGAATATATTTTCAACTATGGAAGAGATATATTTTAAATTTATTTTAAGTTAATGAGAGAAAAATACTGGAAAGAGGATAATTTCTTTTTTTATTATTTAATATATTTAGTTTTCAGCATTGATTTTCACAGGAGTTTGAATTACAAATTCTCTCCCCATTTCTACCCTCACCATCACCCCAAGATGGCATATATTCTGGTTGTCCTGTTCCCCAGTCAGCACTCCCTTCTGTCACCCCACTCCCCTTCCATCCCCTTTTCCCTTTCTTTCTTGTAGGGTAACATAAATTTCTATGCCCCATTGCCTGTGTATCTTATTTTCTAGTTGCATGCAAAAACTTTTTTGTTTTTGTTTCTGAACATCTATTTTTAAAACTTTGAGTTCCAAATTCTCTCCCTTCTTCCCTTCCCACCCACCCTCCCTAAGAAGTCAAGCAATTCAACATGGGCCACATGCGTATCATTATGTATAACCCTTCCACAACACTCATGTTGTGAAAGACTTAACTAT
>CM053625.1:164028500-164051079 GCA_028646595.1 Phalanger gymnotis | reverse complement strand
GGAAATGGGGAGAAAATCTGTAATTCAAATGCATGTGAAAACCAATGCTGAAAACTAAACATATTAAAAATAAATTAAAAAAAAAAAGAATTAGGCCTTGAAAGATGAAGAAGGTTATTTTTTTCTAGCTCAACAGTCCTAAAGAAAGAGCTCAAGAACTGAGGAATGAAAGTTAGCATCACACAAGACTTGGCAACTACCACTTAAAGAAGTGGATAGCTTGGTCTATGATATTCCAAAAGACAAAAGATAGAGGCTAAAGATAGAATTAATAACTTATTCATAAAAACTTAGTACAGTTGTCATTGGACATAAATTTGCATTATGCAAAATTGACTTTACATAAAGAATTCTGAAAGAAATCTGCATTGCAAAAAAAAAATCTTATGTTAACTTTATAGTTACTATATAGTAACTATATAATTATTATATAGTACTGTATGTTCTCTCTCTGGCCTGCCCCTCAGGTACTACATGGCCTCCCACCCCCCTACAAAAAAAAATCTAAAAAATCTCTCCTCTAATTGAAAGCAGAAGAATGGATGTGCAGAGAGACTGCCACTGCTCCCAATGGATCAGGGGCTTGGCTTGAAACCTTTGGGGCTGAGAGAGAAGACCTTTGCCCCAGCCCACCCACCTGTCCACATGTCTGTCCTCACTTGGGTACTATGTGTCTGTCCTTCACCACCCAAGTGTTCTTGAACCATGTGCTGGTCCTCTTTCCCTACAGGCATGAGGCCCCCTTTCTGTCTCCCTTCTTCCCTCCCTGCCTCATGTCTCTGGGCAAATTTGCATTATGTAAAAATTGCTTTACGTAGAGATCCATGGAGTGGTCCATTTATGTAAAGTGAGAACTGTCTGTATGATGTTACAGATGGGGATATGGACCTTTAATAAAACAGAAGACTTTTATGCATTCCTGAAGAAAAGACCAGAGTTTAGTAGAAATTCTGAAATATGAATACTAGGGTGAAGATAAATAAATATATGTAAATAAAAGTGAGCCACCAAAATGGAATGAAATGTTTATATTTAAACTCTAATAGGGAGAAGATAGAAGTTCTTCCTTAGAATTCTAATATCCTTAGGACTTAGATAAGACAGACAGCATGGGAATGGTTTTGTCATTTTTTTGAAGATCTTAAAAAGAAGAAAAGGGAGGGGAAAACAAATACAAAAAGGAAGAAAGGAGGATGAAAAACAAGGGAACTTATTATTTCATAATTAGGGTATACAAGTAGAAAACTATACAAATAATGAGGAAGGGATGAGGATATCTGGGGGACTTAAAATTTATTTTCATCTGAACTGATCACACATACACAATGAATTTGGTGTAGAAATACTTTCAACTTACCAAGGAAACAAGAAGAGGGAGGAATAAGAGGGATGGTAGTCAGAGAGGGATTAGTCATAAGAAAAAGAAACTCTAACCTTGGAGAAGATATCAGAAGGAAAAAAGAGAGGAAAAAACCCTGTATTTGGGGGCTGGGCAAGGAAATGAGAGGCAAAAGTGGATTGTATTAAGTTCAGAGCACTGATACTGAGCACACTCCTTTCTCATCCCCCCTCACTCTCAAAAAGGAGAATAATGGGGAAATATGGCAGAAACAAATACATAATTAAAAATTATAACTGCAAATGTGATAAACTTGGAAGAAGAGGGAGGCGGAGCCAAGATGGCAGCTGGAAAACAGAGACTTGCTTAAGTTCTAACCCAAATCCCTCCAAACACCTATAAAAAATGGCCCTGGAAAAATTCTACAGCTAAGAACCCATGAAATAACAGAGGAGAGCAGGTCTCCAGCCCAGTATGGCCTGGATAGTCGCTGGGAAGGGTCTATCGTACCATGCTAGCAGTGGAGCGCAGCCCAGTGTGGGCTGCACCAGGACAGACCAGGCCAGGAATAGACCACCGGGTGGACCAGGCCTGAATCACTGAGCTGTGGAAGTTACTAGACTTTTCCACCCACAAACACCAAAGAAAACTTAGCAGGTCAGTGTGAAAACTGCTACATCTGGGTGAGAGAAGTGCAGGGTCTGGCCCCAGCCCTGGGGGCAGTAGGCAGCAGCAGCAGCAGGAAGCTCCAGTGGCTGCTTCCAGAGCTCCAGCTGCAGCTGCTTCCCAAATCCCTGGCCCACCTGGTGGGAGGAATCAAGTGGCACATCAGAGCAAGAGTGCTTTGCTGGTGCAGAGGCAGGGTTCTCTTGCTTTGCTCTGTTTAGACCTGGGTCTTGATCCTGGTTGGCGGTTCTTGGGGGAGGAGGAGCACTGGTGTGGTAGAACTTGAGGTGACTGTAGAGTAGAAGTAGCTCTGAAAACAGCATTGTAAGGCCCCTGAAACTTGGGACAAAGCACTCTCCACTCTAATAAGCAGTCATACCCTGGCAAAAAGCTCAAGGGTCAAGTAGTTAGCTGGGAACATGAGCAGGCAGCATAAAAGGACTCAGACTTAGACCATAGAATCTCTTTTTGGTGACAAAGAAGTTCAAAACATACAGCCAGAGAAGTCAACAAAGTCAAATAGCCTACAACAAAAGCCTCCAAGAAAAACATGAACTGGTCTCAGGCCATGGAAGAGCTCAAAAAGGATTTGGAAAAGCAAGTTAGAGAAGTACAGGAAAAATTGGGAAGAGAAATGAGAGTGATGCAAGGAAATCATGAAAAACAAGTCAACAACTTGCTAAAGGAGACTCCAAAAAATACTGAAGAAAATAACCCTAAAAAATTGACTAACTCAAATGTCAAAAGAGATCCAAAAAGCCAATGAGGAGAAGAATGCTTTAAAAGGCAGAATTAGCCAAATGGAAGAGGAGGTCCAAAAGACCACTGAAAAAAATACTACCTTAAAAATTAGAATGGAGAAGTGGAAGCTAGTGACTGTATGAGAAATCAAGAAATTATAAAACAGAACCAAAATAATGAAAAAATGGAAACATGATTATTATGGAAGCGTCGGACTAGTATGGAAGTGTTCATTGGAAAAACCACTGACCTGGAGAACAGATCCAGGAGAAATAATTTAAAAATTATTGGACTACCTGAAAGCCATGATCAAAAAGGAGCCTAGACATCACCTTTCAAGAAATTATCAAGGAAAACTGCTCTGATATTCTAGAACCAGAGGGTAAAATAGAAATTAAAGAATCCACTGATTGCCATTTGAAAAAGATCCAAAAAAAGAAAACTCCTAGGAATACTGTAGCCAAATGCCAGAGTTCCCTTGTCAAAGAGAAAATATTGCAAGCAGCCAGAAAGAAACAATTTGAGTACTGTAGAAACACAATCAGGATAACACAAGATCCAGCAGCTTCTACATTAAGGATCAAAGGGCTTGGAATATGATATTCTGGAGGTCAAAGGAGCTAGGATTAAAACCAAGAATCACCTACCCAGCAAAACTGAGTATAATGTTCCAGGGCAAAATGTGGACTTTCAATAAAATAAAGGACTTTCAAGCTTTCTCAATGAAAAGACCGGAGCTGAATAGAAAATCTGACTTTCAAATACAAGAATCAAGAGAAGCATGAAAAGGTAAACAAGCAAATCATAAGGGACTTACTAAAATTGAACTGTTTTGTTTATATTCCTACATGGAAAGATGATATTTGTAACTCACAAGATCTTTTCCAGTATTAGGGTAGATGAAGGGAATATACGTATATACTGACAGAAGGCACAGGGTGAGTTGAATATAAAAGGATATCTGAAAAAACAAAATAAAATTAAGGTGTGAGAGAGGAATATATTGGGAGAAGGAGAAAGGGAGAGATAAAATGGGGTGAATCATCTCACATAAAAGTGGCAAGAAAAAGTTCTAATGGAAGGGAAGAGGGGGCAGGTGAAAGGGAATCAGTGAATCTTGCTCTCATTGGATTTGACTTAAGGAGGGAATAATATACACACTCAGTTGGGTATCTTAGCCTACAGGAAAGTGGGGGGAAGGGGATAAGAGAGGGGGGATGATAGAAGGGAGGGCAGATAGGGGGAGGAGGTAATCAAATGCAAACACTTTTGAAAAGGGACCAGGTCAAGGGAGAAAACGGAATAAAGGGGGACAGGATAGGTTGGAGGGAAATATAGTTAGTCTTTCTTAACATGACTATTATGGAAGTGTTTTGCTTAGTGATACATGTGTGGTCTATGTTGAATTGCTTGCCTTCTCAAGAAGGGTAGGTGGGGAGGGAAGAAGGGAGAGAATTTGGAACTCGAAGTTCTAAAAACAAATGCTCAAAAAAAAGTTGTTTTTACATGCAATTGTGAAGTAAGATATACGGGAAATGGGGTATAGAAATCTATCTTGCCCTACAAGAAAGTAAGGGGAAAGGGCAAGGGGGTGGGGGAGAGTGGAGTGACAGAAGGGAGGGCACACTGGGGAAAGGGACAATCAGAATATATGCCATCTTGGGGTGGGGGGGAGGGTAGAAATGGAGAGAAAATTTGTAACTCAAAATCTTGTGGAAATCAATGTTGAAAACTAAAAATATTAATTAAAGTATAAGGGAAAAATGTGATCATCTCATGCATAAAACAGAATATAAAAGCAAAATGGATTTGAAATGAGAAATTAACGATGTGCTATTTATAAGAAATATATTTGGAAGTTTAAAATGTACAAAGCATTAATATAAGGGGCTAGAGCAAAATCTATTATGCTTTAGCTAGACCAAAAAAGGTCACAATAATGATCTCTGACCAGGCAATAACAACAAGATAAACAGGGATAGTACATTATGCTGAAAAGTATCATAGACAATGAATTAATATCAATACATAATATATATACACCAAATGGCATAGCATCTACATACTTAAAAGAAAAACTGAACAAGTTATAGGGAGAAATAGATAGTAAGACCTGAAGAACTAGGAACTCAATGTACCACTTTCATACCTAGATAAATTTAACAATTTATTTAGAAGAAAGAAGTTAGGGATCTAAAAAGGACTCTAGAAAAGTTAGATATAAAAGATCTCTGGGAACAGCTAAGTGGCACAGTGAGTACAGCACCGGCCCTGGAGTCAGGAGGACCCGAGTTCAAATGCAGCCTCAGACACTTGACGCACTTACTAGCTATGTGACCTTGGGCAAGTCACTTAGCCCCAATTGCCCTGCCTTCCCCCCTGAAAAATAAAAATAAAAAAAGACCTCTGGCAAATGGAAATAAAAAGGGCATATATATTTATCAGCTCTTCATGGAACCTTTACAGAAACTGACCAAGCGTTAGAGCATAAATACCTCACAGACGAATGCAGAAAAATGTTAATTTTAAATACATCCTTTACTGACCATATTGAAATGACAATAACATGTAATAATGGACCAACGTAGGTCAAGGAACAAATCAAAGAATATATCATTGCATCAAAGAAAATGGCAACATGAGCAAGCATAACAGCCAAAGTAATCCATTGTAGAAAATTTATAGCTCTAAGCAATTGCATAAACAAAATAAAGTGCAGATTTAAAAACCTAGAAAATCAACATGTCAAAACTTTCCAAATGAACACCAAAATGCAAATAACAAAATTGAAAATAAAAAGCACTAAATCTATAATATTTTTTAAAAAAAGAATAAAACAAGCCATTAGCTAATTAAAGAGGAAAAGCAATAAATCAGTATCAAAAAATAAAAAAGAGAATTCACAATAAATCAAAGAAAAATAATGGAAACCATTAGAAATGATTCCAACAATACACAAATATAACTGAGAAATTAAAGATAGGAATATTTAAAAAAACACATTTCCAGATTAGCATAAGAAGGCAAAAGAATTAAGTCGGTCTCAGAAAAATAAATTTAAAGCCATAATTGACTTCCCAAAGAAAAACTCCAGGACTTGATGGATTTAAAAGAGCAGTGTATCAAACACTCACAGAACAATTAATTCCTAATAGTCTATAATATTCCTAATATTCTATAAACTGGAAAAATTGGAAATTCTACTAAATTCCTTCTATGATTAAAAAAAGTTCTTGACACTTAGGTCTAGAAGAATCAAATCAGAGTTTTAAAAAAAAAGGCCTCTGGAGCCTTTTCTAGTTCTAGTTATATGATTCTATGTTGGACAAATATAGAAAAATATAGACCATACCTCAGGTTTATACAAATCATACTGGGGAGAAGGGCAAAGGTCATGTTCAGACTGATATGGTACTTTCCTCCAGGTGCTAAGATTCCTTTAATTTAAGTGTAAAATATGAATGACTGAGGGGAGTTATAATCGGAGATGTAAGGAAAGGCAGAGTAATACGGTGGGGTGATCACTGGACTCAGAGACTACAGAATCTCAAGAGTTGGAAGAGGCATCTTAGAGAAAGAGAGCATTTAGTCCATTCCAGAGCCAATCAAGGATTCCATCAGCTGCATCTCCAGGAAATAGATATTCAGCCATTCTTTGAAGACCTAAAGACCTAAAGAGACAGAGAGCTCCCTCCCAAGAGAGCTTAATCCATTTTTGTATAGCTCTTATTGTTAAGAACATTTGCCTTCTATGCAGCCAAAGTAGTCTAGCTGTTGCTCTTACTTCTGAAGCCTTTCTGGGCCAAATAAAACAAAGCAAATTCCTCTTCTGTGTGCTAGACCTTTGAAAACTTGCAGATGGTGATGGTGTCTCTTGCAAAGTCTTTCTTCTGGAGACTAAACATCTACAATTACTTCAGTATAGCATCCTCTGCCATAATTAAAAAAAAATTCAATGAACAAAAATTTATTTTTTCTTCCACACCTCTCCCTTACTAGGGGAAAAAAGAAAAACTCTTGTAACAAATGCATGGTCGGGCAAAACAAATTCCTGCATTAGTCGTGTCCAAAAAAGTCTTTCTCATTCGACATCCTAATTCCATCACTTTTCTCTTTGGAGGTAGGTAGCATGCTTCATCATTATTTAATAGGGAATTGTGATTGGTTTTTGCATTGATGAGTTAAATCTTTCAAAGTTGTTTGACTATACAATGCTGTTGTGTAAGCTGTTTCAGTTCATACAAAGCTTCTTAGATTTTTCTGAAACTGTCTCTTTCATAGTTTCTTTATTCATTTTCATTTCCAGAATGATAGAATTACTAATTTGATAAAGACCTTAGAGAGTAACCAAAAATATTAATTGAAACAGTAATTTTCACAAAATTTCAGGACATAAAATAAATCTACATAAATCATCAGCATTTATACATATCATCAACAAAATCCAGGTGGAAATGATAAGATAAATCCCCCCCCAGATAACTGCAGAACGTATAAGATATTTAGGAGTTCACCTTTCACATAGCAACTACATGAATTCAACTACAAAACATTCTTTACATAAAGACAGACCTAAATATTAATTGTTCAAAGATAGCTTGAACTAATATAATAAAAATGATACCTAAATTTATTTATTAAGTGCTATACTAATCAAACTACCAGGGAGCTAAAAAAAATGTTTTTAATTCATTTGGAAGAACAAAAGGTCAAGAATAAATAGGGAAATAATGAAAAAAGGTGGGAAAGAAGGGAGTCTCACAGTAACAGATCTCAAACTTGATCACAAAGCAGTAATCATAAAAATGATTTAGAACTGGTTAAATAATAAATCAATCCATAGAACAATTAGGCATATGACATAAATGAAGCAAAGAAGTAGTAGCTTTGTGTTTGATAAATTCCAAGACCTTAGCTGTGATTCAACAAAAACTGCTAGGAAAACTGGAAAGCAGTCTGGCTAAAATTAGGCTTAGATCAACACCTTCTGCCACAGCCTAAGATTAGCTCCAAATAGATACCTGATTTAGATATAAAAGGTCATCTTTCTGTCGTTCAGTCATTTCAGTCATGTCCAACTCTTCGTGACTCCAAAGGGGTTTTCTTGACAAAGATACTAAAAGGTCCTATCATCAACAAATTAGAGGAAAAAGGAAGAAATTCCCTTTTGGATCTATGGATAAGTTAGTAAGAATTCATGACCAAATATGGGATAGAGAAGATCACAGAAAATGAATGGCTAATTTCAATTTTTTGCACAAAGAAAACCTAATATTAGAAGAAAAACAGGCCAAGCCAAGTCAATAAGCTTTATTAGGGACTTACTGGATGTTAGGCACTATACTAAGTAACTAGGTGGCAGAGTGCATAGGGCATCTGGCCTTAGTCAGGAAAACCTCAGTTCAAATCTGCCTGAGACAGTAGTTGTGCGACCCTGGGCAACTGACTTAACTTTTCTGTGCCTGAGTTTCCTCAAACATAACAGTACCTGACTCTAATGAGTTGTTATGAGGATCAAATGAGATCATAAAGTGCTAGGCATAGTGCCTGGCACATAGTAAACTTTATATAAATTCTTATTTTCTCTTCACTCTCACAAGCATATAGAATAAAAAGCAAAAAGAAAGGCAGTTCCAGCCCTCACGGGGTTTCTAATTGGGTAAGACAACACATAAAAGGAAGGAAAAAAGGTGGGGAAGGAAGATATTTGCATGGGGGATGAGAGCATGGTAGGGAAATATATCAGGGACAGAACCCAGACAAAAATGAAGGCATGAACATGACTGGCTTTGGCACTATTCTAAAAATAGTTTCCAGGAGTAAGTGACCAATTAGAAGAAAGGGCCATCCAGGACATAGTAATCTTCTAGGGTAAGAAGGCAGCCTGGACATTTTGGAGAAAGAAGTCCAGAGAATTAGTCCAGAGAGGAATGAAGAAGAGAAGAAATGACCAGGAAAAAACTACCTTTGTAGCAAGTTTCCTTGATAAATATCTCATTTCTAATATATATATATAAGAAATTGATTCAAATTTGTTAAAGTAATAGCCATTCTTCAATTGATAAATGGCCCAAATTGACAATTTTCAGAGGAAGAAATCCAAGCTATCAAAAAGCATATGAAAAATTATTCTAAATCACTAATAATTAGGAAGGCTGATCAATAGAACAGATTAGGTATATCGCCTACAGAAAAACAAAACCAAAACCAAATGTAATAGTCTAGCATTTGACAAACCCAAAGACCCCAGCTACTGTGGTAAGAACTCATTAAACTGCCTAAAATTGCTGGGAAAACTGGAAAGCAATATGGCAGAAACTAAGTATAGATCAACATCTCATGTCATATACCTAGAAAATCACCAAATGGATGCATGACTTAGATATAAATGTTGACATCATAAATAAATTGGAGGACCAAGGACAAAATCATCTTTTAGTTGCATGGCTAGTGGAAAATTTCATGACCAAAGAAGGGACAGAACAGATCCCAGAAGGTAAAAAGATGAATTTTGATTACATAAAGTTTAAAAGGCTTTGCACAAACAAAACCAATGTAGCTCTAATTACAAGCGAAGTAAGTAACTAGGGAAAAAAAATCTCTGCAATAAATTTATCTGATAAAGATTTCATTTCCAAGGTGTGTGTGTATGTGTGTGTGTATTCCAATTTATAAGAGTAAAGGCCATTTTTCCAAATCACAAAAGGTCAAAGGATAAGAACAGGTAGTTTTCAAAGAAATCCAAGGTAACAACAGCCACGTGAAAAAAAATCTCCAAATCAGTAATGAGTAGAGAAATGAAAATTGAAGCAACTTTGAGATTTCACCTCAAGCTTGCAAAATTGATGAAAAAGAAAAATGACAAATGTTGGAGGGCCTTTAGAAAAATAGGCTGGGGATATGAATTGGTACAACCATTCTGGAAAGCAATTTGGAACAATGTTCCAGAATATTACTAAACTGTGCATACCAGCAATTCCATTACTAATCCTATAATCTAGAGAGATTAAAGACAGTGGAAAAGGTCTTATATGTACAAAATATATCTTTTTTTTGTGGTGGCAAAGAACCTGAAACTAAGGAGGTGTCTAATAACTGGGGAATATTATATGTATATGTAATAGTATATGAATATACTAGAATACTATGATCCTACAAGAAATGATTAAGATAGTCTTAGAGAGACCTGGGAAAACTTGCATGAACTAATGAGAGTTAATTGAACAGAACAAGGAGAATTATTTATATACAATATTGTAAAAATGAACAATTTTAAAAGACTTGGGAATTTTTATTAATACAATGATCAACCATAATTCCTGAGGATTGATGATGAATGCTACCTACCCCTTGACAGTGAGGTGACTGACTCAAGAGTATAAAGGGAGACACATTTTTTGACATGGCCAATACAGGAATTTGTTTTGCTTAACTGCACATAT
This sequence comes from Phalanger gymnotis, assembly GCA_028646595.1. Classification (NCBI taxonomy): domain Eukaryota; kingdom Metazoa; phylum Chordata; class Mammalia; order Diprotodontia; family Phalangeridae; genus Phalanger; species Phalanger gymnotis. The sequence continues at coordinate 164,040,891 of CM053625.1, read as the reverse complement.
TTGTTACAAGGGCTTCTTTTTCTTTGTTTTGTTTTGTTTACCAAGCCAAGTATGAGGGAGGAGGGAAGAAGGAAGTAAGAGGGAGAAAAATAAATGCTTGTTAAAAAAATTAATTTTAAAAAAGGCACATTAATTTACTGTTGGTGGAACTGTAAATTTGTCTGGCAATTCTAGAAAGCAATTTGGAACTATGACTCGAACTTCACTAAAATGAATGTGAATATTGTGAAGGGGCATATTTCTTATCATGGCTTGGTAGTGTATTTAACTTTAAGAGACAAGGTTTCCTTAACTGACATAACAGAATTTTATTAAATTCAATGAATGTAAGAATATGTTTGGTCAGTGACAAGGGAAGAGTCATGGGCAGTATAGGGCTGTGTCCCTTCCTAAGTTTCTGTGCTTATAATTTTGTTCCAAAAAGAGAATAAACAGCTGACTCTACTCAGAGAGCTTTACTGCTCTACAAAAACCGTGAGAGTGTTTATATCCTCTACAAAGTTCCCTGGATGAATTACAGTCTTTTACCCACTCTTGACATTCAAATATTTTCATAAGACAAACAAGGCAATTTAGCAATGTTGCATTTGACTTCTTCAACCTTCCTCACTAACCATCAGTTAATGGAGGTGATTTTCCTGGTTAGATCAATCTGTTGTAGCCTTCCGGTAGAACAAAAGCACAATTCCAGTTGCCAAATGCTTCAAGTTTCATGCCTGCCTTTTTACTATTTCTTCTTGCCAGCATGTGATATCGTCTTTGTCTTTCTCTTATTGCATTTAAATAGATCCCTCTCCACTACAGCGAGAAAAGCTGCTACTTTTTTAAGGTCACTTCAGATGTTTTCTTTAAAGTGATGTTAACATAAAGCAAATGTCTTTAGACACTCCAAGTTAATCTGCTAAGATAAACAAGCTTCGCTTACAATATTCCTATACTGAAATCATAGGCTTATGGCCTACAGCTTCTTAAAGGCTCAATTCATGCATGCTTAACTGTCTGCTTAAGAAAAAAAAAAGACAAACAAGATTCCTTTGCCATGGAAACCCCACAGAAATGTCTGGTTCAGTCTACATAACACACACCACAAATAAAAAGCATATCTCTTCAAAATGTATTGCATATATATACATAGAAAAAACCCAGAAAATGATCAGACTATTGTAATGTGCTGAACATTACGAATATGGAACTCACTGTATCATTCCTTCTCTTGGGCACACTTCAATCTACACAAGTTACTGCCATTTCAAAAAAGAAAATACCAGACTTGGGCACTGCAGAGGCAGTTTCCTTATTTATAAAATGGGGACAATAATAATTGTGTGACCTATCACACAAGGTTGTTATGAGCTAAGCACTTGGGAAATTATATAGCCTCTCCAGTTTTCTCCTCACCAGCTGCCTTCCGGACCTATAGTTTTCTCTCATGATTGGTGACTGCCTCTCTCAACCATTATTTCAAGACAAGCCCTGGTCATGATTTACTACACTCCTGACTCAAATCAACTCTGTCCTTGTTCCTGAATGGAGTATGTCAATCTACTCTCCAACTGCCCACTCACCATTCTTGTAACTTTAGGAATCAAAGTGCCCCTCCCTGGTCACCATTCCCTTTGTCTTCCATTAGAACCCAACCTTCTTGTTGGCAGGGACCATGCTTTTTTATTTATATCTCTAGCACTTAGCATACTGATTGACACATACCAAGCATTTAATAAACATTTTTTATTTATTCCATCAAGTGTGAATTGTAATCATTTTATCAATCTTACAATTTCCATATCTACCTGGTTATTAAGACATTCTTGCTTGCAAATAATCCTGCAAACCCCAGAGATTTCCTCAAGAGAAGGCCTTTATGGTCACTTAAAAGGGACAGACCTTGAAATCTAAAATCTAAAATGGATTGTGATCTAATCTGGGAGAGGGAGTTTACAACTTGATGAGATCGTGGCTCCATCAAAGCATTAATGTGCCTTAATGCTACATAACTCACTTCTTTCATTGTTGATGGTAAGCCTGCCAGACTGGTGCACAGGCTCATGGGCATATATTTTGAACTCTCATCCATAAGGGTAGTCATCTATTCCTACCAAACTGTAAGTCACCCACCAAGACAACTTTGAAGGTCCTAAACTAGGCAGCAAATTAATAAATTTTCTGCCAGGTTTAGGACTTTTGAACAGTGCATAAACATGAAAGTAGATAAAGCAATGAATTTGAAATCAGGACTACAAGGGTTAAAATCTAACCTCATACACATCTTAGCCATGTAATTCGGACAAGTCACTTAATACCTTGGAGCTTCATTTCCTCCTCTCTAAAATAAAGAGGCTGGACTAGATGACCTTTCCATCCCTTCTCAAACTTCCCACAGCTCTCCCTCCCTTATCCCTCTTAGATGAAAACTGTCTCATAGCTTACTGAACTGAAAAAAAGGCCATTCATAAAGATCTCTCCCTTATATTCTCTTCCTCACCTCACACCACCAAGATGCTTTTTGCTAACTGAGGCTTCCTTTGTCCCAGTCTCACCAAATGAGGTGACCTTTCTTGAAAAGGCAAATCCCTTTACATGCACAAGGGATCCCATTCCATGCTGTCTTTTCCAGCAGGTTACTCCTTGTCATCCCCACTCTTTTATCTTTAATCACTCCTTGTCAACTGGCTGTTTCTCTACTGCCTACACACAACAGATGCCTCCATTCCCTTCCTTCTCACTCTTTTAACTGCCCACAATCTGACTTCCAACCTCATCATTCAACTGAAATGGCTCTCCCTAAAGTTACTGATTATCTCTTAAATGCCAAATTTAATGTCCTTTTCTCAGTCATCATCCTTGATCTCTCTGCAACTTTGGACACTGCTGATCATCTCTTCTCTCTAGGTTTTGACTCTATTTTCTCCTTCTCTACTCCTACCTTTCTGACTGCTCCTTCTCAGTCTTGACTGATTCTTCATCCAGGTCATGCCTATTAACTACGGGTGTTCCACAAAGTTCTCTTCTCTTCTCTCTCTATATTAGATGTGTCAGATACATAGCCCCTAATGTCCTTAAACCAGATTAAAGTCTAACTGGGAATATTTAACAAAATAAATAAAAATACAATAAAACATATATAACATTACATTTCAAAACTAAGTCCACATGTGGCTTGTAGGGATCCTCATGTATGGATTAGTGGTCCCTGTTTCCATTTGAGGTTGACGTCACTGCTCTGTGTGATTTGTTTCTAAAAAAACTTTTTAATTTTTATTATCAAAATTATCCATTTTAATGTCTATATATCTTGTTTTGTCATAAAGTTGTCCCTTATCCATAGATTTGACAGGTAAACTACTACATGCTATCCTAATTTGCTTATGGTATCACTCTTTAGGTCTAAATCATGTACCCATTTTGACTTTATGTTGGTATATGGTGTGAGATGCTGGTCTATACCTACTTTCTGCCATACTGTTTTCCAGTGTTCCCAACAGTTTTTGTCCCAAAGTTTAGAACTTTCGGTTTATCAAACACTAAATTACTATGGTTATTCACTATAATATATTGTGTACCTAACATATTCCACTGATCCATCACTCTATTTCTCAGGCAGTACCAGATTTGTTTTGATGATTATCGCTTTTTAATACAGTTTGAGATATGGTATGGGGAGGCCACCTTCCTTCAAATTTTTTTCATTGATTCCCTTGATATTCTTAGCCTTTTGTTCGTCTAGATGAATTTTGTTATTATTTTTTCTAGCTCTACAAAATAACTTTTTAGTAGTTTGATTGGGATGGCACTGAATTTTAGGTAGAACTGTCATTTTTATTACATCAGCTCAGCCTACTCATGAGTAATTAGTATTTTTCCAATTATTTAGATCTGACTTTATTTGTCTGAGAAGTGTCTTTGTAATTGTGTTCATATACTTCCCAGGTTTGTCTTGGCAGGTAGACTCTCAAGTATGTTATACAGTCTGCAGTTGTTTTAAATGAGATTTCTCTATCTCTTCCTGCTGAACTTTGTTGGTAATATATAGACTTGTTGATGATTTATGTGGATTTATTTTATATCCTGCAACTCAGCTGAAGTTGTTAATTATTTCAATTAGTTTTTTTTGCTAGGGCTAGGGCTAATGCTATAGCATTATATCTTCTGCAAAGAGTGATAGTTTTGTTTTGTCATTGCCTATTCTAGTAATTTCTTTATTTTTTTTCTTCTCTTATTGCTATAGCTAGCATTTTTAATATAATATTGAATAATAGTGGTGATAACGGGCATCCTTACTTCATTCCTGATCTTATTGGGAAGGCTTCTAGCTTATCCCCATTATAGATAATGCTTGCTGATGGTTTTAGATAGATACTACTTATCATTTTAAGGAAAGCTCCACTTATGCCTTTGTTGTCTAGTGTTTTTAATAGGAATGGGTGTTATATTTTGTCAAATTTTCGCTCTTTTCTTAAAATTTTTTCCTGTCTACTGGATTTTTTTCTGCTATCTACAAACACCTGTCTTTCCCTCATTTAAAAAAAATTCTCACTTGATCTATTCATCCCTGTTAGCTATTGTCCTATATTCCTCCTCTCCTTTGTGGATAAACTTGAAAAAGTTGCCTACAATTGATGCCTCCATTTTCTCTCCTCTTCCAATCTTCTAAATCCTCAGCAATCTAGTTTCCAACCTGAGTGTTCCAATGAAACTACTCTTTCCAAAGTTTCCATCGATCTCTTAATTGGGAAATCTAATGGCCTTTTCTCAATCTTGTTTCTTTTTGACCTCTCTGAAATATCTGATACTCAGGTTTCACTTCACATCCAATCATTTTCTCCTGGATATTCTCTCCTCTCTAGGTTTTTGGGACATTAACCTCTTCTGGTTCTTTTATCTGTTTGACCACTCCTTTTCAGTTGCCTTTGCTGTCATAACCACCATTTTTGGTATCTACTACCTTTTTTTTTTTGGCTCTATCTCTATTTGCTCTATTTGGCTAGGTTGGTGATCTCAATGGCTCCCATGGGTTCAATTACCACCTCTATACAGATGATTTTCACCTCTAAATAACCAGCCCTAGTCTCTCTCCTGAGCTGCAGTCACACATCTCCAGTTGCCTCTTGGATATACATCTCAAATTCAACATGTATGAGCCAGAACTCATTATTTTTCTCCCTCAACAATTCCCACTTCTGAATTTCCGTATCGCTGTTGAGGGTACCAGAATCCTCCTATTCACCCAAGGCCATAATCACAGTGTCATAAAGTCCTCACTCATGCCACATGCCCATTCCACTGTCAAATCTAGTTGCTTCTCCCTTTACAACATCTCTTCTATACGTCCCTTCTCTACACTCATATAGCTACTTATACAAGCTCTCATCACTTTTTGCCCCAAGTAGCAAGAGAGCCTTCTAATTGCTCTCCTTGCTTCATGCCTCTCCCTTCTTCAATCTATCCTTCACTCAACTGCCAAGATGATTTTTGCTAAGCATGTTATGATATGTTATATTAAGTGGTTTTTCAGTCATGTCTGATTCTCTATGACCTAATTTGGGGTTTTCTTGGCAAAGATATTGGAGTGGTTTGCTATTTCCTTTTCCAGCTCATTTTTACAAATAAGGAACTGAGGCAAAGAGTTTAAGTGACTTGCCCAGCCAGTAAATGTCTGAGGACAGATTTGAAGTAAGGAAGATGAGCCGTCCTGACTCTAGGCCCAGCACTTTTATCTACTCTGCCACTTAGCAGTTCCTTTCCAAAGCACAGATCTAATGATATCATTCCTGGGGGGTGGGGTTGCTACCCTCAACCTCAATAAGGTTCAGTGGTTCTCTATTACCTCCATCCAGGATCAATATAAAGTCCTCTATTTGGTATTAAAAGCCTTCTACAACCTGGCCCCTTCTTACCGTTCCAGTATTTTTATATCTTTCTCCCTTCCATATGCTTTCCGTAACACAGCTAAATGCAACTATAATGTGCTCCTTGAACATAACATTCCATTTCCTGTCTCATTCCTTTGTACAAATTGCCCCCCATACCTAATTCCTCATCCCCACCTCTTAGTTTCCCTGACTTCCTTCAAGATCCAACTTAAAGTCCACTTTCCACAGAAGGCCTTTCTGACTTCCCCCAGCTGCTAATCCCTTCTCCTTTCAGATTACTTTCTATGTACTCTGTATGTATAGAGCACTAAGCCTGGAGGCAGAAAGACCTGAGTTCAAATCTGGCCTCGGCACTCTGTTTGTCTTATTTTCCTCATCTGTAAAATGGGGATAATAATAACACTTACTGTCCCAGGGTTCTTGTAAGGCTCAAATGAGACAATGATTGTAAATGCCTAGCACAGTGCCTGGCACAGAGTAAGCAATATAGAAATATTAGCTGTTATTATTTTTATTATATGAGATAAATGTTATAAAGCACTTAGGATATAATAAGTACCATAGAAATATTAGCTATTATGTACTCAGAAATTTACATGTTGTTCTCCACCTCACCTGCCCTTGCCAATTGAAATACAGACTGATACGGCTGGCACTATTTTTTGCTTTTCTTTGTATCCCAGAGCTTAGCTCAGTACCTAACACAAAGTAAGAGTTTAATAAATGCCCGTTGATTGACCAACTGATTAGTGGAGCACAGTTCTGGTAAGTCCTGATGTTAACCATTGTCAAAGGGCTAGCTTACATAAGCTGGGAGATGCTTGGTACCGGCTAGGTCACAAGTTTTTGGCCACAGTGATTCATGAAAACTCTTTACTTAATGACAGCTGGGTTGTGATCTTTATCAGTGGAGGGAGTATCCACAGTGAAATCATAGCTTCTTCAAATTTTGAAGATATATAAACATATTTACATATACATATATGTGTATATATACATATATATGTACACACATATATGTACACATATACATATATATGTACATACACACATGTATGTAAAGGCATGTTCATGTTCCAGATCCTTTAGGATATGGACAGATAAGATAAAAAACTATACTCAAGTGCAGCAGTAAATTTTACTTACTTTGCTCTCTTGGCCATCTCATTGCCATCCCATCGTGGGCTGTATGGGTAATTTTTCTGAGCTTGAGAGTACAACTGTCCACTGTTGGTAAAGTGGTAGACTGATTGGAAGGTGAGAGTAGGCTGGTCTCGAGGAAAATACAGGGGAAGGTCAACTGCAAAGACAAAATTGAAAAGAAAAACTGTAACTGCATTGATGGAAGTGAAGACATTTTCTCTGCTTCATTTGACTTCAGGCTAAAGTCATAATTAATCATCAGATGTGTATTGAGTGAACATCACACGGCCAGGATGGGATTCTAGTTCCAGTTCTGCTAGTGAGTAGTTGTATGGCTTTGGGCAAGCCTCTGTATTGCCCTTGTTGTCATCTTGGTGCCTGCGTTTGATTCTGGGCCATTGACAGAGAAGTTTGAGACACCATTTAAGATCTTAAGGAGTTTATAATCTAGTGGAATGAAGCGAGATCTACATGAAAAGTTTACTAACAGTACAAGGTGCACTGAGTACATGTTACATGATTAATGACTACTGATAAGTACTACAGAACCTTAGATAAAGGAAAGAGTGCTCAGAGAAGACAAGACGAGCTGAGCCCTAGAGGTTGGTTTAGATAAGTAGAAGGGTAGTGTCAGGTTAAGTTTAAAAAAATTAATTTATTCAACAAATACTTCTTGAGTATCCATTATGTAAAATCTTTTCTTCCTCCTCCTCCTCCTTCTTTTTGCTAACCTTTGGTAACCTTCCCATGGGTATAATTATATTTATACAGATGATGCTCAGATCTATACATCCAGTCTAGTTCTTCCTTAAGCTTCAGTCCCAATCAACAATTGCCCATTGCATATTTAAAAGTGGCTATCCCAGAGATACCTTAAGTTCAACATGTCCAAAACAGAAATCATCTTTCCTCTCAAGCTCTTCCTTCTTCCAAACTTTCCTATTTCTATTAAAGGCTCAAGGTCAAAGCCTAGATTATCACCTGGGACTTATCACTAACCCTCACCTTACAAATCCAAAGAGATTCCAAATCCTGTCATTTCTTCTACACCAGTAATATCTTTGTATCCAATGTCTTCTTTACAATCTCTTGTTCAGGCTCTCATTACCTCTCACCGAGATTATTACAACAGTCTTATATTTGGTCTTCCTGTTTCAAGTCTCTTCTGACTTCAAGTCAACCCACAAACTTCTGCCAAAGTGATTTTCCTTAGAACAGATCTACCCATGTGATTCCCCTACTCAGTCAACTCTACAGGCTTCCTATTGTCTCTAGAATAAAGTATAACCTCCTTTGTTTAGCTTTTATAGTCTTATACATCCTGGCTCCAACCTATCTTTTGATCCTCATTGGATATTACTCTCTTTCCTGCTCTCTGTGATCATCAAACTGGACTTCATTCTATTCCCTATATACAACATTCCATCCCTTGTCTCTGTGTTTTTAACTGGCTGATTGCCACAGCTGGCATACATAGCATACTTCTGCCTGATGGATTCTCTCTCCGTCTTCCTTTAAAGAAGCAGGTCAGGTATTATTTTCTACATGAAACTTTTCCTGATTTGCCCAATTGCTAATGCCCTCTCCTCCCAAAATAGCTCATAGTGAACTATATTATATATATATATATATATATATATATATATATATATATATATATATATATATATTTGCATTTATTACCTTTATAGTGATGCTATACATATTTACACATATACTTGCCTACTTTATTAGAATATAAGCTCTTTCTGTGTGGAGATAATTTTATTCTCTGTACTCATATCCCCAGTGCACAACATGGTGCCAGGGGCATAGTAGGCTCTTAATAAATACTTGTTGATTCATTGATGTTCCAGAGACAGTGAGTAGATCACCATGGTTAGAACAGAGGTTTCGTATTGGGGAGTAGTAGAATATAAGGCTGGAGAAGTAGGTTGCTGTCAGATTGTGGGTGATGTTTGAATGTCAGAGAAAGGGGAACACCACTCTGAGGCTGAACCCCTAGTAGTGCTAATAACTCTTCCAAACTCATTCAGCAATAATTAACAAATTCCCATCATATTCTGCCCATTTCAGTGATCCCAAACACCTGGCTTTCATCATACAAACTCCATTCCACATTTCTCATTGCCTGATTCCTTATTACCAAGCCTCTGAACTGAAACTCTCCCCCAGTCCACAATGTTGTACTCGAAAACTACCCACATCTCCCATTGTATACATAGTCTCTGGAATCTGTGCTTACTTAGTGGATAACAAATCTGCTTTCATCTTAAATCTCTTCTTTTCCTATTTTCATCTTTTGGCTCTCAGGGAGACCCAGTTGCCCCCGATGACACAGTCTCCCTGAACATTCTTCCCAGCACTGTTGCACTTTCAACTCATTCTCCTCTCGCTGGCCAGGATTGGCCAGGATCGGGGAGTCGGAATACTCTTTATTCCCCAATGCAGGTTCTCACTCTACCACCATGGCTCCCCCATGAGGTTCATTCAAGCCATATTTTACTCTACTGACCTCCAGGGCACTCTCCTTTCCTCGATGAGTTCAGTGCCTGGCTCACAGTCTTTCTTTCCTGCCCAAGTCCTGCCCTCCTACTGTGAGACTATAGTATGTTGATACCCCTTTCTCCCAGTTTCTCAACTTGCTCATTTCCCATGACCTGCTCCTCCAATCCACACAGCAACACAGAGATAGATGGTCATGCTCTTAGTCTTGTTGTTACCCACAAATGCTCCACTTCAATGTTTACAAACTCTGAAATTCCCTTAGCTGACCACAATCTATTGTTCTTCGGCCTTTCCTCCCATGCAATTCTAAACTCTGTTCTTCATTCTCACTGTGATCTGTAATCCCTTGAACCCTTAGTTCTTTCTCAGGCTATCACTCCTGCACTGGCTATACTCCTCTTCATTTTCCATCTTGACCCCTTGGCACATTACTTGTACAAGTGACTCCATTTCATCCCACATTATCAGGCAGATTGTCTCAATTATTATCCCCACTTTCTTAATTATCTTCATTCTTTCCTTGTCCATGGACTGCTTTTTCATTGCCTACAAACATGTCCATGTCAATGTCATGCTCAAAAAAACCTTCATTTGATCCAACCATTACTACTAGCTATTATTCCATTTTTCTCCCCCCTTTTTTGTGGCTAAATTCTTTGAGAATGCCATTTGTAATAAATGCTTTTGTTTTTTTTTCTCTCATTTTCTTTTTAACTCTCCATAGTCTGACCTCTGACCTCATCATTCAACCAAACTGCTCTCTCCAAAGTTACTATGATCTCATAGTTGTCAAGTCTAATGGCCTTCTCTCAATCCTTATCCTTCTTGACCTCTCTGCAACCTCTGTCACTGTTGATCACCCATTTCAACCTGATGTTCTCTTCTCTTGCTTTTTGTGACCCTTTCCTTGTTCTCCTACCTCTCTGAGCACCACCACCCCCTTAGTCTTTTTGGCTGAATCTTCATTCAGGTCACATCAGCCAACCATGGGTGTTCCACAGGGCTCTCTTGTGGGCCTTCTTTTCTCCCTTTATATTATTTCACTTGGTGATCTCGACTCCCTTGCACTCAATCATCATCTCTATGTTGATCACTTTCAAATCTACTTATCTAGACCTCTCTACTCCCATTTCTAACTGCCCATTAGACAGGCATCTTAAAGTCAGCATGACCAAAAGTTAGCTCATTATCTTTGCCCAACTTTTCCTATCTTCCAAGCTTCGTTGTTACTATTAAGGACACCACCACTGTCCCAGTCACCTAGGCTCCCAATCTAGATGTCAATTTTGACTCCTTACTCTCTTTCTTATTCCCTATACCCAAACTGTTGTCACGGCCTTTGTAACATCTCTTGCATATCATCCCTTCTGTCTTCTGACACTGCCACCATCCTGGTACATGCCCTCATTATCTCACTTGTGGACTACTGCAACAGCCTGCTGGTGGGTCTGCCTGCTATTAGTTTCTCCCTCCTGTAGTCCATTCTCTGCTCAGTTGTTGATATAATCTTCCTAAAGGTCTGACTATGGCTCCAATAAACCCCACTGGCTCCTTTATCTTCTAGGATTAAATACAAAATCTTCTGTCTGACATTCAAAGCCCTTCAAAACCTGCTCCTATTCTGCCCCACTCCCTGCCCAATTCTTCCAGTCTTCAGATACTTTACACTCCACCACATACACTTGAGGCATTTTCATGGGCTGTCTCCCATACTTGTAATACTCTCCTTCCTTATTTCTGCCTTCTGGCTATGCTGGCTTCTTTTAAGTCCCAACTAAAATCCTACCTTCTACAGGAAGTTTTTCCCATGCTCCATTAATTGTAGCGCTTTTTTCCTCTGTCGATTATTTCCAATTTATCCTAAATATTGCTTGTTTGTTCATTGTTATCTCCTCAATTAATGTGAGATTTTTCAGAACAAGGACTGTTTTTCCCTTTCTTTGTATCCCCAGCACTTCACACAGTGCCTGGTACACAGTAATGAGTGCTTAGTAAATGCTTATTGATTGTCATAGTAGGCACTTAACAGATTATTACTGAACTGAATTGAACCTACAAGTTCATCCAGAGGACCAAATACTTCCTTGCTATATCAATTATTTTCAATTTTATATTTTGTAATGTCTAGTCCAAATAATTAGCAACCAAGTCTAATCAAAACTTTTGTTTTTGTTCATTTTGACCGGAAGGAATTATTTTGTTTCTTTTGTTAATTCAACAGACGCTTCTGAAGTACCTACTGCGTACCACGTATTGTACTTGGCATTGGAGGAGACACAAAATAAGATGTGTTTTGAACATAAAAAATTGTATAGATAGATAAATGGAATACAAATGAAATAGTCCTTGATACAATCAGCACAATATCATTTGCAAACAGGAACATCTGGAGAACCTTACCATCCAAAGGAAATTCAACTTCTATTTGGACTTCTTGTCCTCCAAGAAAATGGCTAATACCTTTAATAAAATTAAGTTTCCCTGTTTTGTGTCTGCCTTTATGGTGAAATTCAGAATCAATTAATAAAGTTTACTCTGAGGCTAAGTCTATATTGGAATCTTTTGTGGTCCTTAATCATGAGGAACCTTGTAGAAAAAAGTCTTTATGATTGTTTTTTTTTATTTTAAATTCTATTAACAAACAAAAAACACAATAGAATTTTCTATTCTCTACGCCTCTCAGCCAGTTGTGTGCTATAAAGATGTGTCTACTATAGAAAACCATCCATTAAAAGTGGTTGTGGGGGCGGAGCCAAGATGGCGGCCGGGAAGCAGTGACTGGCGTGAGCTCCCCACCAAGTTCCTCCAAAAACCTATAAAACAATGGCTCTGAACCAATTTTAGAGCTGCAGAACCCACAAAGTGGCAGA
>CM053625.1:163979550-164028000 GCA_028646595.1 Phalanger gymnotis | reverse complement strand
TGGGGAGGGAAGAGGGGAGAGAATTTGGAACTCAAAGTTTTAAAAAAAAGATGTTCAAAAACAAAAAATAAAGTTTTTTGCATGCAACTAGAAAATAAGATACACAGGCAATGGGATGTAGAAATTTATCTTGCCCTACAAGAAAGGAAGGGAAAAGGGGATGGGAGGGGAGTGGGGTGACAGAAGGGAGGGCAGAATGGGGAGCAGGGCAACCAGAATATACACCATCTTGGAGTGGAGGGGAGGGTAGAAATGGGGAGAAAATTTGTAATTCAAACTCTTGTGAAAATCAATGCTGAAAACTAAATATATTAAATAATAAACTGAAAAAACCAAAAATACAAAAAAAAACCAAAAAAAACTTTATTGTAATGATTAAATATTGTATTTAACTATATATTATTGCTTTAAGAATATAAATATTAATTAATGTCTATCCATTACATTTTTCTGGAAGATCAGAATAATTAATCCACATATGAATGTTGGGTTCATTTTTTATTCCACATTGATTGTGATTCAATTTGTCAGATTGTCCAAACTGCTCATTTCTTCTTTGCTCTTACTGAATTGCTGTTAATGAATTTTTCACATTAGCTTTGAAAGTAGGCCTTTTGGTTGCTTCTGTCATTCAATAAATAGACCAGCTCTAAATAGAAAACACTTCCTAAGGACAATAGTATCTCAAAGATTCAAGTATTTTTTAAAATGTCAGCATAACTCAGATTTGGCATTTGTGGGACAGGCATCTTATTCCATGGGATTTAATTCTTATGGCATGATTAGTTCTAATTGAGCCAAATGCCCATTGCCTTCATTCCAACTAGAATTTTGACATGAGGATAGAATTCATATTTGCACTCAGATGCCTTGCCCTTCCCTCAAACTTGTGTCACTGTGTTATATAGAAAATGCAGATTTGGTCTCCGAGAACTGAGAATAAAAGCCTTTTTAAAGCTTTCCAATTGAGATTAATTTCTAGTCATACTTTTTACTCAAAAAATTATAAGACTATTTTCCCAGAAACACAAGAATCAGTCAGTTTTTCTTATCTGCATCCATTTCATTAATTTTACTTGTCTTTTTAAATTATTTTTCCTTGGCTTTTCACAAATGAGGACAGTACATGGCAGCTTTTGGAAACAATGTCTTCAAATGAATTTCCATAATTATACTGGAATCTCTTTATAGCCAGTTTTGTTGTGGGTTTCTATTAAAATGATTTTCTGTTTTTAAAATCAAGTACACAGAGCTGTTTTCTTCCCTTTTTAAACAAAACCACTTAAGCAAACTTATCATCTGTTTTCTTTTCCCAAAATAACATTTTTGATCCTACATTAAGCCTGCAAAGTAAGCAGTGTTTTTTATAAATTGCCATAAACCCTATTTTATAAATAGAATTGTTTTACTTTTTGAGAGTACAACATAACTATCAGTTCTGACTTTATCAATGTTACTCCAAATAATTTAGCATAAGCTTTAGCCATGGAAATTGTATGTATTGGCCAATAGAAGAAAAAATTTTGCAGTCTTTATTTCTCTCTTCCCTCTCTAATAAAGACACATAGAATGTGTTTTTAGTCTTAAAAAGTAACGTCTACTAATAACTGACCCCAGAAATTTAGAGCTAGAAAGGGTAATTAGAGATCATCTTTGACTGCACAGCAGGAAAAATTCAGAATGAAGTATTTTTTCAGTAGACTGTTGTTCACTGATAACAAGGAGACTCAAAATGAGGAAACATTACCTATTTTATTTCACTTTTGCTTCTTTTTTCTTTTTTAGGTGCAGTATGTCATTCAGGGATATCATAAAAGAAGAGAGTACATTGCAGCTTTCTTGAGTCACTTTGGGACGTAAGTTTTTCTTTACTTAAAACTTTCCCTTCCATTCATGTATCTATTCATTCATTCATTCATTCATTCAACAGACATTCGGTGAGCACTTGCTATGTACAAGATAATTTGTTAAATACTAAAGATGGAGAAGATACCAAAGAAGAATAAGACATTATTCCTGCTGTCAAAAACTTCATTATCCACCAAGGGAGATATGTATATGAACAACTTAAAATGGAGTATGATGGAAAGTGTGCTCCTTTCATTTTTGTTATCGTATCCTCATTGCTTAGTATAATGCCTAACATATAATAGGTGCTTAAGAGAAGACTGTTGGGAGAAGTTCAGAGGAGGGAGAGATCATTTCATGCTGTAAGTACTAGGAAAATCTTCATGCTGCTAGTGAAATTGTAACTTGACTTTAAAGGATATGTAGTCTGGTTTTAATCCCTTTTTAAACAAAACCACTTATGCAAATGTATACAAAAATAACTTTTTAATTATTTGTGTATGTGCTTGAGTGCATGTGTGCATGTGTGTAGGCCACACTGTCAGGTGGCTGCACAGATCTCGAGGGAAGTCATTGTGGTAGAAACTTATGTAGTCCTGGCTGGTTCCTCCATAGAAGAACAGATGTACAGATATACTTGCCCACCAACTTAACTGATTAAGCTAAGTTTAATGTCTTTGTACAAATGTACTAGCATTTGACATAATGTGTTTAATTTGTTTATTATCCAGTCACTTACTAGAACACAACCTCAGGAACTCCCTTTGCAATGAAACTACCAGTGTGAAATTTAGTATATTAAAGTAAATTTTGGAAAAGTAAGAATATAGCTGGTTTAATAACTTAAAGGCATTAATTTAATTTTTCATATGATTCCAAGGCCTTTATACTTTATACTGATTGTTATATATATTTTTGTTTCCTAGAGGAGTGGTGGAATATGATGCCGAAGGCTTTACAAAGCTCACCTTGCTGCTGATGTGGAAAGATTTTTGTTTCCTTGTACACAGTAAGTATCATTTTGCCATTAGCAAAAATAAAAAACTAACAGCACCTATACCAACATGTTTGAAAATACTTAGCATAGTGAGCTGTTTCTGTTCATTCTGGTGGCTGTGAACTTTTGGTGGTGCCCTGCTAAAGACAAACACACATACACGCACATTGCTGTCTCAGGGTTAAAAAATTAACCTTCCATTGTCAAGTCCTGTAGCTTCAGTGCTGCTTCTATGATTCACAGTTTGAGGATTAGATGGTGTGTGTGTGTATAATCAGATGTGTTTATCTCTCTCTTTATCATAATTTCTGATGCATATTTTTTTCCCTAGATGAGTTATTCTCTCTTTGTGTAATTCCTTAGTATATAAGAAATGGTAAATAATCAGGTTGATCCTTCTTGTCTAGATCTGTGAGAGAAAGGAAAAGTAACTAAGGCTTTTATTTTGAAGTTATGTACTATGTAGTTAGTGCCATTCTTCAGGCCAAATGCATGCTCTGTCTTCGCAATCATAGGCAAAGAGAGCTTGTTGTATTTTTTAGGATGAGCTATGAAATTGTGATACTGAGCTAGACCAATGGTATCAAACTCAAATAGAAACAGATCCCTGCAGGCTATATATTAACTTGGAAAACCACAAATTAACATCCTATATGTCGTATTGTATTTTCATGTAATCTGATTTGCTGGCACTAGAGAATTTAAGGACTGCGAAGGCTGGAAGGGGTGAATTTGACACCTTTGAACTAGAAAACCTGAAACAGTGAAAAGAGCCCCAGGACTTTAGATCCGAGAAGTGAGGTCTTGAATTCTCACTCTAGGGCTTACTGACATGAGATAGATAATGTCTATAAAGCTCTTTGCAGACTTGACAGCTATAGAAATGTCTTTATGACTAGCTATATGACTTTAGTTAAGTGTCTTAGTTAAGTCAAAGAAACAGATGTTTTCAAGCTCATAGCCCAACCCTTTCATTTTATAGATAAAGAAATAAAGGCTCAAAAACTCTGAATAACTTGCCCAGGTCCCACAATTAGCCCTAGTAAATCTTGATGGGGGAATTGGAGCTCAAGCTTAACCCTTTGCTGCCAGATATTTCTACTTTACCACGCTGTCTCCCTGGTTGTGACTCTTAAGGTAGCTGCATGACTTCTGAATCTCAGTTTCCTCATCTGAACTTAGGTTCAAATCCTGCCTCTGCCACTCTCACCTTGGGCAAGTCAGCTTCTGTCATCTTTAGTTCTTCATCTGTAACCTGAGAGGGTTTAGACTAGATAACCTCTAGAAAGTCCCTTCTACAATTAAATCCTCTCATTGTAAATTCATATAGTTGTAGAAAAGTGCTTTGTAAACTCTAAAATGTTAAATAAATGAGATATTTTTAATATTAATTTTTTCTGAAGGCAGTACAGATACTGTTTATCCTTAATATATGCTTTGAGAAATGATTTTACAATTTCCTCCCTTTACCCCAAATTATCCTCCAAGTTATACTTTACTTAGTCTGAATTAGCTATGAAATTAATTTTTTCCTCAGAACGGACAATAAGGGAAGGAATCCCAGATGTGTGCAAGGTGGCTAAAGGAAACTAGCTTGTAATTTTAAATTTCACTAGAATAATCTGTATGTATGAAGATAATTGAAAGTCAGTGTTACTTTTGAAAACTTAGGTCTCCTTTCCTTTCCAGTGTGATTTCAAACATCATTGCTGAACTGCTTTATAATAATCTTCTATTAATAAACAAATACTTTGCAGACACTCCATGAACTAGAACTGTCTTTTCAGATATCTCTAAAAAAAAGTAAACATAACATTTTATTCTCATGTTGTAAACTGCTGAATTTTTACAGAAGGACAGTGGGCTAGATAGCCCTTAGAAAGTTGTATAGCTCTTTTTATTACTCTAAGCTTTACTAAGAAGCAAAAATCCAGCTTTTTTTTTTATTGTTCCTTCTTTTATGTTGTTTGGTTGCAGGTAATGAAGTCAGTAGTCTTTATAAAGAACTGAAGCTGAGGCAATGGAGGAAATAGGTGTGAATAGGCTACAATGCAATACAAATGAGGAATTATTTAGGAGGAGCAGCATAAAAGATGACATAGAGAAACGGATGGCCAGGAAAAAAGATGGGTCAATCATATAGTGATAGTGAAAAAATAACTGTTAGACAGATTTAGTGCTCCTTTGGTTTCTATTTAATGTCAAGAGAATTAAAGGAGAATTCTCAGAATGTTGGGTGGACTCCTGTGATGGATTTGTGAGAGCACATAGATGTATGTCACATAGCATAGACAAGAATGGATTATGATCACATTACTAGATCATTTGAAGTTTATTGAACAACAGCAGTGGGCTGGAAAGTAAAAAATCCAGAGATTTTTAAAAATATTTTATATGTTTAATCTATTTACATATATGTAGTATTTTATTTTCCTAATGACATAAAATTCATTTTTAATGTTCTTTTTAAGATTTTGAGTTCCAAATTCTCTCCATTCCTCCCTTGTCTCCTATCTTCCTGAGACAATAAACAATTTGATAAAGGTTGTACACATGTAATCACGTAAAACATTTTCATATTAGTTGTGTTCTGAAAGAAAATGCAGTCAAAAAAAGCCGTGGGAAAAAAAATAAAGTGAAAAATGATGTGCTTGGACCTTGAACCTTTTTAATTTAATATAATCAGAATTATCCATTTTATATCCCATAATGCTCTCTGTCTCTTGTTTGGTCATAAATTCTTCCCTTATCCATAAATCTGACAGGTAAAATTTTCCATGTTCCCCTAATTTGCTTATACTATCACCCCTTATGTCTAAATCATGCACCCATTATGACCTTATCTTCATATACAGTATAAGATGTTGGTCTTTACCTCGTTTCTGCCATATTGTTTTCCAGTTTTCCTGATGGTTTTTGTCAAATAGTGAGTTCTTGTCCCAAAACCTAGGTCTTGGGGTTTATCAAACACTAGACTACCATGGTCAATTACCACTGTGCATTGTTTACCTAATCTATTCCACTGCTCCACCATTCTGTTTCTCAGCTAGTACCAGATTGTTTTGAAGATTATCCCTTTATAATACAGCTTAAGATCTGGTATAGCTGGGTTGCCTACTTTCACATTTTTCTCATTGATTCCTCTTATATTCTTAATGAACTTTTGTTCCTCCTGATGCATTTTGCTATTATTTTTTCTGGCAATATGAAATAATTTTTGGTAGTTTGGCATGGTATTGAATAAGTAGTTTAATTTAGGTAGAATTGTCATTTTTATTATATCAGCCTACCAACTGATATTTTTCTGGTAGTTTAGATTTGATTTTATTTGTGTGGGAAATGTTGTGTAATTGTGTTTATATAGTTGTCTTGGCAGGTAGTGTCCCAAGTATTTTATATTGTCTGCAGTTATTTTTAATGGAATTTCTCTTTCTATCTCTTTCTCCTGGACTTTGTTGGTAATTTATATAAATGACGATGGTTTATGTGGATTTATCTTGTATCTTGCAGCTTTGCTAAAGTTGTTAATTATTTCTAGTAGTTTTTAGTTGATTCTCTAGGATTCTCTAAGTATACCATCATATCATCTGTAATGAATGCTAGTTTTGTTTCTTTACTGCCTATTCTAATTCCTTCAGTTTCTTTTTTTCCCTTTTATTGCTATAGCTGGCATTTCTAGTATGATATCAAATACTAGTGGTGATAATGGGTATCCTTACTTCACCCCTGATCTTATCAGGAAGGCTTCTAGCCTATCCCCATCAATGATAGTGCTTACTCAAAGTTTTAGTTAGATACTACTTATCATTTTAAGGAATGTTCCCTTTATTCTTATGCTCTCTAGTGTTTTTAATAAGAATGGGTCTTATATTTTGTCAAAAGCCTTTTCTGTATCTATTGAGATAATCATATGATTTCTGTTCATTTTGTTTTTGATATGGTCAGTTGTGCTGATAGTTTTCCTAATATTGAACCAGCCTGGTCATAGTGTATGATCCTTGTGATATATTGCTATACTGTCCTTGCTAGTATTTTATTTAAATTTTTTGCATTGATATTCATTGGTCTATAGTTTTCTTTCTCTGTCTTTGCTTTGGCTGCATCCCATCAATTTTGATATGATATCTCATTGTTGTCATTCTCTTTAGTGAAATTATTGATTATTTCTATGATTCGTTCTTTGACCCACTAATTCTTTAGGATTAGATTATTTAATTTCCAATTAATTTTTATTCTATGTTTCCATAGCCCTTTATTGATTATAATTTTTTATTCCATTATGATCTGAAAAGGATGCATTTAATATTTCTGCTTTTCTGCATTTGGTTGTGAGATTTTTACGCCCTAATACATGGCCAGTTTTTGTGTAGGTTCCATGTACCACTGAGAAAAAGATATATTTCTTTCTATTCCCATTCAGTTTTCTCCAGAAATCTATTATGTCTAATTTTTCTAAAATTCTATTCACCTCCTTAACTTCTTTCTTCTTATTTTTTTTACTACATTTCTCTAGTTCCAAGAGTTTTAATAGAGTTTTACTGTTTATTTCCTCCTGTAAATCATTTAACTTCTTTAAACATTTGGATGCTATACAATTTGGTACATGTGTATTTAGTTATTGATATTACTTCATTCTCTATGGTACCTTTTAGCAAGATGTAATTTCTTTCCTTATCTTTTTAAATTAGATATATTTTTGCTTTTTTTCTCTGAGGGTCATGATTGCTACCTTTTGGTTTGTTTTTGTTTTTTTTAACTTCAGTCGAAATGTAATATATTCTGCTCCAGCTTTTTACCTTTACTGTCTGTGTGTCTCTCTGCTTAAAATGTGTTTCTTGTAAACAACGTATTGTAAGATTCTTGTTTTTAATCTACTCTGCTATCTACTTCTGTTTTATGAGTGAGTTCATCCCATTCACATTCACAGTTATGATTACTGTGTTTTCTTCCATCCTATTTGCATCTTGTTTATGTTTCTGTCTCCTTTCACCCTGTCCTTCCTTACAAGTGTTGATTCTGACCACCATCTCCTCCAATCTGCCTCCCTTCTATTATCTCCTCCCCCTTTCCCTTATTCCACCCCTCTCCTGCTTCTCTGTATGGAACTCTAGTTCCATACCCAACTGAGTGTGTATGTTTTTCCCGCTTTCATCCAATTCCAATGAGAATAAAGTTCAAGCATTGCCTGCCACCCCTCATCTTTCCCTCCATTGTAATAGGTCTTTTAAGCCTCTACATGTGAAATAATTTACCCCATTCTGACTCTCCTCTTTCTCACCCCTTAATTTTGCTTTTTTTGATATCATCTCATCAAATTCAACTTACATCAACACACCCAGTCTATATATACTCTTTCTAACTGCCCTAATAGTGATAAAGTTCTTAAGTATCATCTTTCCATGTAGGAATGTAAATAGTTTAACCTTATTGAATCCCTTATGTTATCTCTTTCCTATTTACCTTTTTATGCTTCTCTTGAGTCTTGTATTTGAAAATTCATCAACTCTGGTCTTTTCATCAGGAATTCTTAAAAGTCCTCTATTTCATCGAATCCTCATTTTGCCCCCTGATGCATTGTATTCAGTTTCATTTGGTAGGTGACTCTTGATTGTAATCCTGGATCCTTTGCCTTCTGAAATGTCATATTCCAAGCCCTCTGATCCTTTAATGTAGAAGCTGCTAAATTTTGTGTTATCCTGACTGTGGCTACATGATATTTGAATTGTTTCTTTCTGCCTGCTTGCAGCATTTTCTCCTTGACCTGGGGTCACTGGAATTTGGCTGTAATATTCTTGGGAGTTTTCCTTTTGGGATCTCTTTCAGGAGGTGCTTGTTGGATTCTTTTAATTTCTATTTCACCTTCTGGTTCTTGTATATCAAGGCAGTTTTCCTTGATAATTTCTTGAGATATGATGTCGAGACTTTTTTTTTGGTCATGGCTTTCAGGTAATCCAATAATTTTAAAATTATTTCTCTCTTAAATTTATTTTACAAGTCAATTGTTTTTCCAATGAAATACTACATATCCTCTTGTACCTTTTCATCCTTTTCACTTTGTTTTATTGTTTCTTGATGTCTAGTGGACATCCATTATCCAATTCTAATTTTTAAGAAATTATTTTCTTCATTGAGTTTTTATATCTCCTTTTCCATTTGGCCAGTTCTACTTTTTAAGAAGTTATTTTCTTCAGTGAATTTTTGTACATCTTTTCCCAATTTTTTGTACTTCCTTTAATAAGTTATTGACTTTTTTTTTCATGATTCTCTTGCATAGCTCTCATTTTTTTTTCCAATTTTTCTTCTACATCTCTTGATTTTTTAAAAATCCTTTTTGAGCTATTCTTAGAGTTTTTTGGGGGGCCTCAGACCAATTTACATTTTTCTTTGAAGCTTTGCATTTAAGTGTTTTGACAATGTTGTCCTCTCCTGAGTTTGTGTTTTGATCTTCCATGTCACTATAGCGACTTTCTATAGTCACATTCTTTTTTTTTTTTTTGCTCATTTTTATAGCCTGTTTCTTGTGCCAGGGACATTGGGCCTCACTGCTGACTAGCTCCAGGTTTATGGGGCCTTACTGCTGACCAGTCCTAAGACTCAAGGCCTTGCTGCTGGCTTGCCCAGACCCATCTGTGCTTAATCGCATTTCCCTTTTACTTGAGTGAGACAAAATTTTCCTGCAGACCTTTTAAGTTGCCTTGGGCTAGAAAATTATTTTGCCCCATCCTTTTGTTGGTTCTGCCACTCCAGAATTCATTTTGAGGCATTATTTTATAGTTGTTTAGAGGTGAATTTGGGAGAGTTCAGGTGAGTTTCTGCTTTACTCTGCCATCTTGGTTCTTCCCTCCCCCCCATCCAGAATTTTAATCCCAAGGGTACCTGACTAATTATAGGACTTTCATTTTCACTACTTATCTTAGCCTCTGATTTCATTTACTCATATGTGAACTAAGGATATCAATTCAGTTCAATTGAACTGATAATATTTGTTGAGTGCCTACCAAGAAGAGGCTTTGTCAGGATTGGGGGGGGGGGAATATGTGAGCAAAACTAGTTGAGGTTAGATTGCGAGCTAGAATCAAGTCATAGTATAAGGAAGAGACATCATTAAGTGTAGCTAGAAATTTAAGCACTCTAAATCTTTCTAATGACAATATTTTCAGGTCCTACTTTATTTCAAATAATTCAAGTCAACATTTATTACATATCTATTTCGTACTGAGAGAGCAAAGTAGTGTAGTAAATACAATGCTGGACTCAGAATCAGTAAGACCTGAGTTCAGATCTTGCCTCTGATTCTTACTTAATTGTGTGACCTGAGAAAATGATTTAATCTCTCTCAGCTCCAGTTTAATTCATCTGTAAAATGGAATAAAGTAGCACCTGCCTCACAAGGTTATTGTAAGAAGCAAATGAAAAAGTGATACATAAGTCATAGACATTATTATTAGCCATTATTTCTAGGCGTTAGTTATATGGGAAAGATAAGGCACAAAAACAAATAACTATAATACAATATACATATTATATGTCTATTGCATAAGTATGTAGGAGAATACAAAGAATGTGGAACAAGAGATATGAAGGAAAGACTACTTCTGGCTGAGAAGACCAGGGAAAACCTCATGGTATGAGTGACATTTAATCTGGACCTTGAAAGAATAGAATTTCAGCAGGTTGAAATGTAGGAAGGCTACATGCCATGCTCAAGAGGATAGTATGGTCAAAGATGTGGAGACAGAAAAGGGCATTTAAGCTTGAACTATGATGTTCACCCATCTGGCCTTTTCTTTTTGTGATCTCATTTCCTTTTTGCCACATCTGATTCATCTCAGACCTTATGTTCCATGTTATTGACCATGGCTCTTGAGTGTGCCCTCCCCTCTTGGTGTGTTTTTGTGTTCTTGACCAAAGACTATTATTAACCCAGCCACAAAAGCCCAGTAGGCAAGGCCTAAGCTTTTCGTTTGATGGTGACAATAGTAATGGCCCCCTGTCTTACACAGTAGCTATGAAGAATATCATCAGAAAAAGGATTATTGACAGTTTTGCCAAATAACTAGCTTAGTTGGATGCTTTCAACTATCTACTTCCTCTCCAACTGCTCAGGAATCTGATCTCTTTTCATCCAAGGTTACTTTTGGTCTCTCTGTCTTGGATCATTGTACTTTCACTTTATGTAAGCCCATATCAAATTTCAAAACATTGTGGTTATGAGCACCATGTAGGGCTTGACCCATTAACAGCAGGGCTTTCCACATAGAATTCAGGGGTGAGTTTTCTGGTGGTGGTTGACAGGAGGAAATTGACATTCACAAGGATGTTCAGGGAAAGAGGAACACCATGGGGTGCATCCACCCATTAGATAGCTCCTGCCAACTCCCTTTTAAATGTATTCAGCGTTATAGCTATTCTTGTTCCTTTTGAAAGCATGTTCCACACATAATACTTTCTGCCTGGTGCCATGTGTCCTGTATCTCTGACAGCTCTTTTCCCTGCTTTCTTAGCTTTTCCAAGTCTGACATACAGAACTGAAATATGTCATATTTTCACTTGGCTTTGAATTATCTTGTTCAGAAGGAATAAGGCCCCCAGGTGATCATTAGAACAGCTGCCAGAGACCTTGGGATTAGCTTAATTTTTCTTTTTTTTTTCACAAATGTTTCCACAGTATGTCATAGCTTTCTTCCCCCCCAGACTGTTTGCTCTTCGTCTCAGCATCACTGCATACATTGTGTTGGCTTTTCTGGTGGATGGGGTACTAGACTAAAAGTCAGGGGACTTTGATTCTATTCTCTATTTCATCACCAAACACCTCTTGATTCTAGGTAAATTGTTTTTCCTAAATTGTTTCTATTTTTTTATCTGAAAAGAAGGAATATCTGTCTCCCACATCCTTCAAAGTCGAGTTAAAACTATTAAGTACTGCATCGTCCATATTCACCTACTTAAAAGCCCATCACTTTGGCTCCCTCAGGATTGTCACTGTGCAAAGCTAAAGCACTTGCAGCAGGAGTACCTGCTTCATTCCTTTCATCTGAAAGTGAAGGGAGAAGCAGAGTAACAGAGGCGCCACACAATATTATCGTCATTCCCCTCCCCGCAAAAGTACCAATTATATGAGAAGAGGAAAAGGATGTATTCTAGGATCAGGGTCATGTTCCTGTGTCTCCCCTACTTCACAGAAGCTCACAGTCAAAATGAACCTTAGGGACAAGATGGTTCAAATCATACTTGACTAACTCTGCTAACAAGTGTTCATCCAACCTTCATTTGAAAACTTCCCTTGATGAAGAACTTTGGCCTAGTCAGAGAACCTAAGCAGCCCTTCTTTCTCCCTTCTTTCACTAAAAACCTAAGGGTTAGGAAAATATTGCAAATGGAGCTCTTAGGAACTGGCTGAGATGAGCAGTGTCATGATGCTGATAGAAGGAAGGCACCATTGTTTCTTTGAGGCAAATATGTATGACTTTGCACTTCCAAACACTGTAGAAACAAAAAAAAGCCTTGGGGGGAAAAGTCATTATCACATTTGAAGGTGTCTAAGAAAGTTCTGGAGCATCCTGGCTGACTGCCATTTGGGGCAACCAGTATGATGAATGATGGACCATGGTCATGGCTAAAAACCAAGGTGGACTTGCTATTGGATCATGAGGAGCATCCAGGCTGCCCCAGAAATCTAAGCATGAACTAGAGCAGAATTAACTTTGTATAGTCTTTCCTTAGAAAAACTTACTTACAATCAAGAGTCATACACACTAGGTATGTAGGTGAGTAAGCATTCATTTGATTGTTTTAATCTATTTGGAAGTAGGGATTATTCATCAGCTTCTCAATGTGTTCCTGTGCTTTAAGAATCTCTGTTTGGAATGGAGTACCAGAAGTGCTAACAAAAGGACAAAAACATTGAGCACATCAAGATGTTTGAGAAAATGAGAGGGGTACAAATAATGGGAGCAGATGTATGAGACATATCTCTGTTGTAAATGGTTTGTTTTGAACTTAAGTTTAAACATCAACAAAACCAATTAAACAGACTTTATACCCATTTACATTTGAATAAATTAATTTCAATGAACAGAATATAAGGCCCTATCAGTTACTCCTCTGTGACCTTTTAACTTTTTTACAGGGATCTTACATCACTATGGCTGTTCACATGCCAAGTGTGCTCCCTGTCCTTTTCACTTACAACCCTTCTATTGAAGCCTTGTCACCCTGGCCTCTGGGTCTTGACCTAGAGTAGCACCTAATGGCATGTTACATTTATTAAGTAACCTCTGTAGTCATGGCCTCAGCCTCCCCCACTATCTTCAAGCTGGAACTCAGCACTTCTTTGATGAGGCCGAGGCTGTCACCATCTACTGCATGATTCTATCTACTCTCTTCTGTCCCCTTTTAAAAACTATATTCTCCCATAGAGCAAACAGTTTAGTACTTATAGGTGAGACTTATTATGTATGTTATTTAGAAACATGATTGTGTCAATATTCTTTTATTTCATTTTTTGATTTCTTAAATTACTTTTCTATAATTTTGTATGATTATAATTTCATTCAGTTTACAGTTAACATATATTTTGTGTTATCTGAATCCACTTTTGCAATTTTAAAATTCCTTATTCCAAAAAGAAAACAAGAAGAGAACTTTTGGCATGTTTTGTTTTTAAAATATAAATTAAAACTTTTTAACAACCTGAATAGAATAATAGAATAAGCTTGTTTCCCATTTTTTAAGTACTAGGGTTTTTTTAACTTTTTAGTTTCAAACCAGAACACCATGATGAGTTACTACAAAATATTACAAATGAGAGAAAACCCCTAAAATCTTGGTGCCTGTAGCAGAGCCATAGCTAGTAGTTCTGGCACCTCGAGCAAACAGCACAAACCATATGTTAAGCAAACAGAAGATGAGATATACTCAGATGAACTTAAAATCAAATTTGTTTGAGTGGGGTGGAGTAGACACTGGGGAAAGAAGCCTTAGATCTTCAGATAATGGGGCCTAACAAATAAATGAGAGGAATAAGATGGGACAGAGTAAGGAGGAATTCAACTGAACTGAGATGGGGGCCAGTGGAGGCAGTGGGTGGGTAGTAGTGGAAATGTTATTTTCTGTTTTCCTATTTTAGCCAATTATTCTTGCTATCAGGATACTAAGTTCACATACCACCTTTTCTACCCGCTAAAGTGCAGTTAAAAGACCTAATTTCTCGTCCTGGCCCTACCACTTAGTAATCATGTGAATTTGGGCAGTACTGGTTCTGACATTGACTAACCTTATTAGCTTTAGCAACTTACTTAACTTCTCTGATCTTCAATTTTATTATCTCTAAAATGGGGGCAATAATATACTCCCTATCTAAATCATAATGTTGGTTTGATAATCAGTTAAGATGATGAAAGTTTAAAAAAATTAAAGATAATAAAATTTAGTCATGAATTATAAAATAATTTATAATATATGATTCTATCATTGTTATTCTTTCAGTCAGCAGGAAGAATGGGTGAAAGAGATCAGAATTAGGTACACTAGTTGTTAGGAGGCTATAGCAATAATCTAGGGAGAATACGGAGGATATGGATAGGGACAAATGTGAATAATAGTTTTTTTTTCTCTCCCATACTTCCCAGTTTGGTCTTTATTTCATAATGATCTTTATCTACTGTTCTTTGTTCTGCCAATTCTGCTTATTTTCTCTCAATTCTGCTCACTTCCTTAAGTATGCTATCTGTCTTTTACTTAACAACTTTCTTTTTGATGTGCCATATCTCTGATTCCTCTTTCCATTGCTTCCAGAAACTAGAAATGAATAGCCCTTCTGTACTCTGCTCTGGTCAGACCACCTACCAGAGGTGGTTCCGTTCTGGCCACCACAGTGTAGGAAAAGCATTGAGAGGAGAAATGGATAGGATCAAGAGGGCCACCAGGAGGGTAAAAGGCCTTGAGTCTATGACATTTGAAGATCAATTGAAGGAACTGGACATATTTAGCCTGGAGAAGAGAAGACTCCAATAAGACATGTTAGTTGGGTTTAAGTGCCATATCTAAAGGTCTGCCATGTAGACAAGAGATGAAGCTTGTTCTACTTAACCTCAAAGAGCAGAATTAGGAGCAATGGGTGGGAATGGCAAAGAAGGAAAATTTGACTTGATGCAAGGAAAATTTGCTAACCATGGGAGCAATCCCAAAATGGAGCAGACTGCCCTGGGAAGTAGTAGGTTCAAGCAGAGGCTAGATGCCACTTGTCAGATATGTTGTAGTGGTGATACCTTTAAAGTGACAAGATCACTGAGGTCCTTTCCGAAATTCTGTGACTATGGTCATTTGTTAATTTGGAATCTCACAAGGATAGACAATGAACATTTTACTTTTCTGTCCCTGTTTTTATTTACTTTGTTGTAAGAGTACTTCAAACTAAATGAACAGTTTCCTAATTGAACTGATTTTGCTTAGAGGTGAAAGACAAATGACTTTGCTGTCCTAAATCTGATACTCCTTTTAGTAATGACTACATGGATCAATGAGTAACTTAATATCCATCAGTAAAAGAGTAAAAGTCTTAAAAAATTTAATTCACAATCAGTTTCAGTCTAGTGAACAAAAGATACTTTAAATGGCTACTTACTTATCTATAGACAGGTAGCATTGCTGTGTATTCAGTTGTTCACAGTTTACCAAGAAATTACTTTAGTCACTATCTTAATAAAGAGCCTACTAACTGCCTGGGGACACAAAAAGAGTCAAAAGACAGTTTCTGCCCTCAAAGTGCTTACAGTCTAATGGGGGACACAACATATAAACAAATATATGCAAGCAAGCTACATACAGGATAAAGAAATAATTCACAAAAGGAAGGCACTAGAATTAAGAGGAGTTGAGAAAGCCTTCCTGTACAAAATGGGATTTTGATTCGAACTTAAAGAAAGCTAGTGAAGTCAGCAAGTGATCAGTAAGTAGTCAGTAGTCCCTCAAAGCTGTACTGTCCAACCTTTGGACCTTAAAGGTAAAATAATTCGGATTTAGAAAATGATGTTATGGAAACAACTAACTGTTCATTTCCTGAATTTAACACTAAAGGACCTTCATCCATGAGCCACAGAAAAAGCGTGTGTTTTATGGTAGAATTTTTGCACTCTACAAATGTAATGGTTGACAGATAATTCTGCAAAACCAAAGCTAAGATCTGTATCTATACTTATGCACAAGAGCTATACATGTATGTATAAAATAAATCAAAATCTTAAGGCGATTAAAATTAGGAAGAATGATGGGGATGCAAAGGAACTTACCCCAAATTAACAAATAGAAATGATGATCCTGTTAAAGAATTAGCATGTTACCCTCAATTAGGAGCCATATTTAGGTTTTAATTTGTAAATGAAGATTTATGCTGAATTTTATTATCTCCAATGGTGATGATAACAACAGGAAGTTAAATTAATTATGATGAAAAAATGAAACCAGCCAACCTTCTTTATTATTTGAGGTAATAAAAGTACAGAAAGAAAACAAGGCTCAGGATAATTCACTTCATTTAAAAAAAATCATCATCTTAAATAAGCACAGGGGCTGGACAAGATAGCTATTTTGAATAATATTTGTCATTTTATCACACATGACTGTTAGGAAGAAAATGGTCAGGCCTTCACGACCCTAAATATAGTTTACTGTCTTGACTACAGGTACAGGTACAGGCAAATGATGTTGCTTCAAGTTCTTTTTTTTTAATATGAATTTAAACATAAACATGCATGATTCATTATAAAAAGAACCAAAAAAGAAAATTTATAGGAAACTCAGATTCCTTTTCTTACTTTGATGTTCTTCCTACCCTTCTCATTTCAAGTTATCTATAACTCTATGACATGGCACTGTAACAAATTTATTTACTCAGTGAGGAATCATTTTCTTCCTTTTCCATCCAACTTCCACAAAACCTTTTTAACTTGAAATCTCAAGAGAGATATTCGTTTATTCTTAAATATGATTAAGAATATTAGCACAACATATTATTTTCTGAATACTGCAAATATCCTCTTCATAACACTTTGTATTTGCATCACTTATTTCCATTTTATGTTTAAAGAATAGTTTCATATAAGTTATATGTTAAATGAACAGATATCATGTTACAAGATGGCCTGACCTACAGACTTAATCTACGAGAGAGGACTTTTTTTTTTTGCCTACACTTTAGGTCTCTTTCAGTTCTATGCATGTAGAAATAGAGACTTGGAGTTGAAAGGGATCTTAGAGGTCACCAAGACAAACCTCATCTTGTAGATGGAGAAACTATTTCCAGAGAAATTAAGTGATTTGCATAGGGCCATAGAGCTAATTATCATCAAAGTGGGATTTGAACTCAGGTCTAATTGACTCCAAGTCTGATACAAGTGTTTATTATCTACCAGGTATAATGCTTTTAAAATGTATATTCATTTAAACAGCCAGAAATCATGATAGATACAAAGATAAAAATTACAGAGTCTTAGCCAATAAGAAACAGGGAGTATACTGTCCAAGACAGTACAGAACATGTACACAGATAATTATTATATTTATATTTCACAGAGAATTTCTAGACCACATATTCTGGGAATCCTTGAGGTAGGAGAGATCAGGAAAGAAGTGACACTTGTGGCTTAAAGGAAGTAAAAGTTTTCAACTGACAGAGATGAGGAACAATGTTGACAAATCAGGCATGGACAATGGCCTAGGGATTGAATAGGATAGTACAGCATGAGATTCAGGAACAACTGAAGTCTAATTTGGCTGGTATGTAAAGTACATAAATTGCAAGTAGTATGAAATAAGACTGGCAAGGCAAATTGGAGCCTGATGTGGAAAACTTTAATTGCTAGAATAAGAAGTACGTAGTTTTTCCTACAGGCAATAGGAAGTCACTGATGAGTTATGAGGGTGGCGTGACAAGGTGCAGTCTGTGAATTAGGAAACTTATTTTGCCATCTGTGTAGCTAATTAATTGGAAGGGGGAGAGATATGAACACCAATTAGGAGGCTATAGTAGTTCAGGCAAAGGTAGTAGTGACGGCCTGAATTAGAGTGGTAGCAGCATTGAGTGGAGATATATGTAGACATGGAAGCAAAACCTGTAGAAGGCTTGGTGGATAGAAGGAAAAAGGGAGAAAGAAGAGTAAAAGACAAATTCAAACTACTTAAACCTTAGTAACAAGTGGTGCTTCTGTAAAGAAATAGGATTAGTTGGTAGGAGCTATTCCATACACACACCACACACACACACACACACACACACACACACACACACACACACACACACACGTGATATAAGAAGAGAATGAGAATACATACATGCAATACAGGCATACAGATAAACAGACAAGACATATTTGGGAATCATGTGCATAGAAGTTCTGATCAAACCCATGGTAACAGCCAGGAGAGGATAGAGAAAGAGAAAAGAGGAGGCCTAAGGACAGAACCTTATGGAGTGCTCTTGCTCAGAGGACAGGAGGAAGACAGTGGTCCAACAAAGAAAACCCGAGGATAGGCCAGAAAGATAGGGGGAGAATCACCAGAAATCATGTCATAAAAAATTAGATAATAGCCAATGGAAGTTAGCAGTATTAAAAACAGGAGAAAAGTCAAGAAAGATAAGAACTTAGACAAATGTTTTAGAAATTGAGGTCACTTGTGAGAGAGCAATCTGAGTAAAGAAATGAATCCAAGAGCCAGAGCCAGGTTTGCAAATGGTGGAGGAATGCATGCATGCATTGTTTGGCTTTTTTCCTCCAGATAGAATTTTTGAATTAAAGTAATTATATAAGACCAAAGAAAGGCCACCGTGACTGATTTAGTGGTTTTCTGTTCCAAGACTTAATCAGACACTTTCATGTATATCATTTACAGCAAGAAAAATGTACACCTAAAGAAGATCATGTTCTTTCAGTAATTAGAAGTTATCTACCTCAATGGGCATTGGTAGTATTGGTGTATCATTTATTAGTAACTTTGCCTTGGTTTTGATGCTAATGGATTCTTGGTATAGATATTCTGTGCTACTGTGTTGTAGGGAAAGACTGATTCTGAAAAAAGCATTGGAGGGGCAGCGAGGTGGATAGAGCACGGGCCCTGGAATCAGGAGGGCCTGAGTTCAAATCCTGCTTTAGACATTTACTAGCTGTGACCCTGGGCAAGTCACTTTATCCCAACTGCCTTTAAAAAAAGGCATTGGACTAAAAGTCGGAAAACCTGAGTTTTGTTCCTGGTTCCAAGATTGGGTCTAGATACAGACAAATTAGACTAGACGCCTCAGGTTCAGGATTCAGGGATATATGATAATTAGAGCAAAATTGAGAACTGGAAGGTAATTCTAAGCCAGTGCCTTCATTTTACAAGTTTTACATACAGTGAAGTGACTTGCCCATAGTCATGTAGAAAGTAATTAGCAGTCATGATTCTTAAACAAGCCTTCTGCCTAAATCCAGTACTTTTTTGTCAGGACTATGCTGTCTTACTATAAGTGTGAGTCAGTATTGACCAAAATGTCTGTCCTGCATTACTGTATTTATTTTGAGAGAAGCCAACTTAGATGTGTTGCTTTGAAAATAAATGGCTTTCTATAGCTAGTAATAAACCAGTCATACACTTTTCCAGCACCAGGAAGCACAGTTTTCAGAGTGTTTCCCAAGGTTTTGTCCTCAAAGTGCTCTCCTTATTCCCTTTATAGTCTCTCTCAGTGACCTCCTCAGCTTCCATGAGTTTTAAGCATTATCTCAATGCAGATGACTCTCAGATCTGTCTGTGTGTCTATCTTTCTTTCTTTCTATCTCTCTATCTTGTCTGTCTTTGCATATATCAGACACAGCCTCTCCCCTGAGTTTCAGTCCTAGATGACCAATTCGATTGTTTGTCCAACGGATCACTTGTCTATTGGACATTTCAAAAGATGTCCCAGAGACAGCTTAACCTCAATGCAACTAAAACTCAACTCACTTTTCCCCACTAAACCAATCCCTCTTTCATTTTTCTCTATTTCTCTTGAAGACACCCCCATTCTTCAGAATCCTAGCATTTTCTTGGACTCTTCACTCTCCCTCACCCTCAATCACTTAGAAAACCTTGATGGTTCTACTTTCGTATCATCTCTTTTATTTGCCCCTTTCTTTCTACTCATAGTGGAAACATCTTACTTCAGGCCCTTACTACCTCTCACCCAGTTTATTCCAGCAGTCATCTAATTGGTTTCCCTGCATTGAGTTTCTCCCATCCCAAGCCACCGTACAGTGGTCTACCAAAGTAATTTTCCTTAAGCACAGATCTGACCATGTGACTACCCTACTTAGTTAATTCCAGTGGAAACCTATTACCTCTAGGATAAAATAGAAACTCCCTTGTGTAGCTATTTAAGGCCATTTATAAGCTAACCCTAACCTACCTTTCCAGCCTCATTTCCTTTCCACATATTGAGATCCAACCAAACTGGTCTTTATTCTGTTCTTCACTCATGACAATCCATCTCCAGTTTCCAGGCCTTCATGCTAGCCACCCATCCCCCATGCCAGAAATGCACTCCTTCCTTCCCTCTCAGAGTCCCTCTTATCATTCAAGATGCAACTCAGGCACCATCTTCTACCTTTCTTGACCTCCCTCTACCCAACTCCTAGTATTCTCTTTTTCATACTATCTTGTATTTATTTTTGTATGCATTTATTAACGTTATATTTTGCAGTATATGTGTATGCACACACACATTTTTTTAAAAATATGCTTGTTGTCTGTCCAATTACAATGTAAGTTCCCTGTGAGTGGGGATTATTTCATTCATTGTGTTTATGTCCTCAGGGTCTGTCACAATTCCTGGGACCTAGTAGGTACTTACTAAATGCTTGTTGATTGGTTGACTGATAGTCTTCTGCTGGGGAACAGAGCAGAGCTAGCAGGCTTGGATTCAAGGTTCCTAACCTAGGCACTTCAAACTAGAGATGTCCAGGTGTTTTCCAGTTTTCTGATACTATAAATAGAATAGCTATGAATTTTGTGCACTGATACATTATCTGTGACTTTTTTAGAAGAATGGCCAAGCAGTGGAACCACTGCATCAAAATTATATAATCACTTTTGGGATTCTTATTATGCATTTCCCTATTGCATTCTAAAAAATTTGAACTGGTTTCTTTATTCTCATAGCACTGTGATATTTCCCTGCAGCACCATCCTCATTCCTTGTATTCTTAATGACATAATAGTATTCTACATTAACATAACCAAAGGTTAATCAATCATTCTCCCATTTTTGGACAGCATTGAGAAGGCATATGCCCCAGAGCTTGCCATAGTCCTTTGTATAGTGTGGGTGCTTACTATGTGTTTGCTGAATTGAATTAAGCCACAAGATTTAATCATGTAGTCCAACCTCCAGTTTTGCAGATGAGAAAACTGAAACTGAGAAAAGTAGAAAAGTGACTTGACCTCTCTGTGCCTTAGTTTTCTCATCTGTAAAACATGGATAATAACTACCTCCTAGAGTTGTTGTGAAGGTTGAATGGGATAGCATCTATAAAGCACTCTGTAGACCTTAAAATTTATATCTATATATATGTACATATATAACTTGATTTTTTTTCCATGTCGTACAACTAGTAAGTGACAGACTTTGGCTTGGAACTCAGATCTTTTCATTCTTAAACTAGTGATCTTTCCATGCTGCCAATTTGTATTTATTTTCCATAGAATAAACAATATAAATTGCTGAGATTTAAGAATCTTAAAAGCCTTTTTAAAAAGGCAGATTATGCCTTTGTTTTATTTTGAGGTGATTGCTGAAGAGCTGTAGGTTCCCTGAAATGCTTCCCAACAAAATTCAAATATATTTTTAAAAAATTTCTTTGGCTTCAGTTGAAATTTCCAGTTTTTTACTTGGCTAGACAATTGGAAACCTCATATGCATTGTGAACTGTATCCTTTGCTAGACAAATTAAAAGAATTTTCAGAATTTATTCCTAAAATCTTGTTTTTTGATTTAGACCTCAGAAATGAAATGTGGTCTCACTAAAGTGTCCCCAAATGGCTTTACAGTTGTTTTATGTTGGAAGCATAGAGTTGGCAACAACTCTTAGTCCAAGCTGTTCTCCTGCAACCCGGGAATGAGAAGGTGAAACACAGTCAACAAGGCGGTACTTGAGCTCCATATTTACAAGAAGATGAAATAATGTTCAGTTTGTTTCTAACCAGAGAGGATGGAAAACTTCAAAAGGCCAGTTCTACTGAGAGGTGAATAGCCCAAGATTGCAGGCTCAGTGGATTCCACACAAAGTAAACAATTTGAGTCTATGCCCTCTGTAATGTTCAAAGACAGTTTATTCCATCATCACTCATTGTTTCCATTATTCCAGAGATCATGGGGACTACAGAAAACCACCACAATCAAAAGGAATTGCTTCTCATTTTCAGCTTTTCAAGTTTGTTTCTTCTAAACAATGGTTAACTTCTTTGAACCAGCCCAGATTAACATCAGAGCCTTGAGAGAAATAGTCTAAGTTTTCTGAGACATTTCATATGACCAAATGTAGCACTATCTAGCAACTACCATATAAGAGTAGTACTAGCTTCTATTTTGTTTTGTTTTTATTGACTTCCTTAGTTTCCTCTGAGTAGGTTTTTTATTACTCTTTTGTCAATTTTGCCATCTCTATGTACAGGTGATAATATACTTGAACTTTTAAAATAGGTATCTCTTGTTATTATATCACCTTCATCTCCCAATATATCCTTCCCCACTCCCCTCAAGAAAACTGTTCTGTGACAAAAAATAAAAAGACATAGCTGAAAAGAAGCAGTTCAACAAAACTAACCAACCCATCAGTCAAGTCCAGGAGACTATGTAGTATTCCACATCTATAATGCCCCCGGTAGAGACAGATGCATTCTCATTTCTCTTCTTGTCATTATAATTACACAGAATTCAGTTTCAGTTTTTATTGTTATTTTGACTTACATTGTTCTAGACATTGTGCATATCGTTTTCCTTCTCTTTAATATTCCATCACATTCATGTACCACAATTTGTTTACCCATTCTCCAGTAGATGAACACTTACTTTGTTTCCAATTTTTTGCATTCTAAAATATACTGCCAACAATATTTTAGCATATATTGAACTTCTTTTGTCTTTGACCTCCTTGGAGATCATATGTTTAGCAGAAGAATCTGGTGAAAGCATATGGACATTTTACTCACTTTCTTAGCATAATTCCAGATTGTTAGATTGTTCCTATCTTTTGTCATCTTTGCCAGTTTGCTGGATATAAGGAGCTGGATAGAAGACATAAAGCTGTTTTGTTTTGTATTTCTCTTATTATTAGTGATTTGGAGCAATTTTTTATATGGTTATTAATAGCTGATCATTCTTTTGAGAATTTTTGTTCATAACTTTTGACCACTTGTAGATTGGTTGTATGGCTTTTAGATTTAGTTCCATACATATCCTGGTTATCAAATTCATATCAGATGTGAAGATTTTTCCCCCAATTGATCACTTTGCTTCTTATCTCCTTGCATTGATCTCAGCACTACATAAATTAAAGATTTAGATCTATACCAGTGAAACTACTAAGGGGATATAGTACTTCGTAAAGGAAGACAAAATAATTGCAGAATCTAATAGGAACAAACAGTCTAGAATCTCAGGGAAAATCATTTTTTTAACAAGTAATGAAAGAAGGCTAGCAGTTCCAGACCTCAGATTATACTATAAAGCAGTAATCATGAAAACTATTCAGTTCTGGTTTGAAAAAGAAAGTGGTTGATTAGAACTAAACAAGAATTAATCAGAAACAATTGAACTCAACAATTCGGTGTTTGATTAACCTGAGAACTTAAATTACTTCGGGAGATCTCCCTATTTGTCATGAACTACCAAAAAAAAAACTGGAAAGTAGTTTTACAGAAACCATCTTTAGACCAATATCTTACAGTATATCTCATAATAAGCTCAAAATGGCTATGCAAATTGAATATTAAAGATCATATCCTAAAAAAATTTAGAGAACTAAATCATGTACCTTTTTCAGTTATGCTACCAAAGAAGGGCTGGAGGCAAACCAATGACTAGATAATTTCAATACTTAAGAATATTAGAATCTTTCAGTGATGAGAACTTTTTATGAAAGACTAACCAGAGAATTGTGGTTATGAAGTCTACTTTGGTCAGTCTTGAACCTGACTCCCACCCATCCATGGGGTATTGCCAGTGAGTTTTATTTGGAGGTGGGGGGTGGGGAGTAACAAAGTTCAATGGCATACCTTCCTTCCTATAACTAGAGAATAACAACGTCTTTTCTCCTCACCTCAACTTACATGGAGATTTTGCTATTAGCACTCAATTCAGCTAGTTTACCTTTAACAAACACCTCCTACTACCATTCAGTATTTTAGACCTCTTCTTCCCTTTGTAATCTCGAGACTTTGGGAAAAATATCTCTCCCCTAGAAAAGATTGGGGATCTCTGATTAAAGACAATTTATTTTTAAATGTTGCCTTGGGAATACAATTCATTGCTACTCCTCAAAATATCAGATGTTGGGCTTTGAAGACATGGTTGGGATAGAACAAAGAATCTCTTCTTGAAAATCGGTAGCTCTTCTTGGCTAAGTAATTCAGGTGGCGGATCTTTGTTCCCATTACTGCCGGTCCCAGTTATAATTAGAAAAGTCCATTCCAACTGCACAGGAGAAAAGAATTTTTTAAAAGATATTTAACTTGTTAATTTATCTGTACATTCTCTGTGTTGTAATTCATGCAGTTTATTTTTTTTTTGTTTTATTCTGTTTTTTATTCCTTCCAGAATTTAGTAGCTATTGGATTTACAGACAGATCAGTGAGAGAACTGTCAGATTTCATGGTTTGGAAGACATTACCTATCCAGTGTTCTCCTTTTAGTCCTTCATATGCAGTAGCATGCCCTCTAGATCCCCAGAGAGGAGAAAACTTGGTCTTCATCCACTGCAAACTCACTCAAACCTGGGCTTATTCTTAATTGGAGTTAAAATTTGTATGCCTAAAGTTTTTGTCTTCTGCATTTTCCAACTGTTTTATTATCTGTTCTTTCCTATAGAGTTGTACAGGAAATCAATGGAGTCAGGGCAGGTGGGCTGCTATAGACTGAGGGAAGCATGACCATCTAGCTAGATTTGCACATGTGGATACAAGGTATTGCATCCTCGTTCTATTCCATGGGAGAGATAATCAAGCTCAATGTTTTAAATAACAAATAGCAATTATGCTTTGGTTTAGGAATGACCATAAATATAAAGATTTAAAAGTATATTACTGTAATAATTATATCTGTCATTTATATGTACTTTAAGGCTTGTAAATCACTTTAAAAATGTTATCTCATTTTATTCTCACCACAGCCCCAGGAAGGTAGGTACTTAATACATTATGATTTATTATATATTATGTATTATATATTATGAAGACAGAATTTATGATTTCAAAGAAAATCATACATATGCCTGAATGGTTCAGAACTGCAGGATATAAGAAATTTTCTAAGTGGAAGGCAGAAGAATTAAACCATTTATTCAAGCTCCAAAGTAGCAGAGCCATGAACCAGTGTCCCCAATTCGATATCCTGGCCTAGACTGCCTCATAGGAGTAACCAGGAGGTTACAGAAAAAGATGATGACATTAAACCAAATCATATTTGTGCTTCCCCTCTCTGGTAAGAAGATCACCCACTGGCCTCAGCCCTTGCTCAGCACTCCCTGGTCCACATGCGGGTCAGCCCTGCTACCAGCACCTGCTTCTTCAGCTCCTTTGGCTTCGGCTTCAGCTCCCGCTGTAGCTGTTGCTGGCTCCAATGAGTCTCGATCTCCAAGCTGTGTTCTCTTCTCCTTTCCCATTTTGCGAATGAGGATGCTAAAGCAGACAAAGGTTAAGTGACTTGCCCACCATCATAACACAGCCAATGAGTAGCTGTCTGGGCCCAGCACTCCATGCACTGAGCCATCCTGGCACCCAGGTGCAGGAAGGAACAGTGACACCCCCAGTCTAAGGCCTTTTTGTTGTTCTGCAGAATTCTCAAGTTTCATGGAGCCTTGCCAGTGTTTCTTGCTCAATTTTGTAAATGCAGTTATGCTTTAGGTGTGTGTAAGCAAGTTACTGATTTCATATTTTAAGTCTTTGTAAAGATTTCTTCCTAAAACAGATCCCTTTTTCTTTTATCCATCCCCTCCCTATGGAATCTGTTTTGAAGGGTGGCATGGCAAAATAGGAAGAGCACTAGATTTGGAGATGGAATCAGGCTTAGTTTTAGTTCTGCTGTGTGCTAGCTGCATGACCATACAAGGCATTCACATCTCTAAACCTCTGTTTTTCAAATGGGGATATTACCATCCAACCCATGTCACAGGATGATTGTGAGGAAAAGACTCTGTTAACCATAAAGCACTTTACATATCTAAGTTATTGTTGTGGTTGTTTTCATCATAGACTGGGCCGAAAACGAGTGGTTCCACTTTTGACACTTTTATATCAAAAACTTATTTTTGTTTTCCTTTGACCCTGATGAAAAACTTTGAAAATAGAAACATTTTATTGTGACTTCCATCCTTAACCTCACTACTCTAATCCTTTACTATACAAAGTTTCTGTAAAATAAGATTTTTTTTTTAAAATTGTGAAATCATCTTACTCTTAGTCAACCCTTGTAGAGCTAGAAAAGACTGTAGAATTCATGTGGTACAATCCCTCATTTCCAGATGTCTCCAAGCAAGGGTCCGCTAACCCAGAATAGGAGACCCTTCCTTCTCCTCCTCTCCAAAACCACAATCACAGGTCATTGGCCAACAGGGTAACATACAGGCAAAACACAACTTGCTCTTAACTTTAAAGAGAACAACCATAACTCTTATTTATATAGGACTTTGTAAAGTTTACAAAATGTCTTATATACATTTTATCGTCTGGTTTTTACAACCCCTTGAGGTAGGTAACACAATTTTATTATCCTTATTTTTACCAAAGGAGAAACTGAGGCTGAGAAGTTATGTAACTTGCCCATTATCACAAAGCTAGTGAGGGTCAGTCTCCTTACTCCAAGTCCTTGCTCTCGAGACACCAATGCTACACAGCCTCTTAAATCTTAAACTCGCCTGCTATTTGAATTGACATGGGAATATAAAACTGTATTCAATAAATACAAGTAAAATATACTTTCATGTAATATTTTGACTGGCTGGGAGGAAAAAGAGAAGGAGGAGAGAGATCATGAACATGAGAGATAGGAAAGGGATTACAAATAGGCAAGAAAAGAAAAGCCAGCATATTCTTTCTGCCCAGCTCCCTACAGCAGCATTCCCTGCCTGGTCTTCCTTCCTCCTTCTTCCTCTGTTACTTTGCCTCCATTCCAACTCTCTCATGTCTAAACTAAGTTCATCCTAGTCACCACAGATTGCCTATAAGCCCAATGCTGTGTCATAAAAAGATTGCCCTGTGGTTTCTCTTCATTCCAGGCCATTAAACCTATTGCCATAGTATCCTTTCTAGTAATGGTAGTTCATCCTCTATTATGTGTCTCTTGTGGTTTACTAATGCCCTTCAAATCCATCAGCAATTCTCTTTCCATTATTCAACCATCTTATCTAGATCCTTAGCTAGATCTTGTTTTTCCTTTTATAAAGTGGCCATTTAGAGGAAGGATTAAGAAGAAAAAGTTCAAATTCTGTGTTTGGTACAGTTAAGAAGTAAATCCTTATTTTTCTAAGAAGTCAGCAAAGAGTAATATTTGAACAGATGACTCAGCTATTTTCGTTTTTCCTTTCGATATCAAGATTAATTCAGTTTTTCTGCCTGGTGTTGTTAAAAGTAGTCTGAGGAAAAAGGTGTACTCTTTAGTATTAGTCAAAATATGACCACCTATGCCTGCATTTACAGACTTCTTAGCCACAGTGGGATGGCCAGAATTCTCTGGTAGCAAATTTCAGGTAATGTGCAGGTAGTGAATCAAACATGGAACAACTGATTGGTTTAAGACCAGAAATAGAACACAATAAGGTTGTATATTGTCACCTTATTTATTTAACTTATAGGCATATTGTGAAATCATGTGAAATGCTAGGCTGGATGAATCAAAAGCAAGAATTAAGGTTGCTGGGAGAAATATCAACAATTTCAGATATACAGATAATACCACTCTGATGGAAGAATTTAAAGAATCAAGAAGCTTCTTTATGAGGGTGAAAGAGGAGAGTGTAAAAGCTGGCTCGATGCTGAATATTAAAAAAAAATTAAGATCTTGGCAGCTGGTCCCATCCTGGCAAATAGAAGGAGAAGAAATGGAAACAGTATCAGATTTTTTTATTCTTGAGCTCAAAGATCACTGTGGGTGGCTTCTGCAGCCATGAAATTAAGACTCTTGCTCCTTGGAAGGAAAACTATGGCAAATCTAGACATCATACTAAAAGGCAGAGACATCACCTTGCCAATAAAGGTCCATATAGTCAAAGCTTTGTTTTTTCCAGTAGTAATGTATGTCTGTGAGAATTGAACTATGAGGAAAGCTAAATGCTGCAGTACCAACATTTTTGAATTGTGGTGCTGAAAGACTTGAGAGACTCTTGGACGGTAAAGAGATCAAATTAGTCAATACTTAAATCAATTCAAATTATTCACTAGAAGGTCCAATACTGAAGCTGATATCTATAGTCATATGGAAAAAATGCTCTCCATCACTGTTGATTAGAGAAATACAAATTAAAACAACTCTGAGGTACTACCTCATACCTATCTGATTGGCTAATATGACAGAAAAGGGAAATAATGAATGCTGGAGAGGATATGGAAAAATTGGGACATTAGTGCACTGTTGGTGGAGTCGTAAACTGATCCAGCCATTCTGGAGAGCAGTTTAGAACTATGCTCAAAGGACGATAAAACTGTGCATACCCTTCGATCCAGTGATACCACTACTAGGTCTCTATCCCAAGAAGATCATAAATAAGGGAAAAGGATCTACATGTACAAAATATTTATAGCAACTTTTTTTTGTGGTGGCAAAGAATTGGAAATGGAAGGGATGCCCATCAAATGGGGAATTGCTGAACAAGTTGTGGTATATGAATATAATGAAATATTAGTGTGCTATAAAAATTATTAAGTAGCTAGATTTCAGAAAAACCAAGAAAAACTTGCATGAACTGATCCAAAGTGAAGTGAGCAGAACCAGGAGAGCATTATACACAGTAACATTATGCAGTGATCAGCTATGAATAACTTAGCTCCTCCCAGCAACACAATGATCTAAGACAATTCCAAGGGACTCATGATAGAAAATTCTGTCCACATCCAGAGAAAGAACTGATGGAGCCTGAATGCAAATTGAAGCATACTATTTTCACTTTATCTTTTTCATGATTTTTTTAATATGAAAATGTGTGTATATGTGTGTGTGTGTGTGTGTGTGTGTGTGTGTGTGTGTGTGTATACATATATATATATACATAAAACCTTGCTTTTTTTAGTGAAGGAGAGGGAGGAAGAAAATTGGAGACCCCCAATTTTTTAATGTATGTTAAAATTTGCTTTACATGTAATTGGAAAAAATAAAATACTAATAAAAAAAGAAAACAAAAAACTCCAAAACAAATAATGAAGCTTAATATTTTGGCCATATAATGAGAAAATAGGACTCATTGGAAAAGACCCTGTTCTTAGGACAGATTGCAGGCAAAAGGAAAAGAGGACGGTAGAGAATGAGATGGATAGACAGTGTCATGGAAGCCATGAGCATGAACTTGGGCAGACCTTGAGAGGTAGTAAAAGATAGAAGAGCCTGGCGTGTTATAGTCTGTGGGGTCACAGAGAGTCAGACACAGCTGAATAACTGAACAACCACCAAAAAATATGCTTAATTTCACAATAATTATTCAACAAATACCCACTAAGGACCTACAATGTGCAAGGTACTTTGACAATTATTGGTGATATGAAGAAAATGAAACAATCCCTATCCTCAAAGAGCTGACATTCTTCTGAGGGATGCAGCATGCATATAAGTAAAAAAGAAAAAATCAGTCAGCAAGTATTAGAAAGTGTACATCTGTACATAACATTTCATAGTAGGGGGTATTAATTAATTAATCTTAGGCCCATAGAGCCCAAGTGAATCCATGCATAAACTTCAAAGAGTTTCTAAACTTGGTTATGAAAAAGTGTACTTTTTCACTGATCTCTAACTGAAATTTAGCATTTCCTGTACTTTAAAAAAATTTTTTTAAAACACACATTATTCTTAGGAGACCATCAGCCTCACCAGTCTGTCAAAAGAGGTCTGTGATCCTAAAAAGGGTTAAGAATCCTCTGCTCTACAGATTTCATTGTGCTTTCATGCACATGATTTTATGTGATCCCAACAGCAATCTCTAAAGCGACTCAATAAGCTAAAGCATACTGTAGCTAAGGGAACTGACTCTCAGAAAGGTTTGGTGACATACCTGGTTATATAGCTAGTGGCAGAGCCAGAAGTCCATTGCTATATTTATCCTGCCACTCAGATTCTGTTATTATTAATGTAGTGTCTTAGTGAACAAAAGCCTTGGCTTACAAAAGGAATGGAGTAATTGCAGTGCAGTAACACCGTAGGTATATGCCTAGGATCCAAAGCAACCACATTTCCTATTAAACATTTCAAGTCCATTTTGTCTCACATTGGGATCAATCTAAGCCATTGGGATGTCTAGTCTATCCCTTATCTCCTAGCTATAACTAAGCAATCTAGAAATATGCCCCTGTTCTGCTCTTCCCTCTTTCTGGACATAAAAACATGCTGCCTTTTGAAGCCCCACCCTCCAGAGGCAATTGTGTACTTTGTACCTACCTGGTGAGTCATGATGTGGAGATGTGTACCACCTTTGTAAGGAAATGGACTGACCTATCAGAATGTAATCCTCTGGCCAGAGAGGACAATCTGGGTGTACTATAGGTATATAAAAGGCTTATCCCAGAAGCCATAGTCTGGAACCCACCATACAATTTATTTGGGAATAAATGACTGAGGAATGACTTGTGTTCTGCTGAGCCTATTGCTCCCTTCAGGTAGTAAAACCTTTGTAAATTGACTATTAAGCTTCTATCAAAACTTCGGTGGCAGCAGGAGATAAAATGTGGCTACTCCCATTTAAGTGTTTGTCTTCCTGGTGGAGATTTTATTTAACAACAAGGTCCTTCCCTTATCTGCCCTCTTCTAGATTT
The DNA here is from genome assembly GCA_028646595.1 of Phalanger gymnotis. Taxonomy (NCBI): domain Eukaryota; kingdom Metazoa; phylum Chordata; class Mammalia; order Diprotodontia; family Phalangeridae; genus Phalanger; species Phalanger gymnotis. The sequence continues at coordinate 163,996,922 of CM053625.1, read as the reverse complement.
ATTGGTACCAAAGACAACAAAAGATAGGCAACACATATCAACAAGGGCTTAGGAACAATTCAGAACAAACCTAGGTGCATCTAAGTGGTCCAAGAGACTTTTTTTTTCCTTTCTTTTTTAATGTTTCATTCTTGTATTTTGTTTTTTACACCACAGTGTTTTCTTGGTAATCCTCTCCTCCTTCTTTATACCACCAGTGATACACATTCACATAACAACAAAATATCAATTAAGGAAAACCATCTAATGCATCAACTGTGATGTCTTTAATATTACACACCCATAGACAGCCACATATCATCTGGAACCAGTATTGCATTGTCCTTTATCTGAGTCCTATTATCTTTTAGTGTTGTAAATAACTCCTTTTTTTAAACCACTGCCATGTGCACAGCAGAATATGAGAGGATTAAAAATATAAAGCAATAAATTTCCATTTCCAGAAAGCCTATATAATAAATACTACACATTGTTTCCAGAGCTGTCCATCTTTTCTTTACTTCTTGTAAGTTGTATTTTGTTCTTTCCTGTGCACTTTTTACTTTGTTCTTTTTCTCTCCTTCTCCCTTTGCCCCAAGAAGGCTACAATTAAGCATGGATACTCACATACACACAGGTATACACACAAATGTATGTATATATAAATACAAATTTACATAGATATCTATGATCATACACATATATACATGTACATTCATATGCATCTACGTAAGATTGTATTACACTTAACTTGTTTGTGCCCTGTTTCTCTGAAGGTTGATAACATCTTCCTTCATAAGTCCAAATCTTTCCATATTTTTCTAAATCTACCAACTCATCATTTCCTACACCACAGCAATAGTCCAACCTTATACTATCTAGTTATTTTAAATAGTTTAAAACAATATTGATTAATATGACTGACATACAGTGTAGTCTCCCTAATTTTCTCTTTCGATTAAATCTATTTTAGCTTTAACTTTGTCTGAGATCGTGACCACTACCCCTACTTTTTTTTCCCTAATAAATTCTACTTCTTATCTTTGTTTTATGTTTGTGTGTATCTCTTAATTCCTATCCCTCCTGACACCTCTACTTTACTTCTACCTGCTACTTTGCCCTACTGTTACTTAACCTAACCACCCCCCCCCCCGCCCCCACCAGGGTCCTTCTCTTGTCCTCTTGTTTCTTTCTGAATTTAGAAGACTTTGATAGCCTTCTAAATACATATGTTGTTCCCTCTTTACCCAATTTCCATTAATCTAGACCCCTTTCTATACCCCCCCCTTATCCTGTTCCCTCACTCTTTTATTTCTTTATAAATTCAGAAGATTTTTATTCCCTTCTAATGTCTATATTGTTCTCTTTAACCCAGATCTGATGTGAGTAGTTCCCTCTAAAAATCCCTCTGCCTCCCTATCCCCTTAGCCATTTATTTCTTTCTGAATTTAGAAGATTTTTATACCTTTCTAGATATATATGTATTGTTCCTTCTTTAACCCATTACTGATGAGAATAGGGTTCCAGAGCTACCAGCCCTCCTCCTCCCTCTGATTCCTGTGTCAGTTCTTCTTCTCGTATGTCATTTGTATAATTACTCTTTTTACCTTTTCCTAGATAGTATTACTTTTTAGAATCACATCATTCTCAGCTCTACCCCAATCTTTCTTTCGAACTACCCAGTTATTAATTACAGTCTTTAGAGATACAGTTTACATTTCCTCATACAAAAAGTAAACAGTCAATTGAGTCTCTTGTAATTAGTTTTTGATATTTACCTTATATTTCTCTTGGATCTAGTCTGTCAAATTTTCTGTTAAGTTCAAGTCTTTTTGCAATAAAATCCTGAAAGTCTGGCAATTCATTGTATGTCCATTTTTTTTTCAATCAAGATTATGCTTAACTTTGCTGGGTATGATGTTTTTGGCTGAAACTCATTCTTTTGCTTTTTGTTATATGATGTTCCAAGACCTGCGGTCTTTTGGTATGGCCACTGCTAGGTCTAGTGTGATTCTAATTCTGACTCCACTGTGTTTGAATTTTTTTTTCTTGTTTCTCTTTATATTTTATCCCTGAGCTGGGGGTTTCAGAATTTAGCTAGGCTATTCCTGTAAGTTTTCCTTATAGGATCTCCTTCAGGCGGTGATCAGTGGATTTTTTCCTATTTCTCCTTTCCCCTCTTGTTCTAACACTTCAGGACAATTTTATTTAACTATTTCCTGTATTATTGTATCAAGATTCTATTTTGATCATAGCTTTCAGGTACTCTTGATTATTCTTACATTTTCTTTTCTTGATCTGCTCTCCAGATCAGTTGTTTTACTTATGAGATGTTTCACATTCTCTTCTCTTTTTTCATTGTTTATATTTTGTTTTATTATTTCTTGGTCTCATAACTTTGCTGGCTTTCTCTTGCCCAATTCTAATTTTCAAAGTGTCATTTTCTTCCTTAAGGTTCTGGATCTCCTTTTCTAGTTGGTTAACTTTCTTTTCATAATCTTCTTGTTTTTCGTGGGTTGTTCTTTTTTATTTTTCCTTAATCTCTCTCATTTTATTTTTAAAAGTCTTTATTAAGTTCTGTGAATTCTTTTTGGGCAGGTAACCATTTGATGTTACTCTTTGGGGTAGGAGAGGCTTTTTTTGTTCCATTATCCTCCTCTGAAAATGAACCCTAGTCTTCTCTAATTCCCATAGTAACTTTCTATGGTTGGGTTCTTTCTCCTTTGCTCCTTTTTTTAAACATTTGTAACAATTTACTGTAATCACCTCTAGTCTTGAGGTACAGGGTATGGTGCCTTTGACCTTAGGTCTTCCTTCAGTTCTCCCCTGTGGCCTGAAACTGAAACCAAGAACTCTACCCTCCTGTAAGTGCCCACAGCCAGAGGGCATCCCTGCCCCACTGCTCTACACTCACAGGGTGTGTGCTGGTTCCTTCTTGCCCAGGACCACATCTTGACATTACAGCTGGACTTGGCGTCCCTTATCAGGAAAGGTTCCCTCAGTCTTCCCTTACTCAGACACCTGATTCCTCACACTGTCCGGCAGGCAAAAATTCCTGTGGCTCCCAACCCAGGCTAGTAGTGCTAGGGCTCACTGCTTACTGTCTCAGAGGAACTAGACTGGAGGTGTTTACACTTCACAGGAACCAAACCTCAGTCCTGGGATTTTTCTTCCATTCTCCTCCAGTTGTCCTGGAAGGACCACTGCTCTGCTCCAACTCTTGTTTATTTTTACCATTCTACATTCACCCTGAGGCACTATTTTGTCTCGCTTTTGGGGAAATCTAGAGAGCTTGGAATTTTCTGACCTGCTCCACTATCTTTCCAGACTCCTCTCTGGAACTCCTTTTTAAAAAGAAAGAAAATATTTAAGATTAAGCCTCTAATTTGAGTCAACAGTATTTAACATCATAGTGTGGTGTAAAGAGCACTAGACAGGAACCAGTTCTGACCCCACTTGGCCACTGAGTAGCTTTTGTTATCCCAGAGAAATCACTTAGACTCTAAAGATGTGGTATTAGCTACACCTGTTGTGTATAACTATAATATGTGGACTGCTCTGGAATACAGTTTGTGAAATCATGCCCGTCATATACCTATGTAGATAATTCACAAAAAGATACCATATGGGTGAGAAATGAAGCATTTGGATTAACTGATTGGATTGCTGATGTGAGTTACTGTTGTCTTCTGTCACTTTCCCAGCCATCTCCATACTGCAGGTCTAACCTTTACCTCCTACTGAAACTCAGATTCCCATCCCTGTGACCTTGGATTCTGATTGGTTATCATCCACCTTTATCTTGCCTAGTTTCAACCATACCATGCCACTTCCCAGTCATCATAATGCTGTGTTGCCGTATGTACCACGTCTGCCTTTCACCTTCCAGTCAATCCCTCTGACCCTTCTTTCCAGACTTACTAGATGTTGTATTTCCTTCTGTACTCTTGTGATTGAGCTAGTTCATCTTCTCTCTGTTCCTCACATATGACACATCTCCCATATTCTTGTGTTGTATTGTTTCATAGATAGGACTAGCATATTCTCCCTCTTTACTTCTGCCTTATAGAGTGTGTCTCTTTCTTTAAGATCCAGTTCAAGCGCCACCTTCTTCTGCATGCTAATCCCATCAACCTCTAATAATCTTCCTCTCAAACTAAATTGTATATAACTACTTCATATATTTGTACCTATTTATTTTATATTTATGCCATACAATTATGTATGTATTTGCTGTCTTGCCATTAAAAAGTAAGCTCCCTATGAGTGAAAATCATTTCTTTCTTTGTATCCCCAGCACCTGGCATACTTCTTGACACATAGTTTTAGGCTATTTAACAAATGCTTTTTTGAAAAAATCCTTTTGATTTTCAGGCCTGTATTCTTTCCTTCTCACCTCCATCTCACCTCCATCTCATACATCTTCCATCCTCCCCCTGCCCCACCTCGCATTGGTAAGCATGAAAAACAAAACCTTTTACCAACTTGTATAATCCAGCAAATAAATTTCTGCATTGAGCTTATCCAAAATATGAATCTGTGTTTTCTCACATGTGCCTCCGTGTGTGTGTGTGATTCTGCAGTCTGAGTCCATTATCTCTCTAATCTGGAGGTACGTAGCGTGTTTTCATTATGAGCCTTCTGAAACTGTTATTGGTCATTTTGTTGATCACACATCCTAAGTTTTGCAAAATTGTTTGTCTTCACAACATTGTTATTATATAAATTATTCATTCTTCTCACTTTGCTTTGTATCAGTTCATACAAATCTTCCCAGAATTCTCTGAAACCAACCCTTCATCATTTCTTATAGCTCAGTAGTATTCCATTACACTCATAGCTACAACTTGTTCAGCCATTTCCCAATTGATGGGCACCCCTCAGATTCTAGTTGTAACAGCAAGAAGAGCTGCTATAAATGTTTTTGCTAACATGAGTCTTTTTCCTCTTTCTTTTACGTCTTTGGGATATAGACCTAGTAGCATTATTTTAGGTCAAAGAATATGCAGAGTTTAATAGCCTTTTGGGCATAGTTCCAAATTGCTTTCCAGAATGGCTGGACCAGTTCTTTCAACATTGAATTAATATGCTTGTTTTCCCACAGCCCCTCCAGCATTTGTCATTTTCTTTTTTTTTTTCAGCTTTCCCAGTCTGATGGGTATGAGATAAGTCAGAATTGTTTTAATTTTCATTTGTCTAATTATTAAGTAATTTAGAGCCTTTTTGATACTTTTCTTCTTCTGAAAACTGCCTTTGACTTTTTATTATTTTTAGAATGGCTCTAATTTTTAATCAATTAAGGCAATTCCCGATGTATCTTAGAGATGAAATGCTCTATTTGACATTCAAAGCCCTTCATAACCTAGCCCCCTCCTACCTTTCCAGTCTTCTTACACTGTACTCATGGTTGTTCCCTGAACAAGACATTCCATGTCTTGGCACTAGGCATTTTCTCAGGCTAAGCCCCATGCCTGGAATGCTCTCCCTCTTATACTTTCTGAGTATTGACCTCTCTGGCTTTCTTTAAGTCCCAATTAAAATCTCGTCTTTTACTAAAAGCCTTCCCCAATCCCTCTTAATTCTAGTCACTTCCCTTTGTTAATTATTTCCTGTTTATACCAAATATAGCATGTTGTCTCCCCCACTAGATTGTGATTAGATTTTTGTATCCCCAGTGCTTAGCACATGGTAGGCACTTAATAAATGTTTATTGACTGATTGATTGAAATGAAACTTTTGTCAGAGAAACTTGCTGCATAGGGTCTCCCACCTTCCTCCCTACCCCCGTTTCCTGGTTCTCTTCTAATTTTAGCTGCATTTATGTGTGTGTGTGTGTGTGTGTGTGTGTGTGTGTGTGTGTGTGTGTGTAAAAAAGTTTAAATTTTATATAATCAAATGTGTCCATTTTACCTCTTATGAATCTCTCTCTTATTTGGTCATGAACTCTTCCCCTATCCATAGATATGAAAGGTAATGTTTTCCATGCTCTTCCAATTTGTTTATGATGCCACCCTTTATGTCTAAACCATGTACTTATTTGGAATTTATCTTGATAAATAGTATGAGATGTTGATCTATACCTAGTTTCTGCCAGCTGTCCAAAGACTTTTTGTTGGAAAGCGAGTTTTTGCCCCAGTAGCTGAGATCTTTGCATTTATTAGAAAAAAAAAAAAACTAAGCTACTGTACAGAAAAGCAGTGCAGTGAATAGAGCACTGGAGCCAAAGTCAGGAAGACCTGAGTTAAAATCCAGCCTTAGGCACTTACTTGCTATGTGATCCTTGGTAAATCATTTAACCTCTCCAAGCCTCTGTTTCCTCATCTGTATAATGGGGATAATAATAGCACGTACCTCTCAAAAACTTTGAGAGGAACAAGTAAGATAATATTTTAAAAGTGCTTAGTCAGTTAATAAACAAATATTTATTAAGTGCCTATTAAGGCATTGTGCTAAGCACTCAGGATACAAAGAGTCCTTGCCCTCAAGGAGCTGAGTCTCTGGGCAAGGGAGAGAACAAACAAACAAATAAGCTATATACACCATAAGTCAGAAGTAAATTAGAGAGGGAAGGCACTAGAATTAAGAGGGGTTGGGAAAGGCTTCCTACAGAAGATGGGATTTTAGTTGTGACCTAAAAGGATGACCAGGGAAGCCAAGTAAGCAGAGATGATGAGTATTCCAAGAATGTTGGATAGCCAGAGAAAATGCCTGGAACCAAGAAATAGAGTATTTTGTTCATGGGTTAGCAAGGTGGCTAGTGTCACTGGATCTAAAAGTATATAGCAGGAGTATGGTGTAAGAAGACTGGAAAGATTGGAAGGGGCTAGGTAATGAAGGTCTTTGAATGCTTCACAGAGGGTTTTTTTTATTGGATCCTAGAGGCAATTAGGGTGCCACTATAGTTTGTTGAGTTGGGGAGGTGACATGGCTAGACCAGTGCTTTAGGAAAATCACTTTGTTGGCTAGATGGAGGGCGGATTGAAGTGTGAAGAGATTTGAAGCAGGCAGACTCACCAGTAAGCTCTTGCAATAATCCAGGTATGAGGTAATGGGGACCTGCTCTAACATGGTGGTAATGCCAGAGAAGAGAAGGGGATGTAGTGGAAAGATGTTTTAAAAGTGAAACAATAGGCTTTGGCAACAGATTAGCTATGAGAAATAAAAGTTAAGAATTGAGGATGACCCTTAAGTTTTAAGCCTGGGGGACTAGGAATATGGTGGTGTCCTTGACAATAATGGGGAAGTGTGGCAGGGGAGTATTTAGAGGGAACGATAATTAAATTAGTTTTGGACATGTTTAGTTCAAGATGTCTACTGGTCATCCAGTTTGAAGTGTCCCAAAGGCAGTTGGAGATGCAAGACTGGACATAAGCAGAGAAATTGGGGCATAAAAGGTAGATTTGAGAATCATCAGCAAAGAAATAGTAATCAAATCTGTGAGATCTAATGAGATCACCAAGTGAGGTAGTATAGAAGGAGAACAGAAGAGGACCTGGGACAGAACCCTGTGGGACACCTGCAGGTAGAAAAGGTGATTTGGAGGAGGAGCCAGCAAAGGAGACTAAAGAAAGAGCCATCAGACAGTTTGAAGGAGAATCAGGAGAAAAGAGTAGCATACTGAAAACTTAGAGAAAGAGGAATAGAATATCTAGGAGGAGAAGGTGAAGAATAGAAGCATGGCCAGCATGCAAATTTGCAGATTTGGACTGATAGTCAAGATCCAAAAAGTTTCTTCTAAAAAGCAGCTAGAAAACTAGATTGAATATGATACCATGAAAGTTAAGATAGATAAATATAACATCTAAAACTTGGGGACAAAAATTAATGTCCTAAGTACAAAGTTAGAGAGCCATGGGTAGTTAACAGTTTGTCTAAAAAAGAAAAATCTTGGGGTTTTAATGGACTGCAGGCTGTATGGTAGTTCCCTGCTCCCCTCCTCAAAAAAAAAAAAAGTTAATGCACTCTTCAGCTGCATTAAGAGAGACATGGCTTCCAAGAATAAGGAGGCAATAGTGCTTCTCAGTTCTGCCTTTGTTAAACCATAACTGAAGTATTGTTTTCAATCTGGATACCACAGTTTAGGAAAAATGTCAATACAATGGAAATTGTTCAGTAGAAGGCAGCTAGAATGGTGCATAACTTTGAGTTCATGCCATATGAAAATTTGCTGAAGGAATTGGGATTGTTTCACCTGAAGAAGAGAAGACTGGGAGACATGACAGCTATCTTCAGTTACTCAAAGGACTACCAAATCTAGAGGAGTTAGATTTGTAATTCTGTTTTGATTTCAAGAAGAATTTCCTAACAGAGTTGTCCATAAGTGGAATGAACTACTTCAGGAGGTAATGGTTTCTCTTCATCAGCAGCTGTCAGCAAGAAACTGAATGCTCCCTTGTTGGATATGTTGTAATATCGATGCTTTTGAGCATATGAGTTGGACCAGCTGGCCCTTGAGGTCCCTTCCAAATCTGAAAATCTGTGATTCTGAGTGAAAACCCCAAGGTTCCACACTGGGAAACTGGTTGAATAATGGGGAGAGAGAAATGGTGAAATCAAGATGAGATATAGGTTTAGAGGGTTTAAGTAATATAGTTTTTGCATATGTTATATGTTCATTGTTAGTGAAACATACAGGCAGGGATCTTTTTGAAGGCAGCTGGAGATGCAGATCTAGAATTCAAATAAGAAATCAGAGCTCAAGATATAGAGCTTGAAGAATCTACATATAGTTCTATAATACTCAGCGGAGTTTGGCCCATCCATTCACACAGGAAAACCAAGTGAATAAAGTATCTTTTGCTTGTATTTCAACATATATTTGTATAGAACCCTTGCTAGAGGTTGTCCAACAGAGAGAGAAAGAGAGAGAGAGAGGGGGAGAGAGAGAGAGAGAGAGAGAGAGAGAGAGAGAGAGAGAGAGAGAGAGAGAGGGAGAGAGAGAGAGAGAGAGGGAGAGAGAGAGAGAGAATACACACCCATAGTCTCTAGACCTTACAGATGGATAATTAGTTGGGTCCAGAGTTCAAAGAATGATTGGATTGCTTTTGGGAAGTTGCAAAGCACCTTTACTGACCATCACACTTATCAAAGAAGCAAAAACCATCTTTTCAGCACTAACACTTTACTGGTATTACTGTGTGACTACAACATATGGCTTCAGTATGGCTTCCAGAGTACCATTATCTCCATTGAATGAAAAATAAGTATCACACAAAGGGCAATGGGAAGGCACATGATAGTGTGAGCAGACTACAACATAAAATAAACAAGGAACTCTTAAGAATAGGAGTAAAAAGAACATTATTGAGAAATTATATGTCAAAAAGAGAAAATGGGCTGATCACATGGCAAAAGTGAGGGATGACTGGTAACTAGCCATGGTTTTCTACTGATACCTGAGTATCAGGTATCACAAGATGAGGAAAATCTTCAACTTGTTGGGTGGACCCCCTGCAGCAAATTGTTGGGGGAATGTGGAAAAGCCTCCTATAGGATGGGTAGACATGGATGAGTTTGGTCTTCATCTTTTGAGGGAACACATCAATTGATGAAATAATTGATCTAATTATGCATAGTATTTTAATAGTTGAAGTTGCCTCATCCTCTGGTAGCCAAGTCGGGTGGTGTTTTTAACAAATTTTTAGGGCTTGGAATGAGCAATTGGTGTCATTTTATTCTAAAACACCACTGTGCACTAGGATATGTTGTTCAGATAATTATTCTAATGAGACTCAGCAGTGTGATCTGCTAAAGAAAGAAAAAAAACGATTGTGGAAAATTATTTTTAGACAAAAGATGTGTCAATACTTCCATTTCTGACCAAACAGGCAAGAAATCCTTCCAGTATTATCAGGCAGATGCCTAAGTATAGACATCTATTTTGAAACTTCCTCTTATAATATTTTCCTTCATCAATGCTACTCTGTTACTTTTGATGTTTAAACAATTTTGTGTAACCTCCAAAAATGCTTAGTCTATGAGGCCACAACCTATTTAACCTCAAATCACGGAGTATGACTAGTCATGAAAATGGCGATAGTGATACATAGTTACACTAAATACATGTGCATTTCTGTGTGACTGATTTTTCAGTCTTTTCTTTATCAAAAATGTGTCAAATTCAAAGACTGGGACCTTACTACATTAAATTGCTGACATTTCTTGCAACACCAAACAAGCACCCCCACCACCCCCCAGGAAGAAAAATGAAGAATGGTTGACTAATCTTTTAGAGATCTGTTTTTCTGAGCCAATGGAAAGCTTTCAAAGGAATTATTTTCCTTTAGGGGGAATATGGAGTAAAACCACATTTTCCCCCAAAATATCTTAAAGAATACTTTTCCCTCCCCCACTTTTTGCAGATTCTGGTTACAAAAACCAAGGCTAATATGACAGCAAGATTTGTACCTTCACAAATAAATATTACAATTTAACCAGATAACTTGTGGAAGCTTGTTAGGTGGAGTGACTCACTTACGTAGATGAAGTTATTTTTAGAGATGTAATTTGTAGTGTTTAAAAAGGAATTAAGAGATGGTAAAAGGCTAGATCCCTTATTATAGTTTACAGAGCTCATGAACCCAGCATCCATGTAAAAGATGACTAAGCATAGGGTCGGTTGGTACTTTCTCTCAGAATTTTACAGACATGAATCATCTACTTTTGTCTGTAGACACAGCACTGAGGTACCTGTGACTCAGCCCCTGTTTGAAAATAGCACTTGTATTCAATTCAGATATACTCTTTTCCTTAAGTAGCAAGGAAATTACATACCAAAGCTAAATAGGCCTTTGTATTGTTCACCAATGGGATGCTTTTAATGCAATGATTTCTCATCTGTGGACTTTTGGAGGACCTCTTTGTGACTGGTACTAGGAAAGACACTCTCTTATTTGTTGCCATTCCAGTGACACCTACCTCATTTCTGGCTCACTGACCCCATAAGCATGGTTATCCCTAGGAGAAAGCTTGTCCTTGTCCCTCTGGCTCCCAGAGTCATAAGCTGTCCAGCACCCAGGCTTAATTCTTCTATCAGATAAATCTGTGCAATGTGGCTGAGTCACAAAGAAGTCTCAAAAGTAAATCAATCAAAATGTCCAAACAATTGAATTAGGCTCTGCTGCCTGGTTCTTTTCCCCTAGTCAACTGCAGAATTTAACAGTCCATAGTTCAGCAAGCATCTCCCAGTATTCATGCTAATCATCTGGTTCACCAGCCTTCATTTCCAGAAGCCAAAGCTTCCAGAAGTTTGACCTCAGAGGGCAAGGGTAGTAATGCGAGGAGGAGACCTAGATATTCAGATTCTCTTTGGATAGGCAGAGTGATATGTCCCTGCTTCTTTCAGCCACACCTAATAGAAGTCTGATTGCTATAACTACACTCCTTTAATATTGAACAACCAATCATCTAGTAACAGCTACTTGAGGCAAAACTTGTAAATCTGAACTTTAGGACTTACCCTGCAATCTCAAAACTTTTTTATTGATAGAAACTTCATGAAGAAAAAATCACACATAATTCAGGGTAGTGACATTTTAGCGGGTAAGCACAAAAATATGATACTGCCATTAATAGAAATGGGGAATTGGGGGAGAACTTGTTTGGAAATTTCATGGAGCAAAAAATTGTATCAATTCTGGACATAATTGAATTTCATTGATAGTATAATATCCTAATGATGATGTGAATAGTAAGGTATAGCAGAAAGAGGACTGTACCTATAACAAGAAGACCTGGATTAAAATCCAGCTTCAGCATTTATTATCTGTATGACCTTTGGCAAAATCACTTAACTAACCCCTCCAGAGCCTCGGTTTCCTCATTTATAAAATGAGAGGGTCAGACTAGATGCATTTTAAAGTTCTTTCCAACTCTAAATGCATATGTTGTTATGATGTTATGATAGATAGAAATATACAAGAGAGATGCATGAATGAGAGATAAATGCTAAAAATGTAAATTTAGGGATTATCAGCTTAGAGATGATCACCTTTACAAGCATAAGATAGGGAAGGAGCGACTAGACAGCCATTCGTCTAAAAAATATGTGGGGATTTTAGTTGATAGCAGGCTCAATATGAGTCAACAGTGTGATACAGCAGGCCAGAAAGAGCTAACACCCTTCCCCCCTAATTGTTTAAACATTTTTATTCAAAGTTTTAAGTTCCAAATTCTGTCCCTACCTCCCTTTTTCCCTTTCCTCTCTCTTCCCTGAGATTGTAAGCAATCAGATATAGGTTATACATGTGCAATCGTGTGAAACATTTCCGCATTAGTCATTTTGTACAAGAAGACTAAAATAAAAGAAAAAAATGAAAGAAACTGAAAAATAGCATGCTTCAGTCTGTATTCAGTCAATATCAATTCTTTCTCTGAAGGCAGATAGTATGTTTCATCATTAGTCCTTTAGGATTGTCTTGAATTGTTGTATTGCTAAGAATAGCTAACTTCATCAAACGATATTGCTGTTACTATGTACAATATTCTCCTGGTTCTGTTCACTATGCATCAGTTCATGTAAATCTTTCCAGGTTTTTCTGAAATCATCCTGTTTGTTATTTCCTGTAGCACAATAGTATTCCATTACAATCATGTACCACAGCTTGTTTAGCCATTCCCCAGTTGATGGGCATCCCTCTGATTTCTAATTCTTAGCCACCACAAAAAGAGCTGCTATAAATATTTTTGTACAATAGGTCCTTTTCCCTTTTTTGTATGTCTTTGGGATATAGACCTAGCAGTGGCATTTTCTAGATCAAAGGGTATACACAGTTTTATAGCCCTTTGGGCATAGTTCCAAATTGAAGAGCTAATACTCTTAAAAGAGACTGCATTAAAAGAAAAATAACTTCCAGGAATAAAGAGGTGATTAATAATCCTATTCTGCTCTTCCCTAGTCAAACCACATCTGGAATAATGGGTGAAATTGTGCTTACCACATTCAATGAAGAACATTGATAAACTATAGAACATCCAGAAAAGGATAACCATATGGGAAATGACTTCAAGATTATGCCATCTGAGAATTAGTCGAGGGAACTGGAGAAAGGAAGATTGAGACACTAGGGAGGTAGGACATGATAGCTACTTAAAGTGTTTGAAAGTATGGAATATTTTCCTACTCTTTTTATTGTATGCACAATTCTAATAAGCATGATCTAAACTGTAAACTACCACAGCAGATAAGAAGTAGCAAATGAAGAGGTTTGTGGATTTGCTAAAGTCAGCCTTGCTGACAGGGAGAATGAAGGTAGGAAGCCTCTTAAAAAGCTGACACAGGAACTCATCAGGTATAGCAGTTTGAAACTTTTCAGTGTGGGGACCAGTAGACATGTATGCCACACTAATTCCTAAGGGCATCATTACATTAAAAGCCCAAGAGAATAATTGATAAATATAATAAATGACACCAAGTCATCAAAAAAAAGATTATATCGAGTAGGGACCACCATTTTCAGTAATGGGCCATATAAGAAGTCTGTAATTATAGGTGCCTGATTTTGAAAATTCTTAACATGGATAAAATATCATAGTTCTTTAAAAGCATATATTTTTAGCAAAAATACAAAAGCAATCCCAAAACAGTTAATATAATGTTACTAATACAGAAGTACAGTTGATAGACCTACTGATCAGTTTTGATAAAGTCAGTGAGAGTACTTGTAAAAACGTTCTTTAAAAATTTTTTTGAGTTCCAAATTATCTTCTCTCCCACCCCTCCCCCTCCTTGAGAAGGCAAACAATTTGCTATGGATTATACATACATTTCAAAACATACTCCGTTTTAGTCATGTTGCAAAAGAAAACAGAAAAAGAAAGTCATTTTCCTTTTCTATCATACTAGCCAATCTGATAGGTGTGCAGTGGTACCTCAGAGTTGCTTTAATTTGCGTTTCTCTAATCAATAGTGATTTAGAGCATTTTTCATATGACTGTAGATAGCTTTGATTTCTTCCTCTGAAAACAGCCTGTTCATATCCTTTGACCATTATCAATTGAGGAATGACTTGTATTCTTATAAATTTGACTCAGTTCTCCATATATTTGAGAAGTAAGGCCTTTATCAGAGAATCTTGCTATTAAAAAAAATTCCCTCAATTTCCTGCTTTCCTTCTAAACTTAGTTACATAAAACCTTAGTTAGGTTTAATTTGTGCAAAAACTTTTTAAATTTAATGTAAGCAAAGTAATCCATTCTGTATCCTGCTCTCTATCTCTCTGGTCATAAATTCCTCCCTTATTCATAGTTCTGACAGGTAAAATATTCCATGCTCCCCTAATTTGCTTATGAAAAGCTTTTCTTAAGAACTGTGAGTTGTAGTCACTGTCAGCCAATTTGTAATCTGATTTAAGGTTTCAATAGTTGATGGTAGTTTTCTGATTGATTTCAGCAATTTCATGTAAGACACTGTTACCCTCAGTCACTTATTGCCTTAGTTTCATCCACATAGCCAAAAATTCTAGATAGACCTTTTTAGCCCACTATAAGTTTTATATGTGGTCCATTTTTTTTTTCTTCTTTAAGTCTTGGGTTGGCCCCACCCAATATCATAAGTCATGGTTAGATTTCCAGAGTGTTCACCATTCTCTATTATGTGGTGAAATGTATCATCATCCATGTTACACTTCTCTCAAAAACATTTTTTCTTTTTTTAAATTGAAATGTTAAAAAGAAGCAACCCTCAACTGTCTGGAAAGTTGAGCTGCCTAGAACAACTTGTTCTGCAAGAGTTCTAAATAAGGTTTTAGAAGAACAAGCTAAGCCCAATGCCAAAATTAAGTACTTGCTCCATGAATTTCTACATCTAATATTCACTTATCTCTGGCAGTTAGTGACAAGAACATGCTAAATCCAAAAACCTCACTGAGAGAGTTCCTTATACTATAAATTTAGAAGTACCCTCTATAATATTTTCTATTCTTTTTAGGAATATAGAAGTTTAAAATACCTGACTGCTTCAAAATATTGCAGAGATTTACTGTGTGCTTTTGGTCAAGTCAAGCTGTTCTTTTTAATTTCTTCTTCTTAAAAATAGGTACTACTTAAAGAAATTTGGCATGTTTAGTTTAAAGAAGACTCATACCTATCTTTAAGTATTTGAAGGACTGTCCAGTGGAGGAGGGATTTGCCTTTTTCTGTTTGGCCTCAGAAGACAGAACCAGGACCAAGAATAGGTGAAAGTTACAAAAAGCACATTTAGGTTTAATGCCTAGAAAAACTTTGTAACAATTAGAGCTGTCCAAAAGTAGAATGAACTGCTTCAAGAAGTGGTGAATTCTCTCTCCTTGGAGGTCTTCAAGCAGAGGTCACATCATTAGTTGTCAGGTAGCTTCTTATAGGAAATCCTCTCTTGTATGGTTTGGATTGTAAGGTCATTGAGATCCCTTCCAATTCTCATAGTCTGTGATTCTGTGAAGTTTGGTTATCATTCTCTCACATAAGTCATCTGGCATTAAAGTGGAAGAGTCTGCATATGAAGATTTCATTATAATTGCTAATGAAACTAGGTCAAAATAAAATCTCTAATTGATTTTGCATCGGTTTGTTGCCTTCCTTGTACTTCTGTTTACAATTGCTCTCAGATGATCTGGCTTAATTGGATCTCACACTAAGCTCCCTCCTACATTGTTTTCTCTACTGCTTTGTTAGATTAAAGTATAGTTTTCTGTCATTCCACTCAATAATGTTTTACAGTTGTGTTTGTACTATGTATTGGTATTGCCTTTGGCTATTATGGTTATATGCTTTGACAAGAAGATATTTTTTTGATGGAGAAAGTTGATAGACTCTTTTGTCTATGTTTTGGTGTTTTATATCATTTAAACATTTCTAAAAATGTAGAAGTCAAAGTCAGTCTCTTTATTCTTTTCTTTTTCCTATTTGGGGGGATTTAATAGCTTATTTAAATAAGATGAGCCAGTGTTTGTTAATTACAGTGTTTTTTTTTAATCTTTATCTTTTCTTCTAACCTCATATTTCCTTTGATCTTTGCTCTAATTAATCAATGATTTGACTGAAAACAGACACCCAATTGTAGAATGACCTCTGCATCTGTAACTTGTTTTTTCCTAACAGTTAAGATACTGACAGTTTTCATTTTTCATGATGTTGTTGGGTGCGTTTACCATATCTAGTCCCTTCCAATTCCCTTCTTAAAGAAAGTATTCAAGATTCAAGGATATGAGGCTTCTGAGTAGTCTAGAGCCTTTGAACTAATCCATTTCTTGATCCAAAGCCATCTTTTCCAACAGATTTCCATGTCACCTTAATTTCCCAATAACAATTCCCTTCCAAGAGCCATCCTTTATAACAGAGAAGAAAAAAAGAGCAATTTATGAAAACTAAAAATGCATCTAGCAAGTCCTACATTTTATGCAGTATTATGCATTCGTTGTTCCTCCCCCACAAACACCCCCTGAAAAGAATGAAAAGAAGCATATTCTCATATCTTTTCTTTTTAAAAGCACAACCTTGATTACTATAGTTACATAGAATTCACTTGCAATTATTTATGTTCTTTCCATTTTCATTTTTGTAGTCATTGTGTCAGTCACTTACTCAAGTTATCAAGCATTTATTGGGTACTTACTGTGTGCTACCCTGTGCTAAGGATACCAAGAAAGGTAAAAGGCAGTTCCTTCCCTCAAGGAACCCCCAGTCAGATGAGACAAGCAATGTGCAAACAACTAATGCAGAACATAATCCAGCAGAACAAAGACATATTAAGAGGGATCACAAAAGACTTCTTTAGAAGTTAGGATTTTAGCTGGGATTTGTAGGAAGCCGAGGAAGTTAGGAAGTAGAGATAAGGAGCATTTCAAGCATGAAGCATAGCCGTCGAAAGTGGCTATTTTCTTTTTATTATTATTATTATTATTATTTAATATATTTAGTTTTCAGCATTGATTTTCACAAGAGTTCGAATGACAAATTTTCTCCCCATTTCTACCCTCCCCTCCACTCCAAGATGGCGTATATTCTGGGTGCCCTGTTCCCCAGTCGGCCCTCCCTTCTGTCACCCCACTCCCCTCCCATCCCCTTTTCCCTTCCTTTCTTGTAGGGCAAGATAAATTTCTACACCCCATTGCTTCTGTATCTTATTTTCTAGTTGCATGCAAAAAACTTTTTTTTTGTTTTTGAACATCTGTTTTTAAAACTTTGAGTTCCAAATTCTCTCCCCTCTTCCCTTCCCACACACCCTCCTTCTCTAAGAAGTCAAGCAATTCAACATGGGTGACATGCATATCATTATGTATAACCCTTCCACAATACTCATGTTGTGAAAGACTAACTATATTTTGCTTCTTCCTAACCAATCCCCTTTTATTGAATTTTCTCCCTTGACCCTGTCCCTTTTCAAGAGTGTTTGTTTTTGATTACCTCCACCTCCATCT
>CM053625.1:163961277-163979050 GCA_028646595.1 Phalanger gymnotis | reverse complement strand
AAGGGGGGATGATAGAAGGGAGGGCAGATGGGGATGAAGATAATCAAAAACAAACACTTTCGAAAAGAGACAGGGTCAAGGAAGAAAATTCAATAAAGGGGGATAGGTTAAGAAGAAGCAAAATATAGTTAGTCTTTCACAGCATGAGTATTGTGGAAGGGTTATACATAATGATACACATGTGGCCCATGCTGAATTGCTTGACTTCTTGGGGAGGTGGATGGGAAGGGAAAAGGGGAGAGAATTTAGAACTCAAGGTTTTAAAAAAATAGATGTTCAAAAGTAAAAAAGTTTTTTTTTTCATGCAACTAGGAAATGGGATGCACAGGCAACAGGGCATAGAGATTTATCTTGCCCTACAAGAGGGGAGGGGAGGGGGGGATGGGAGGGAAATGGGGTGACAGAGGGGAGGGCAGACTAGGGAACAGGGCAACCAGAGTGTACGCCATCTTGGAGTGGGGGGGGGGAAATGGGGAGAAAATTTGTAATTCAAACGCCTGTGAAAATCAATGCTGAAAACCAAACATGTTAAAAATAAATTAAAATTTAAAAAAAAAAAGGACATGGTCTGGGCATTTATTAAGAGCACAGCATAGCAGATAGGCAGTCCAAAACTTGTACTGTTATTTAAGAAACATTAAAAGACTCAGAGGAAGCCCTCTAGTGTAGTACATATATCCTTTAAGGACAGACATGGACCAAAAAAAACCACAACATTTAAGAATGCATGGGTAGATTGTAGTTTGTACCAGTGAAAAGAATACCTACTGATGAGATCACAAATTCAAGTATACCAAGATACAATTCCAGAAACAAATATGGTATTTGAATTCAGGATCTTTGGGATAGTGCTGGCTGTGACAGCCTTTGTGTCTTTCATTTCTCCTGTAAAACAGACAAAATGACATGTACCTGTCTATACAGAGACATTATGTTGAGCTCACTTTAGCCTTTCTAGTCTCTGAATGATATAGCCTTTTTATAGCCACCAGTTAGTCACACATTGCCTTCATATTTTTACCAAACTGCTTTGCATGTGTATATTTAATTCTTAAAAATTGTACGTATGAAAGTTGCCTTGAAGGTATTATCTTATTTTCTTTGTTCTGAACGTAAACACCAAAAAAGGTCATTTCCATATGTAAAACAGAACACAAAAATAGGGTTCTATATGGAAGCATGAATGTCCATTTCACAGTATTTACTTTTTAGAAAAATTCGATTCCACATGTTACTTTCAAAATAATCCTGTTTGTGCTTTCTTCTGAACTTCCTTCTCTTTTGTACATTACCAAAAATAAATAAATAAATAAAGGTTATAGTGGCCTTGTGGGGTGGGGGGCGAGGGCATTACTACTCCTGACTCGTCCCCCAACTTCACCCCTCTGAATAAATTGAGTCAGAGAAAGGAGGGGGGTGAGAAACCTTTGCAACAAGTAACCATAGTCAAAGCAATACTATTCACACAGTAGCCATATCAAAAAATGTATATCTCTACATCTCAGAAGATAGGTAACAACATGGTCGTTGCTTTAATCTGAGTTCTTTAGTCTTTCAAAGTTGTTTTTCTTTACAATGTTGTCCTTGCATGAATTCTTTTTCAGGTTCTGAACATTTCACTCCACATCATCATAGGATTCACTGAAATTGTCTCTTTCATCATTTCTCATGGCACAATGATATTCCATTATGTTCATATACCACAATTAAGGTATTAGCCAGTTGTCTAAGAGGCAATCTAAGGTACCCCCTTAGTTTATTTTTTTCCTCTTCCCCGTCTTTTAATCTCCCCCAGGATCAAGAAGTTGTTTTTTTTTTATTGTGATTGTCCCCTCCCCAATGTGATCCTCCCTCTTAACCGCTCCTCCCCATTCTTGCTTATTTCCTTTTTGAGTTTCATATATTTGTACCCCAAACTGTGTGTTCAACCTTCCTTTGTCATGCACCCTAATTATGAGAAAAAGAAAATTCACTTCCTTCCTCCTCCTTTCTATGTTACTGTGTTTTTCTTTTTTAAATTTCCTTCTTTTTTCTCTCTTAAAACTCAGAACAGAACCAGTCCACCTACACCCTCCAGGACTTCTTTTTTTAACTTTCTCATCACCCTTTGAAGATGAGGTTCAGAGGTCCCCAAAGTGAGTGATACCGCCCTATGGGGGTTCCTGGACCTATCCAGGGAGGTGATAGTAGCCTTGGGTACAATTGGGTGGCATTCAATAAAAATAAGGTGTGGTAGAAGCATAAGGAAAGAAGAGAATTTTGAAAAACTGTTTGTATGTTTCATCTGTTGTATAACAGAGTTAAAATTGTAGTGATTACATTACTTTTCCAAATAAAAACACAAAATGTAAGTTATAACCAATAAGTGGTCAAATCTGCCAACGGGTCTTAACAAGCAAGTATTGGCAGGGGAACGTGTTGTGCATTTTCAGGAATGTGTACATGTAATGACTTGTTTACAGTCTGATACCATATAGTTACATGTCACAATATTGCATCATCAAAATTTCAATGCAGGAAAGCCCCCACAAATTTACAACAAATTTGAATATACACATATATACATATATATTTTTAATGTTTTTGTAAGGATGCAAATTTTAAAAAAACCATTAAAGCCCTAAAGAAAGTAGATTTCCAGGAGAATGCTGAGTAATTTTTTTAAAAGGGGGTGGTAGGCCAAATAAGTTTGAGAACTTCTGTTTTAGAAGGACACCTGTTTCTTCCTTGCCCTCCAATAGAATGTTAACACTACATCATTATATAGCCTGTTTCAGTTGCCCTGCAAATCTGTCTTGATTTCTCTTGACTTGTGGTTCTATTTCAAAGTTCCTACTAAGTCTAGTCCTGGTCAGAGGATTGCTTTCCCTTGCTCCCCAGAGCCTCCAAGTTTGCTCTGGGATTTTCTGACACCATGGGGCTTTTTAAAGGGAGCATTCTGCTCTTGCTGCCTCAGGACACAGAGCTTTGAAGTCTACAATGTCCTATCTCTAGTATCACTACCACAAGGAATCCCTTTTTATTTGGTCCATAGGCTTCTGACATACTTTTTATGCAGTTATGGGGTGGAAGATGTCGATGCCACTTATAATAGTTTCTCATTGGATTTTCTTAATCATTTTTCAGTCTTGGGCAAACTTCAGAGAAGTTTGCTTGAGAAAATATCCGGAAGCTAGGCAGCCAGACCCTTCTTTAGGCAGCCTTCTTGGCTAGAAATTAATCATCTTTTATTTTCCCAAATGATTGGGTAAGTTTCTTAAGGGAAAGAGATATATTTTATTCTTTTTTACTTTCTACAGTATATATAATGAGCATAAATAAATAGTAAAGTAATCCTGTAATTGCTAATATTATTGTAAACCAAGAGAACTTTAGGACCACTGCAGCTTGTAGAACATAATTCTTAGATTTGTTAAAGTCTTTTACCTTCTTTATTTTAATGTTTTGACTATTATGTTGATTCGCCTATTTTTACCGCACCTCTAGAATAGCTCCTTTTGCTACTAACGGGGGGAGGGAGGAAAATGAATGAAAGTGGCAAATGTATGAATAAGTATGATATTTAGACTGAAAGTAGAATTTTATTAGTAAATTATAAGAATATAGACATGACCAAATTTGAATTTTTATGACATGAATTCAACATTTATCTCACAGTCATGTAGAATTAGTACCACTAAACAATATATTGCTGGTCCCTTAAGAGACTTACTTCATATATATGGGACCTAAGTGTTGGCATCAAAGTGTCAACATTTTAATTATCTTTAGTTTCATTGCAACTCACTCTCTATATAAATATGTCCCATTTTTTAAAAGTCTCACTTTATAATTTAGAAATTTATGATTGATTATTTGCATTACCAAGGGATTCTTTATAGAAAAGGATTCTTTAAATAGCCAGCTCTACTAGTACTTTTAAAGTGAGATTTGGTTTATAAAAATCAAGTTTACATACTTTTCAGGAACGTATCTCTGATATAGGGCAAAATCTAGAAGCATTTGGTTCTAATCACGAATACCAGACTTCTCCTAGACCCTCATAATGATAGAGCTTTTCTATTTTGGAGATAGTAAAGGCCTAAGGAAGTATTTGTTGGTATGTTTTTATTTTATTTCATTTGTTGTGTGTATCATATGAATTCTTCTATTTAGATGGTAAGATCCAAACTCCTGCCATTTTTATATTTCTTAGATGGCAAAACATCTGCTTTATTTGTCAGCACTTAACTGATCCAACAGCTACCTTAAGGATGCTCTGGAGCTAGTTTATGCTGGCTCAAGATTAAAATTTCAATATGAGCATTTACACCTTGGAATTTGGCAAATGCTACAAAACAAGCCTTGATTTATTGTTGATTGTCTGGGCTAAAGAAAATGATAGAGAAAATATCAATAATGCATATTAAACTAAAATGTGTGTATATTTGTACCAGTATGCCATTGCTTATAATGGTTATTTTGTGATGAATCTTTATTAGTTCTTATAATGTGATTTTTTTTCCATATACTAGATCATAATTAAGTTATCTTTTGTGCCATTTGCTTTAATCCATATCTGCTGAAACACTGTTTCAAATTACATGCTGTGTTCATTTGACCATATTGTCATTTGTACCTTTATTATTTACTGTTAATAATTTTATCATTAACTTTGTCTATATATAACTTTGTCTACCTAGAAATTATAGGATATCAGAACTAGAAAATACTTTAGATACTATCCAGTCTAGCCACTTCATTTTACAAGTGAGGAAACGGAGTCCCAGATTTATAATAAGTATGCATCATGTTCTATGTCCAGTGCCCTTTCCATCACACTATGCTGCTGTGTGGTATGCCCTTAGGTGAACTGTCTTAGATAAGTACCATTCATCTTCTCTTCTTTCAAAGTCTGTATTTGGTAGTCAGTCATCTTCAGATTTTCTGGTAGATAATGTTTTATAACCCTTACATTTAAAAACTGTTAAGCCCTTATTAGCTTTACTGACCAATTT
Source organism: Phalanger gymnotis (assembly GCA_028646595.1). Classification (NCBI taxonomy): domain Eukaryota; kingdom Metazoa; phylum Chordata; class Mammalia; order Diprotodontia; family Phalangeridae; genus Phalanger; species Phalanger gymnotis. The sequence continues at coordinate 163,974,053 of CM053625.1, read as the reverse complement.
ATTTGGACTACAATCTGACTTGCTGTAAAAGCATTCCCTCAGTTTATAACTATCCTAGAACAATACACGCTACTGATGTTAATTACACCTCTTTTACCTTCTTCATGTAGCAGGATGATCCTCTGAATTGTAGCCTTTGGGTGATGTACGTAATTTTTGGTCATTAACATTCTGTAGGTTCCTATTGAACACTTTTATAGTTTTAAATGGATATGTTAGAACTAGAACTACAAGGTCATTTATAGCCTTAATCTTGTTGTGATACATTTTCCCCTACATATGAACTAAATATTCTCATCAGCTTTTCTCTAATTACAGTGTCATTTATTCCTGTCAACTGTAAGAGGCCCACATATTTATAAGTTTCCATTTGAACTAAAATTTCCATAGTTGCATCCTTACTAACAGAGAATCCTTCCATCACTTATTTACTAGTTGCACTAGCTTTCAATTTATACATCCCAGATTCCATTTGTATGTCTGAAAATTTCACTGTCTTTTTAGAGCTGGCACACAACTTCAAATGTACATGTACAACAAGTAGCTGATACTATAATATTTTGTATGATATTTTCAGATGCATCTTTTTAACCTGATAGCATTAGGCAAAGAAAGTCCAGAAGTCATCTATGCCAATCTCCCACTTTATATATTCCCCACTTCTCTGGCATTACAGGTATATAGTTATCCAGTCACCCCACGAAATTAGTCTTTATGTCGAGCCCCAAATCACCTCCCTGTTACTTTTAGTCATTAATCTTATTTCCATCTAACCACTTTTCTATATAACAAACCTTCAGATATTTGATAATAACTATTATGTGCCCCCTAAACCTTTCCTGTGTCTCATAAATATAAACCCAGCTGCAGCACTTTCGGTAGAATGAAGAGGCATAACCAGCTTCTCACTTCCTTAAGAGACATACCACCACTATTGAACTACTCAGATTACCTTTTCACTGTCTTTATTTCCAATCCCTCTTCCTTCTCCTTCACCTGTTCCCACCTTCCTAGTTCTTTCTGGTTTTTCAGTCGTTGCTTCTTGCCTGGTTCAAAGTTCCTGTCACAGCCCCTTGGTCTTTGACCATCTTTGGAGTTTGTTACTCCTGGCATCGTTTTATTGTTAAGTCACTGGTGATTCTCTGCTTCATCACCCTAACATTGTTTGTCTGTCTAGTTGAACTTATACTCTAAACTTGTATTGTCCTTGACTATCATATTTCTTCTCTTGACAGCATGATCAAGTTTGCTGATTGAAGGGATTTCAGGGCTCTTAATGACTTTCTGTTCTGGTAACTTTTACATGCGGTTAAACATTTAGGAAATCGTTATACTTAAAAATCAATGTCTTTTCTTTTGTACATTTCCTATTTTTCAAAGTTCATAGCTAGTTTGATATTAGTTTTGAATTTTGCCCTATCCACCTGATTTGAATACACACAGCTTATATATTTCAATATTTTTCAATTAACAAGCATTTATTTTCACTGCCTTCTACCTTCCTCCTTCCCCAAACCTGGAAAAAAAGGAAAAACAAAAACAAAAAACTTCTAACAAATAAGCATAGTCAAGCAATATCTGAAAATTATGTCTCATTCATCTTGAGTCTGTTGTCTCTCAGTTTGTAGGGATCATGCTTCATATTTGATTCTCTAGAATCATGTTATCATTGCATTTTTTAGAGTTCTTAAGTCTTTCAAAGTTTGGGTTTTTTTCTATATAGTGTTGTTGTTATTGTATAAATTGTTTTGGTTCTACTCACTTCCTTCTGCATCAGTTCTTACAAGTTTTCAATTCTTTTGGTATCCCATCATACACATACACCATAATTTGTTCAGGTAGTTTATGTGCATCCCTTTAGTTTCCAGTTCTTTTCTCCTACAAATAAAGACTAGAACTATTTGTGTATATATGGGGATTTTTCTTCTTTTTTAATCTTTTCATAACATGGGCCTAGTAGTTGTATTGTTGGTCAAAAGATCATAATTGAGTAATTTGACGAGCATAGTTCCAAACTGCTTTTCAGAATGGTTGAACCAATTCATAGCTCCACCAACTGTGGAGCTTTGCCTATTTTCCCACAGCCCTTTTGACATTTTTTTCCTTTTTGTCAACGTTGACATTATAATGGGTACAAGGTGGAACCTCACAGCTCCCCTGCTTTGCATTTCTCTAACAATTAATGACTTGGAGCATTTGACCATATGACTGTTAGTAACTTGGATTTCTTCTTTGAAAACTACCTGTTCATATCCTTTAACCATTTTATCAAATGTAGAATGGCTTTTATTCTTATAAATTTGAATCAGTTCCATATATGTCTTGGAAATGACACTTTTATTATCAGAGAAAATTGCTGCAAAATATTTTTCTAGTTCTTTCCATTCTAATTTTAGCTTTATTGGATTTATAAATCTTTTTTAATTTTCTGTAGATACTTGTCAGTTTTATCTTCTGTGATCATCTCTAACCCTTGTTTTATCACGAACTTTTTTCACTATACATAGATCCAAAAGTTAGTTTCTTTGTGATATCTGAGTCATATATCCATTTGGAGTTTATCTTGGTATACATTGTAAGGTGTTCATTGAAACCAGATTTCTGCCATACTGCTTTCCAACTTTCCTAACAGTTTTTACTTTAATAGTTTAATTGTTATTCCACTGAGTAATTTAGGTAGTATTATCATTTTTACTATGTTGACTTAGCCTAACCAAGAGCAATTCATATTTCCCCAATTATTTCTATCTTCATTTCTGTAAACATTATTGTGTAGTTGAATTCATATAATTCTTATATATGTCTTGGTAAGTAAACTCCAAAACAATTTTACAGACATTATAATTATTTTAAAAGGAATTTCTTCTTTTTTCACTTTGTGTTATGTTTTGTTGGTAGTAGACAAAGATACTAATGATTTCTATAGATTTATTTTAGAACCTACTAGTTAGCTGAAGTTTTTGATCGTTTTGATTACCTTGTAGTCGATCCTCTGGATTCTTTAAGTAAACCATTATGTCATCTGCAAAAAAATCTTGATTTTTTTCCTTTTTGTGATACTTATTCCTTCAATTTCTTTTTCTTATTCCTATAGACAGATTTCTAACACTGTATCAAATAGTAGTGATCATGGACATCTTTGCTTTGCTTTGCATCTTATTGAAAAGGCCTTTCATTTATCCCCATTAAATATAATGCTGCCTCTTAGTTTTAAATAGATACTACTTGCCAAGGAAAAGTCCATTTATTCCTGTTTCCAATTTTTTAACATAAGTATAATTTTGTCAAAACATTTGTGCATCTATATAATCATGATTTTTGTTCTCCTTATTATTTATCATGTTTACATTTTTCCTACTTTTCAACTAACCATGCATTCTTGCTATAAATCCAATCTTATCAAAGTATATAATCCAAAAGGCAGATAGGTAGAGGAGCCCTAGGAGTGGCAGCACCTTTTACACCACCATTTCTGATTCTAGCCCAGCCCTCTGGAGCAATTACTATGGAGAAGGAGCAAGCTGTCCTTACTAACAAGCTGCAAGACACCTTGACTGTATGTCAGTTGACTGTATGTGCCAGTCAATTGAATCCATGACCACTACCTTGACCAATTAACATAAAGAAAGTTAGGTTGAAAACAACCTAAGACCTGAGCACCTAAACTTTGGGAGTGACAATGCTTTCAGCCTAGCCTTAGCCATTATCTTGGAAGACAACTCCTGTAAAACTTCAGCCTAGCAATTGTTCCTGCAGTTGCTACAGCCTCGGCTACTGTGAACTCAAAAAAGAAAGTTCTTGCCACCAGAATACTTGGCATTGTCAAATAGTCTGACAACAGAAACTGATATCATTTTATAAATGGAAATGACATTAAAGAAGAGGTATTAACATCTGCTTTGTTGCTGTACCCTGCCCAGGCTGTCTTATTTTTCTGTTTTTATCTTGAGTGCCTTGTACATAATAAGCACTTAAAAATGCTTTATTCTTTCATTCATAATCTTTTTGATATTTCACTTTAGCCTCTGCTAATATTTTAGGTGAAATTTTTAGGTCTGTTTATTAGGGATATTGGTCTATTATTTTTGTTTCTCTGTTTTCACTCTCCCGGTTTGGGTATATCAAAACTACATTTTTATCGAAGACAGAATTTGGTAGGATCCCTTCTTTTCCTATGTTTATGTAATATTTTAATTAGGTGTGCTTTAAATGTTTGGGAGAATTTGTAAAGCCACCTGGTCTCATTGTGAGGAGGGGAATTCATTGTGTTTTTTTTTAATTTCTTTTCCTGAAATTGAATTATTTAAATTCTCTATTAATTCTTCAGCTAATTGAGCATTTTATACTTCTTATAAATATTCATCCATTTCATTTGAATTATGTTTTATTGGTATGTTGTTGGGCAAAAGAATTTCTAACAATTTTTTTTATTCTTTACTTGTATATTTTCTTTTTTCATTTTTGGTACTAGTGATTCAGTTTTTTCAATCAAATTAGTTATTTTATTATGTTTTTTAAATAGATCATAGTTTTATTTATTAATTTTATGTGGGTTTTTGTTTGCTTTCATTTTTGTTAATCTCTTTTGACTTTATCCCACATTTTTTATTTCTTGTCTCACGGTTGTGATTATATTTATTGAAATTGTCATATTGTTTCTATGATTTGTTCTTTGCCCCACTAATTCTTAGGATTAAATTCTTTGGTATTCAATTAATTTTTAATCTTATCTTCAATAGCCCTATATCGAATGCAATTTCTGTTTCATCGTGGTTAGTAAAGGATATATTTACTATTTCTGCTTTTCTCCATTTATTTGTGAGTTTTTTATGCCCGAAAATACATGATCATTTTTTGTAAAGGTTCAGCAATTCACAGCTGAAAATTATTAATTATTCCTTCCTTTCCCATTTCATGATGATCAGAGAAATATCATATATAACTATTGTAAAATTCTATTTAGGTCTTTAACTTCTTTCCTGTTTATTTGTTTTGGTTGTTTGCTATAGGTCTAAAAACAATATATTGAATCAAGTCCCTCATTAGCATAGTTTTGCTATTTCTCCTTGCAGCTAATTTAGATTTTCCTTTAAATATTTAGGTCTTATGCCATTCAGTACATACATGTTAAGTATTAATTTCTGGTCTGTAATAACTTTCAAAATAATGCAGTTTCCAGTTTAACTCTTTTAATCACTTGAATTTTTACTGTTGCCATGTGTATCAAGGTTACTATTCTTGCTTTTTTGAGTTCAGCTAAGCATGATGGATTTTACTTCCAGCCCCTTATTTTAACTCTCTGTGAATCTTTGTATTTCAAATGTATTTGTTCTAAGGACCATAATGTTAGAATTTGTTTTTAATTCATTCTGTTACCCTCTTCCATTTTATGGGTAAGTTCATCCCATTCACCCTCACTGTTAGGTTGGTTAATTGTGTTTCCCTCCATCCTGTTTATGGGCAGCTAGGTGGCCTGGAGTCAGAAGGATATCCTAAGTTTAAATCTGGCCTTAGACACTCACTAGCTTTGTGTGACTCTGTGCAAATCACTTAACCCTATTTGCTTCAGTTCCTCATCAGTAAAATGAGGTGGAGAAGGAAATGAAAAAAAAAATTACTCTAGTATCTTTGCCAAGAAAACCCCAAATAGGGTCATGAAGAGTGAGCCACAACCGAACAACAACCACCATTCTATTTTCATATAATTTTTCTTCTCCTTACTCCCCACCCCTGATACAAAAAGAAGATGATGGTGAGGAGGAAAGCCTGCACTGAGCACCAATACTCTAGATTTGCAGTCTGCTTCTGTCTCCCTACCTCTCTTCTCTTCCCCTTGCCCAGACTGAATTGTAGAGTTTTACTCTTTCTTTCCTTTTAAATCTTACTTTACAATCCACTTTATAATCCATCCTTGGAGTTAGAGTTTATTTTGCTTATGAGTAATCCGTTCTTTCTTCTTATTACTTTCTCTTATTTTTTCTATTTTTTTCAGTATTTCGATTTTGTTTTGCTATTTCTTGTTGTCTCATTGAGTCATTGACTTACATTTGGTCCATTTGAGTTTTCAAGTAGTTTGTCACTTGGGTAGGGCTTTAGGTCTCTTGTTCTAAGATATTAATTCTACTTCTGAGTCTTTCCTCTAAAGCTCTCATTTCTCTTGAGTCAGTGTATTTTTCCATCAAATTCTGTTGTGTATATTTGTGTAAGTGTATATTTGTGTATGTATATGTACATGTGCACATGTTCTACTTTTCTTTGACTAGTAAAGATCAAAGTGATGTTCAAGTATTGCCTGTTCTCTCGACCTTTTCCTTGTTGTTTGTAGTCTTCTACTTATGCACCTTGATTATCTGAGATAGCAAGTTCTTCCAACAAATTCCTTCCTCCCTAATATGTTCTTTTTTTTCCTTCCTTTTCCTTTTTTCTTTTAAGCTCATCAAAGTACAACAAAACCACTCCTTGACCTTGATGTTTAAGTTCTTCTGTGATCCCTGATAACTTCAAGATTCTGATGGGAAAATTATATCATCTCTCTTAGAATATAAATACTTTATTCTGCTATGGTTCCTTCTGATTGCTCACTCTCACTTACCTTTTTATATTTCTTTTGAATCCTGTATTTCTATTTCAGAATTTCTGCTCTGCTTTGGTCTTTTCATCAGGAATGTTTGAGTGTTTTATTTGATTAAAAAAGCCAGTTTTTTCCCCTTTACAATTTTACTCAGTTTTACTGGGCTAAAGGTTATTGTTGGTTGTAAGCTTCTGTGGAATATCATATTCCAAGCTTTCTGCTTCTTTATAGTCATAGCCTCTAAATCTTCTATTATCCTGACTGTGACACTTCTATACTTGAATTCTTAATTCCAGACTACTTTCAGTATTTTGTTTTAACCTGGAAGCTTTGGATCGTGGCTGTTATAATCCTGGGAAGTTTGTTGTTGATGTTGTTGTTCGTTTTCTTTTCTTTTCCATAGGAAAATGACTGTTGTATTCTTCCAAATTCACTTTGCTATCTGGTTCTAAGAAATCTGGGCAAATTTCTTTCATGATTTCTGGAAATAAGATATCTAAGTTCTCTTTATGGTCATGGCTTTCAGACAATAGAGTGACTTTGAATTATCTCTCTCTGATCTGTTTTCCATATCAATTGCTTCTGATATGAAATACCTTTCTTTTAGTCTTTTAATGTTGTTTTAATATTTCTTGTGTTCACATGAAATCATTCACTTCTCTGGTCCATTCTAATTTTCTAGAAGTATGTCACTTGCATAAAGATTTATACTATGTCAAAAGTTCTTAACTTGGGGTCTGTTAACTTTTTTAGAAATATATTTTGATTATTATATTTAAATTTAATTGTTTTCCTTTAATCCTTTTTATCTTATGTGATATTACTGAAAATTCTCATCTTGTGGCTTCTTTCAAGAGGTGAGTGGTGGATTAATATCTTTTCACTTTGCCATCTGCTTTTAAGAGATCCTTTTCTAAGTCCTGTCAATTCTACCTTCATAACACCTCTCAGGTACCCTGCTTTTCTCCTCTGACATTGCCAGTACCCTGATATAAGGCATCATTGCCTCACTCCTAAACAATTGCAATAGCCTATTAGTTGCTCTCCTTGCCTCAGGTTTCTCCCACATCCATTCCATCTTCCCCTCAACTGTCAAATAGATCTTAAAGTATATGATAAATTGGGCATACAGCTTTCTAAGCAGCCATGATTGTCTTTGTTTCCTCCTGGCCTTCCTTCCATTCTTTCCTATACATTCTTCAAAAATGCTCCAATGATCATTATTTCTTTTTTTTTTCCTCCTTTTGGCAGCCTTGTCACTTAGTCCCCCTCTCCTAATTCTCCTCTCCAAAACAAAATAAAAAAAGAGGGGAGAACAATCTCAACATATACATAATCACACAAAATAAGTCCCTACATTATTCATGTATAAAAATGTAAATCCTAACCTATACCTGTGTCCATTGTCTTTTTGTCAGGGTATGGGTATGCCTCTTCACTGTTCCTGTGTAATCATGGGTGGTCATTGCATTGGTCAGAGATAATAATTCTTTCAAAGTTGTTTTTGTTTATTACTGTTATTGTATGAATTATTTTCCTAGTCTGATCACTTCATTCTATGTCAGTTCATAAAACTCTTCCCAGTTTTGTCAAAAACTATCCCTTTTATCATTTTCATGGCACAGTTACATTCCATTACATTAATATTCTGTAATTTGTTTAGGCTTTCCCTAATTGATGACCAAGCCTTCATTTAGTTTTTAGTTCTTTGCTCTAATAAAAAAGCTGCTATAAATATTTTTGATCATTGGAGTTCTTGTTTTCTTTCTTTTATCTCTTTGCAGTATAGGCCTAATTGCAGAATTATGTGGTCAAAGGTATGCTCAGTTTAGTCACTTTGGGTGCATAGTTCTGGATTTCTTTCCAGAATAGCTGAACCAATTCCATAGCTTCATTCAGAGTATATTAATGTACCATTTTTCTCCAAAGGCTCTCCAGAACACACAATGATTGTCATTTTCCTATTTCTTAATTTTGCCAATCTTGTGGGTATGCCCTAGGAAGAAACTCTAAAAGGAAGCAACAGAAAAGCATGGTGCACAAATTTATTCAAGAAAGATATTTATTCATTGCCTACTGTGTGTAGAGAGCATTTTTTCTTAGGCCTTGTAGAACATACAAAACTTAGGTAAGATACTTTCTCTGCCGTCATAGATTTTGCTGCCTCGTAAAGAAAATATAAGATCATTGCACAAAAAACTTTATTACAAAATAGAATATAACATATGCATAGAGAGATATAAGATACATGCTTATTAAGTGTCTGCTGTGTGCCAGGCACTGTGCTAAATGCATAAGAAAAAGACAGCCTTTGCCCTCATAAAGCTTATATAATCGAATGGGGGAAAAACAATACGCAAATGGAAGCTGGAAAGCATTGAGAGGTATGGAGTACCAGAGTGTCAGGGGCATGATGAAGATGATGGTGGAGTGGCAACCAAGGAGAGCACCTGGTGGCAAATAAAGGTATATGGCTGGGGTTTTGAACTTTTTATAAAGGGAGGCTATAGGAAGAATTTTTTGTTCCACCCTGCAGCCCTGCCAAAGAGATAGAGGCCATTGAGGGTACTAATGGAGTGTCAATAACAAAGCTGAAGCAGGTTCCATGAAGTCGAGTTTGGTGGGGCATGATGAAGATGATGATGGAGTTGAAACCAAGCGGAGCAGCTGATAGCTAATGAAAGTACAGATCAGGTGCTGAGAACAAAAAGGAAGGAGAGATCATTTGAGATTGGAGATCAAAGAAAGTTTCATAGAGCATTTGAGCTGAGCCTCAAAGGATAAATAGAATTTCAATACGTGGGGAGAATGGCGTGTTATACAGTGATGCCTAACCATTTGTAGTATATGGATACTGAGAGTACTGTAGTTGTATGATTAGAATGTTGAGATTGAGAAAATACCTAAAGGCATACTATGAGTCAGTAATGCTTTTAAATGAATTTGTGCCTTATTACTCATAATAGGGTTTGCATACTTGGAAAAATTATAACACATATATGATATTATTTATTAGTCTTCCACAGTTATATTTGTTTTATTTATAGTTGTACAGATACCACCACACGCTTCCAATTATTTTGCAGGGGCCCTTGGTCCACAGATTGGAAACCTGGTATAATGGAATATGAGAAGGCATCCCAGTTATAGAGAACTGTCTTAGCAAAGGTGAGATAGTAAAGCATGAAATATGTTTGGGGTACAATGAGTATAATTAGGCTGTTGCATGGAGTATGTTGGAGCAAATAGTATGAAATAAAACTAGAAAGTAGTTAGGAACCCAATTGTGAAGGTCCTTGAATGCTAGATTAAAGAGTTAAAACTTCTTGGTAGGCACAATGGAGTCATTGAAAGTTTGTGCTTGTTTCTTGGTTGTAGAGGGGAGGAATGGGGATTGATATCAAAGCTATTTATTAAAATTAATCTCATGGTGGCATGTAGGATGAATTGGGAAGAGAATGAAAGTGAAGAAATTGATTAGAAGTCTGACACCTGAAATGGCATGGTACTTGTGGTGAGTTAGTAGATGTGAGGAATATAAGAATTTCCATTCTTTAATAATTTATTGTATGGTATTCAAAATTCATTTTTATGGATATTCATTAAATTTCTGTGATCAGGTTCTTTCCATTGAGATATCGATATATATGTGTTTTATGTACATACATACACCCACAAACATACAGTTATTGACTTCTCATGGAAAACAGAGAGGATAATTTGTTAAGGAGACTGATAAAAATGTACATGAAATATAAGTATTAGCTCTGTCCTCCACTCACAAGTTATTTTAGTAGTGCGTAACTTTAGGAGGGAGAAGAGATCATAAAACAGTACCTTTTTAAAGCCATGACACAAAAATACTTCCCATTTTCCTCACACTTTACAAGAGGGTTAAAGGACACACTGTTGTAAGCATGTGAACTTGCTAAAGCCATTGCTTTAGCTATTCATCTATAAATAATGGCTTAAATAGCTTCCTCTCATTGCTTACTTGCCTCAAAAAGCCAATCAAACACAGAATAGTATCATTAACCTTTCTAAAAATAGATCAACACTAAAGCTATTTGTTTGTCTTGTATTATGTAAATCCACATACTAATTACAGATTCATCAAAAATAAGGGAATTCTATATTCCTTGGGGAAAGACTAAGCTTAAAAAAAGTGATTTATATCACATGGGCCCTTCAATAAAGAATGTAATAGTTATTCTAAGATCTGTATAAATATTAGCTATGATATTCTGTAAATGGTAAAAAAAAAAAATTAAATAGTCTCATCCTCCAGTGCCTTATCATGACATGGAGATGATCCAATAGAGATGTTTTAGAAAGAGCCAGGTCCAGGAGTGTTAAGCATTTAGCCTGGTCCAAAATTATACATATTAAGACTGGTCTTGGGGTTGTGATTTTACTTGCTTAGAAGAAATCATCTTTAGTTAATTTAAAAACAGCATAATATAGTAAAAAAGAGCTCCAGACATGGATGAGATCAAGCCCCAGCTCCATCATTTGTTTCACCTTGAGTCACTTAACTTCTCTGTCTCAGTTTCCTTATTTGTAAAATAAGGATAATATTACCTACTGTACCTCTCTCACAAGATTTTGTGAGAATCAGATGAAATTATATAAGGAAAGCATTTTGTAACTATCAGATACAATAGAAATGTTGTTTAAAAACTGTTCTGTTATCTTCAGTAACCCTTCGTCCAGTCAAGGATTTCATTTCCATTTTGTAGCCTGTTCTCCACTAATCCTCTGCAATTTCTTGCAAAAAGTAAAATCTCCTTAAATCTTAAGAAGTCATCAATCTGGCAAGAAGGTGCAGAGAATCATCAAGGACCAACTTATAAAATATCAATATACCCTCTGCTGGTGAAAGGCCATGGGGAAGTCACATTACCGAAACAAACAAGTGATGCCCTTCCCTGTGGAGAATGTCTTTGAGTTAGTCATAGGGGAAGTAGAGCAGTCACTAAGATTCTTAAAACTTTAGACCAGGTAATGCTCATCTGGAAGAAATCAAAAGCAGTTAGGTCATTCATAGTTTAGAAAAGGGAAATAGGAAAACAATTAGTACTGATACTTTGAAAAGTATCCTGCAATAGGTGAAGGAAGAGAGAAGTCAGAGGCTAAGAAGAAATCCTGGGAAAGCTCTGTAGGTGAAAGAGGTTTAGAGAACACAAATTTATAGTAGTTTTATTACGGGTATCTAAAGTGTCATTATTTTGAACCTTGCTCTACTTTGTGAATCATTGTAAATTAAGGATGAATCAAAATAAATTATGTTAATAAAGAGGGTTTTTTAAAAGAAATTATTTTAATAGACCCTAGGCTAGATACTTTTTTTTTTTACTTAGGCATCCATACCTTAGGGAAACCTAACTGGTGTTTCTATATGCTCATGAACCTGAATGCAAATAAATACCTAATATATAGTCATAATACTCAAGAGAAACTTCTGTAGGATGTCCTACTCCTACAAAATTCTCAGTTATTTACAAAACTTTACATTGTCTGTAATTGTATCTCTTAAATGCATGCTATTTATGGTACCTTTCTTTTGTAAAAATTGGTTAATGTCTGATTGGACATTGCCAGATTTGCTTATTAGTTGGCATACAACTATGCCTTATCCATAATCACTGGGGTGTCTTTTTATTCTTTCCAAAAAGTTATTTGGGGGGGGTGGAGCCAAGATGGCAGCTGGGAAGCAGTGACTGGCGTGAGCTCCCCACCAAGTCCCTCCAAAAACCCATAAAAAATGGCTCTGAACCAATTCTAGAGCTGCAGAACCCACAAAGTGGCAGAGGGAAGCAGGGCTCCAGCCCAGGACAGCCTGGATGGTCTCTGGGTAAGGTCTGCCCCACACGAAGCTCCCAGCCCCTAGCTGAGGGGAGCGGAGCTGAGCCCAGCATGCACGGCACGAACAGACCAGAGGTGGACCTACCAGACCAGGAGGGGAGCGGAGAGTGCCCTGGCATCCTGAATTACTGAGCTGTGGCATCCACCAGACCTCTCAACCCACAAAGAGCAAAGACCTCAGAGAAGGTTAGTGGGAAAAGCTGCGGGACTGAGTTTGTGGTTCGGCTACCGCCCCTGGGGCAGCGGAGGTGGGGCAGCTTTAGAACTAGGGCTGCAGTTGCTTCTGGCCCCAGGCCCACCTGGTGGGAGGAATTAAGTGGCTGATCAGAGCAGGAATGAA
>CM053625.1:163929619-163960777 GCA_028646595.1 Phalanger gymnotis | reverse complement strand
ATGTAGGCTCTTTGACTTTGTTGACTTCTTGCTGTATGGTTTGGTCTTCTTTGTCACCAAAGACAGATTCCAAAGTCTGAGACTGAATCTGAGTGCGTTTTCGCTGCCTGGCCATGTTCCCAGCCAACTTACTTGACCCTTGAGTTTTTCAGCAAGGTATGACTGCTTGTAATGTAAAGAGTACTTTGTTCTAAGTTTGAGGGGATGCGCCGTTGATTTCAGTGCAATTTCTATACAGCCAGCTCTGCCACACCAGCACTCCTCCTTCCCCAAGAACCCCCAACCTGGACTGGACTTAGATCTTCAGCAGGCTCTGCACTCCTGCTCTGATCCGCCACTTAATTCCTCCCACCAGGTGGGCCTGGGGCCAGAAGCAACTGCAGCTGTAGTTCTGTAGCTGCCCCACCTCCGCTGCCCCTGGGGTGGTGGATGAACACTGAACTTTATCCCCCTGTCCCCAGCAGCTCTTCCCACTAACCTTCTCTGTTGTCTTTGGTGTTTGTGGGTTAAGAAATCTGGTAACTGCTGCAGCTCACTGATTCAGGGCACTAGGGCACACTCTGCCCGCTTCCTGGTCTGGTTGGTCCACGCCGCCCACGCTGGGCTCTGCTCTGCACTGCTCGACTCCCAGCTCTGTGAGGGATAGACCTTACCCAGAAACCATCCAGGCTATCCTGGGCTAGAGCCCTGCTTCCCTCTACTATTTTGTGGGTTCTGCAGTTCTTCTCTGTTGTCTTTGGCGTTTGTGGGTTGAGAAGTCTGGTAACTGCCGCAGCCCACTGATTCAGGGCGCTAGGGCCTGCTCCACCCAGCTCCTGGTCTGGTTTGTCCACGTGGCCCACGCTTGGCTCTGCTCCACTCCCATTTCTGTGCAAGAAAGACCTCACCCAGCAACCATCCAGGCTGTCCTGGGCTGAAGCCTTGCTTCCCTCTGCTACTTTGTGGGTCCTGCAGTTCTAGAATTGATTCAGAGCCATTATAGGTTTTTGTAGGGACTTGGTGGGGACCTCACGCTAGACCCTGCTTTCCAGCCGCCATCTTGGCTCTGCCCCCCTGAATCTACTTTCCAAAATTATAGTGTTATCATAGGTGACAATATGAAATAACTAATTCTATCATTATTATCACAGACTTAAATAATATTAATAATTCATTAAAGAACATAATATCAGAAGATCCAAATAGATACTGTCAGTATACCTGATTATCGCCCCCTCCCCTCCTGAACTATGACAGTGATAAAGCTAGCTATATTAGAGACACTCAGTCATCACAAGTGGAGCAAAAGCAAGGGAGAATAACTTCAATGTAGTCCTTTTTAAGAACACAATAGCAAAAGCTGACTTCTTGCCATCTAGAAAACTTTCATCAGTTAAGCACATCAGTGAGCATTGTTGAAGGTTCCAAGACAGTCAATTGGGATGTACTAAAACATAACAATGTGCAACAACATGACAAGTCTAAAATTTTTTAAAACTACTGGGCAAAAAGAGACCAACCAAAGTTATTTGTCCTATTTCTTGCCCCTACACAGAGATGTCTATAAACCAACTTAAGTGGTTTATCTAATCTCCTTTTAAAAAGTCCTCCTGGGTGGTGATTTATTGAATCAACAATATTCTCAGGAAGTTGTTCTTTAGATCTGACTTAAATTACTCCTCCTATAAATGTATGCTCCTTTTGTTTTGTTCTGTTCTCAATCATCAGTCACTGTCCACATACTGTAGCATGTGGTACATATTCTTTATGAAATATGACAAAGAAATTTGTTTAAAAAATAACAACTCCAAAGTTTGATAAAGCAGAAATGTAAATTCAAGACTTGTCTTAAAATTTAAGAAATCTTAAATCTTAAATAGATAATGGACTCCTCCAGACAAATGTTATAGTATGGTTCTATTAGACATTATAAATAAATAGGTAGATGAATGGAGATACACACACACACACACACATTTTGCTTGTAAACAGTTTAGATGTTGGCTCCCCATTAGACTGTGAGCTCCTTAACGGCAGGAATTATTCTCCCTCCCTCTTTGTATCCCCATTGCTTAGTCCAGTGCCTGGCATGCAGAAGGTTCTTAATAAATTTCTGTTGACTTGAGAGGACCTAAGTTCCAAGATCTGTGAATATGGAATCAAGCAGTCTCCAAACACAGGACAAAATCCAACAGCCTAGGAAAGAAAGGAAGTAGGTTGTGATAGAAGAACCATCATGGAGTCAGAAAACAGCTTTTAAAAAAATCCCAAAGTGCTGCAAAATATTTAGGATTCACAACATCCATTTTGTGAAGCTGAACACTATTTAACACTTTCCTTGTTAAAATTCCTAACTCCTAATTCCTAACCATATCTCTGATTTTATTACGAAATTCAATGGAAAAAAATTTGCTCACAGAAATATTGGCTGGAAAGCATCTATCCTGAAAAGCAAAGGATATCACTATGATTAGAGAGAATTTGATACTACTCTTTAACCTTCTCTTCTTAGGTCAAAACGTCCTAATTCCTTTTAGCCTTTCTTCATAAATTCTATTTTTCAATTCCTTCTTCAATTTTTTATTTCTTTGTTTTGTTTTTCTCTGGACACTTGCCAGGGTTTACAAATCTCAAGGTCATATACTAACTTGTACCAGAGAAATGCTACCTGAGGCCAGAAAACATCAATGACAATACAACTGCCACTGAATTTTTGGCAAAACATTTTCAAATGGTGAATTGATAAATAAAACAAAAAATATTTAACATTTCAATCTAACATCCATTCCAAAGTCTCAAAATGACATTAAGAGATCATACTATGCTCCCGTTATGCTGTCATTCAAGTTATGCCCAAAGAAAGAGATATAACTTGCTGAAAACTGGTCTATACTGAATTTAAGTTGGCTCAATGGGAGTGACCTGGGCACAGCAGTTCTTGTTAAATCAAAAAAAATGTAAGCTACTTGAAGGGCAGGCATTATTTCACTTTTGCTTTTGTATCTTTAACATATACCATGGTGACTTGGCACACAGTAGTCATTTAAAATCTTGTTGAATGAAATCATTGAATGTACCCATCTATATCATGAAACTCAGGGTAGCTTTAGGGTGTCCTAAAGATAACCATCATTTTCCTAAGTTCAGTTTAGACTTTGGGGAATTGTTTTTGATAGAAGTGGGCTTCCTTGGATAGTTTCCAAAGTTCCTGACCTGCCCTTCTGGGAGATCCTAGGAGTTTGGGGAAACAAAATAAAACAAACTGCACTTATGTAGAAAATAAGTGATAGCAAGACAGCTTGCCAAGAACTGACTGTCTAGTTAACACAGTAGGGCTATGTATCATAAAACTTTGCTTTCAATTTTAAAGAATAAGAAGGCAAGGACAAAATCAACTGACATTTTCTCTAGTTAGTTAGCCAACCAAACTGATCTTTTCTTTGAATCAAGAAGACACAACAGTTTCTTTCTGATTCTGTTCTTTTTTTTTTTTTTAAATAAAACTCAGAGCAAGAGGATATGGTACATACCTCTCATACCTACCGAGCACCCCACTGGTCTACAGATTTTGACTCCTGAAGAACTCCTCAGTCACAAGTATAGCCACATTTTTGCACCAAGAAACATTTTGTTTCTTAGTACTCAACTAGGGACACAAATAAAGGTTGGTTTCAAGGTATCAAGGTGATTCAGGGAGTCTTAGAGCCAATTACTGTTAGGTATCCCAGGGCTTCAGGCCCCATCCTCCATTCCTAGGGCATTGCCGTTCCAAATGAAAAGGCAGATGAGACCCAGGGTCCATGAAACAGAAAGACAAAAGAATCATGTTCCTGATATTCAAGTTGACTAGGCAACCACATGTTCTCATTTCCATTTTTGTAGTTGCCATTGCTCGGAATGTTCTCCCTCCTCAACTATGTCTACTGATTTCCCTGGCTTCTTTTAAGTCCCAACTAAAATCCCATCATTTACACGAAGCCTTAACCAACCCCTCATGATCCTAGTACCTTCTCTCTGTTAATTATTTTCTATTAATCTCATACACAGCTTTGTATATATTTGTTTGCATGTTCCTTCCTAATTAGTCTATGAACCTCTCAAGGGTAGGGGCTGTCTTTTACCTCTTTTTGTATCCCTAGAGCTTAGTACAGTGCATGGCACATAGTAGGCACTTAATAAATATTTCTTGATTGATTATTAAGAAGCTTTGTCCAGTCCTCCTTAAATATTAGTGTCATCCTTCTGTTGATTGTCTCTAATTTATCCTGTATTTGTGTTATATGTACATAGCTTGCATGTTGTCTCCCCTATTAGACTGTAAGCTCCTTGTGAGTACATATTATTTTTGTCTTTTTTTTGCATCCCTAGCATTTAGCACATTGCCTAGAAACATAGTAGGCTGTTAACAAATGCTTGCCAATTGACAGCAAACTGAATTTTTTTTCTTTCTGCTTGTACCTAAAAATTGTAAAGAAAAATTTAATTATCTAAGTACAATTACAAATACCTATTATCCAGTGATATTTTAATATTCTGTTCTCTAAGATACAGATTTACTTGAATGGGCACTTGATCTTAAAAAAAAGAAGTTAATAACTTCATTATTTTTCCCAACTGCAAAATAGGAATAAAGATATTTCTTTTTTCTTACTACTTTCCAGAGATAATGGGAAGTGATTACAAAGTGGTATGTTTAAAATATTCTTTATTTTTATGTTAAAGGAAAGATATAAATTGATGTAACTTCCATAGCTAATTATTATTAGATTAGTCTTTCCTGGCCATGTGAGAAATCAGACTACATTTTATCTAAAACTTTTGTCTTTGGACACACACAAAAAAAGGAGTCATTCAATTTTATAATAAATTACCCATCAACAACATTCTCAACATAATATGTGGTATAACAGAAAGAATACCAGCTCTGGAATAGGGCCTGGGCTGAAATCCTGCCTGATACTTCCTATCTGTAACCTAGAGCTAGCAAAGATCTTAGCATTTGTCTAATCATGAAGAAACTGAGGCACAGGGTGGTTAAGCGATTTATCATATGCTGGCAGAATAAATAAAAGTAGTGAACTTGGAGTCAGAATGACCTGACTAGGAGATTTACTGACAATGTGACTCATATAGACAGAGCAGAGAGAAGATGTCAAAGGGAAAGCCACTAGCAGCTGGGGGGACTTGGAAAGGCCTTCTACAGAACGTGGGACTTTAGCTGAGAGGTCTTCTCATTAACTCTGTGTCTGAACAGTAAATTCCTCTATAATATCCCTGGCAAGGGTTATCCAACCTCTGCTTGAAGACCTCCAATGATATGTGAATTGTCTCCTAAAAGCATTCCAATATGGGACACATCTAATTGTTAGTAAGTTTTTTCCCTCTTAGAATGGGCTTATTTTGGCTTCTCTGAAACATCTTCATGTTGTTTCTATTTTGTTTTCTGGTGCTATGAAGAATAAATCTAATATCTTCCATAGGACAGCTCTTCAAATACTTGACTTGAAAACATTTTTTATCTCACCCTCAATGTCTTCTGTTCTCCAGGCTAGACATGCCCAGTTCTTTCGACAGAGCTGTCAATCTCTGTAGGAATCTTAAAGATCATCTAGAGCCAGAGTGGTCAATTTTGCTGCCACTGGTGCTGGAGTTGAGCTGGGGGCAAGCTGTGGGGCCAGGACCAGGCAAAAATATAACTGAGAAATATTTAACAAAATACATAAAAGTATGGCACAACATAGATTATGTTAATTTGTGGTATTCTAAGTCAGTATGTTCGTGAGGATCATTTTCTACAAGGTGACTTAGACCACTTCCCATTTTAAAGAAAACCCAGATCTGAAAAATGAAATGATTTGCCCAGGATTACATAGTGAGTTAGTGGCAGAACTAGAAATGAAAGTCAACCATCTCTTCTGAAATTTGAATTAAAAGCTACATATCAATATAGAGAGAATTATCTATAAGGCAATGTCTTCCTCATCTTCATGTAACTGCAAACTGAACCAGATATCTTTAGGTGTTTCTGTAGTTGGCAGCCAACGTACACTTGCCTAAAAACACATTTTTCAATGTCAAATCATAGTTGAAGTGCTGTCATGCTTTTTTATAATTAAAGTTATTCACTATGACTTTATCTCCTTATTAATAGCTGATCAATTTTTTTTCAGTAATGACAATTACAAAATAAAAAGTAAAATTCAAGATTTTTCTACTTATATATTAGAATTAGTTGGTGTTTGGGGTAGAAAAGTATAAGTCAAATTAATGGCAATATCTTTAGGGAAGAATTACGTTAAAAGCATATTTATAATATGTCTAAATATTTTCTCCCTAAACATAGATTCTTATCATGATAGTTAAAATGAATGATTTCAAGTTTTCTCTGGATCACAGTTTGAAATAAAACTTTAATTTGTGGTTCAGAACGGCTAATTTAAACTAACACACATGGACAATTATCTTGTTTGAGTATGTACATCTATTACAAGGTTCTTGTTTTGTTGTTTTTTTTTTAATTGAGAGGGTGGGTTGAGAGGGAATGAGAAAATAAATGCTCATCAATTGGAAATGAAATATTTTTTTAAATGATCCCTACTACTTTGGGAATGTTAAAGCAATCAACTTTTAAATGAGATTCTAACAAAAATAGCCACCAAATCTTCACTAGGATTAGCGAGAAAATGACAAAGCCATAAGAAGACACCATTAACAGTGAAAAATGTCTTGTATCACAGAAAAAAGTTTTATAAGCTGTTCTAAACCAAAATCAAGAAAGAAAGAGACTAATTCTTTAGCCAAATCACTGAATAAAGTACCACATGACTCACTCTGGCCATGAATTTTTCTGAACCCTTACTGCTATGTGTCATAGCCTTATTGACATTTGATTGGATTCATTTTTGGAATGGAGAAAAAACTAGCTATTCTTGAGCTTGTGTCACGTTACAAGACTTGTGTCCCTATTGGATACAACACTGGAAGTGGCCATCAGGGAGAGAAACAAGGTTGTTTACTGAGCGTGAGATGATGAATAGACTTCTGTGGATGCAATCTAGGGGTAGGAAGTCTGGGAGTCAAGGACCCAGACAAAGCAAATCTTATAATCCATAAAGATTCCTCATTGACTCAGCCAAGCTGATGTAATACTTATATGTGGAGCCTGGGGAACCAAAGGTACAAAGGGAGTGACAATGTGACAGAACCAAGCATGGATATGTTATCTCTATGACCCCTACTTCTCACTTACACTAACACTAACCCAGAAGTCTAATCTGTACCTCTGATCTGTAATTTCAAGTGGAGAGCTACACTTCTGGGTTAGAAACACTCTCATTTCATTTCAATATCTCTTAACACATATTCCTCAACACTTTGTCCCTTTACTTACACTATTTCTGAGGGACTTACTTTTTTCTGCATATTGATAAAGGAATTTCTTCTCCTCCAGTGGATGTTAAGTCAATTTCTCTCTGTCTCTGTCTCTGTCTCTCTCCTTCCCTGAACTTGATTAGGAAAGCTCCTCCAGACTTTCATCACAAGTTAGAAGCCCAGACTATAACAATCCATCATGAAACAAAGAGATCGCATGCTATGAAGAACTACTTAGTTTAACTAGAATATGTTTTGATCTCTACAAGTTACTGGGATCAATATACAAATAACATCTTTATCTTTATATAATGAAAGGCATTGACCAGGAGAAAAATGTGGTGAGAAGTAAGAAACTTAAGATTAATGCCTTGGATGGGATGAAGGTTGCCCAACCTATATGAAGTTAGCCTGGTAAGTTCTCATGATTCCAGAACACTAGACAGTCTCTAGAAATGGAAGAACAAGCTATTACTTCTCCCTACTTAGAAAAATATCAAACATTTAACTTAGTATTCACAAGTCCCTGTGTAAACTGGACCTTGCACATAACAGATTTTAATATATGCTGAATTAAATATATATTACATATAATATAATTATATATTATTATGTATATTATAAATATATGCCAAATTAAATCAATTGTAGGAACAGTTTCTAATTTGAAGCAAAAAAGCTGTATGTTAAAAAAAGGATGAGTATATTTTATCTATAGAGTATACTACTAATTCTAGATCTTTTTGATAAAATAAATAACAGCACAATAATTTAGACTTCAGAATGCTTTGGTATAGGAATACCTTGAAAGTCCATTTGATATATAATTTTAGTTCATTTAATCCACATTTATTAAAAGAAATGGGCTAAGCTTAAGAGAGATACAGAAAAACAACTAAGATTGATTCACCCTCATGGAGCTGATGAATTATAAGAGGATGGAGTAAGGAAGAGATACAACATTTGCACCCCTAGACATAACAAATTAGAATACAATAATTGCATAAAGTAAAATGTGCTCTGAGATCAAATGACACAAATTACTTTTGACCAGAGTAATCAGGGAAGACTTATTATACTGGGCCCTGACTGGGTAGGTGACGACGACAACAGCACTTTAAAGTTTGGAAAGTGCTTTACAAATATTTTTTCAGGTGATTCTCAAAACAACCCAGGGAGATAGGTGCTATGATTATTCCTATTTTACAAATCAGGAAACTGAGACAGACAGGTTGAGTCATTTGCACAGGATCACACCATAAGCACTGGAAACCATATTGAACTCAGGTCTTCCCGAAACCAGGTTCAGCCCTCTATCTACTATACTACCTAAAAACAGAAGTGAGGCAGAAAACATTCTAGTTATAGGGATGAACAACTATAAATTAGTAGGAAAGTATAAAGCAAATTTAGAGTATGGAGAGCAGTTCACTTTCACTGAAGCACAAGGTAGGAAAGGGTAATGTGAGAAAAGGCCAAAGAGGCAGGATGAAGCCAGATTATAGAGAGTCTGAGTCAATAAACATTTTATTAAGTAACTGTTCTACGGCAGTTAAGTGCTATGCTAAGTTAAGCTAAATATCAAGCTTGGTAAATCTGGACCCTTTTGATAGGAAATGATGGGCACTAAAAGTTTCCAAGTAGTAGAATAATATACCAGTAAAACCAATTTTACAGAAAGGTGTAAGATGAATACCTCTACCACTAAGACTACTGCTGCCCAATTCACTCTGGAGCTTGTAGACTGGACAACAGGTCCCTGCTTTCCTAACACAGAGTGAATGTAAATAGTAAATAGTAACTGTTTTAGCCAGCAACCCTGAGGTTTGATTTTTTTTTTTTTTGGATTAAAGGGGCCATCTCTTGACTCACTTCTGAAAGAGGCCTATTAACTGAATTGGAGTTACCTCACTCAAAGTGAGAACCTGAAAAGACCTTAGTCTGAAAGGGCCAGGGTTTCCCAAAGAATCCTGGGCCATCTCTAGTCATCCTGGTGAATATTAGGCCACTGGACCCAGATGGCTCTGGAGGAGAAAGTGAGGCTGGTGACCTTGCACAGCCCTCCCCCAATCAAATCCAAGTCGTGCAAGTCATGTCATCATTTCCTGATGTCCTCTTTGAGAATGAAGGACAAACACAACAACAACAACAAAGCTACTGCTGCTGCTGCTGCTGCTACTACTACTACTACAACTACTACTACTACTACTCCCCCTCCTCCTCCTCTTCTACTACTGCACAATAACAACAAAATATGTCAAGAATTTTTACATACATTCATTCTATTAGCCTCTCGACAACTCTGAGATAGGTACTACAGGTATCATTATCCCCATTTTACAGGGAGGGAAAGAGGCTCAGAGAGGTCAAATGGTCACCCTCTGGTCACAGATCTAGAAGTGTAAGAAGCAATACTCAACATCAGGTCTTCACTACTCTATTTTCAGTACTCTATTCATTATAGTACACTGTTTCTCTAGATGGTTGGCTGAAGAGACTAGAGTTGGGGAGATCAGTTAGAAGGCAATAACAGCAGTTCAAGTGAGAATTAATGAGGTTCTGGCCTAGAATAGTATTGGTAGGAATGGCAAGGAGGGAATAAGTGTGAATTATTGTCAGTTAATTAATAACCATTTTTTTTCAGCACCTAGTGTATATACCAGGCAGTGTGCCAGGCTCTGGGGATACAAAAAAGATAAAAAACAGTTGCTGCCCTAAAGGAGCTGAAAATATAATTCGAGAGACCATAAGTAAACAAATATGCAAAAACAAGCTACGTACAGGATAGATAGGAAATAATTAAGAATTAAAAGCAGATACTTCATGTAAAAGCTCAAATTTTAGTTGGGACTTGAAAGAAACAAGGACAGTCAACAGGCAAAGGTTGAGGAGAGAGAACATTCCAGGCATGAGGGACAACCCAAGAAAATGTTCAGAGCTGAGAGATGGAGTGTCTTGTTTATGGAACAGCAAGGAGGCCAATGCCACTGGATTAGAAAGTACATGGTGGAAAATAAGGTATAAGAAGACAGGAAAGGTGGGGGAGGGGTAGATTATGAAGGGCTTTGGACTTCAAATAAAGGATTTTGTATTTGATCCTCAAGATGATAGTCATTTGATTTATTGAATGGGAGTGACATGATTGGACCTGCACTGCAGGAAAATCATTTTCATGACTGAATGGAGGATGGATTGGAGTGGGGAGAGACTTGAGGCAGGCAGACACATCGACAGGCTATTGCAAACAATAGTCTGGGCTTGACGTTAATGAGGGCTTGCAACAGAATGGTGGCAATGTCAGATGGGAGAAGTAGACATTTATAAGAGATGTTGCAGAGGTAAAATTGACAGGCATTGGGAACAGATTAGTATGGCAGGTGAGAGTTAGTGAGGAGTTGAGGGTGACATCTAGGTTGCAAGTCTGGGGTACTGGAAAGATGGTGGTGACCTCTATAGTTATAGGGAAATTTGAAGGGGGGAGAGGGTTTAGAGGGAAAGATACTTAGTTTTATTTTGGATATAATGAATTTTAGATGTCTACTGGATATCTACTTCTAGACATCTGAAAGACAGTTGGAAATGCAAGACTAGAGGTCAATAGAGAGATTAGGGCAGAATACTTAGATTGAGAATCATTAGCATTGATGGTAATTAAATACACAGGAGCTGATGAGATCACCAAGTGAAGTAGTACAGAGGGAGAAGAGAGAAAAGTCAGAGCAGTCTAATAAGTAGGATGACAACCAGGAGAGAGAGTGATGTTCCAAAAACCTAGAGAAAAGAGAGTATAAAGGAGCAGAAGGTGATAGGCTGTAGAAAGGTTGAAGAGAATGAGGATTGAGAAAAGGCCATTGAAACTGGCAATTAAGTGTTCACTAGTAACTTTGGCGAGAGAAATCTTGGTGGAATGATAAGGTTAGAAACTGAACTGCAAGGGGTTAAGGAGGAAACAAAGTGTAGTCATCTATTGTAGATGGCCTTTTCAAAAACTTTGGCCATAAGGAGCAGAAGAAATATAGAACGGTAATTAGCAGAGACGGAAGGATCAAGTGAGGGTTTTTTAAAGATGGGGGAGATATGGGCATGTTTGTAGGCAGGGGAATAGCCATCAGACAAGAGACTGAAGTTAGATGGGAGCATGGGAATAGAAAACAGCCATCTGTTGGAGAGATGGAGTGGAATAGAATTGCTTATACCAGGAGAGGAGTAAGGAGTAAGGCCACCTCTTTGTGTAGCTGAAGGCATGTGACTGATAAGAAATGGGGAAAAGGAGGCTCATGGTGAGTGGCCTAAAAAAATTTTTTTTCCTGTAAAATACAAGGTATACTCCTTAGCTGAGAGAGTGAGAGTAAGGGTATTCATAGGAAATTTGAGGAGGGATAAAAAAAAAAAGTTTGGAAGAGCTTCTATGGAGAGTGAAATAGTGAGCTGATGAGGGAAATATAGAAAGATTGCCTAGAAGCAGTGAGATCTAAGTTGAGGCTGTGCAACATAAATTTGTAGTGGACCCAGTCAGAATGGATGCGTTATTTTCTCCATCTTTGTTCAGTAGCATGTGTGTAGGGATGAAGGTGGAAGATGATGGGATTGGTCCAAAGCTGATGAATGACAGGGCACAACAGGTGATATGTTAAAGGGGGGGAACAAGGACTCAAGAAATAGTGACTAATACGGGAATGATGCCCCGAGAAAGAACTAAGGGGCTGAGCGACTGGAAGTCATGATGTGGATGAAGAGTAAGGTTTTATAAGGAAAGGTAGGAGGACAAGTACTGCATAGTGATTGTATGTATGGGGGAAAAGAAACAGCCAAAAATAATGAGATTCTTTAGCACTTTACTAAGCTCCTTTCAATGGAATCCTAGAATGATGTTAACAGAATTTCATTCTATGTTTGTCATAGTGACACATTTGTGTAAACATCTGCCTGTTATAGACAAACTAAAAGGTCATTTTGAATTAGTAAAAATATATATGCATATGTAAATGAATTACTCAGCAAATATGTTTTGAATATCTACTATGTACAAGACATAGAGAAATAAATACAACTTTATTTTTAAATATATATGATAACTGAATCTAAGCTAACAAAGTATTGTGTATTAACTATTATCATGGGAATGTAGGTGATTGAACTGAATCATACAGGTAGAGGGAAGCACTTAGGGACATTGCATGGCCACGATGTTCTGTTAATATATTTAGGAAGGGAAAATATGCCTCTATTTGTGAGTATATTTTGTGATTGATCACGTAACTTCTATTCCATGAGAAAAAGCAAGGCTGAAGTAGCCTTTGTGACTAGGATGCCCCCCCACCCCCAGGATCTTATTTGTACTATGCCTATGTCCTGATTCTCTGGGAAAGCAGCAAAAGATGTGTTTGTTCTCTGTTTTCTACTCCCTCTGGTATTTCAAACGTTGAACTGTGCTTGGAGCAGTATATTCAGTCAGTCACACTTTAGGAGCAAACTTGTGATGAATCTATAATTCAGGTTCAGTGACCAGTTATGTTACCCCAAGGCATGGCAGCTGAACTTGGAGAGTAGGAAGGCAGCTGCTCCTGTCAAAAGCCCTAGTGAGAGTGTCAACTTCTCTTCCATTTTCAGAATGTCTATAGATAGCATTTTTTTTTTTAAATGTAGAGCCCAGAGATCTTGGCTGTATTTCTAAAATGGTTATTAAATACTGGTTGTAGAACCGAGTTTCTTGACAGTGAGGAAAGCAAGAGAACCTGGTAAAATCTTACTGTCGCAAAGCAAGATAAGCTTTGGGAAGTCTGGGCAGCTGGGTGACACTCTCTCTCTCTCTCTCTCTCTCTCTCTCTCTCTCTCTCTCTCTCTCTCTGTGTGGTATGTGGTGCGTGGTGTGTGTGTGTGTGTGTGTGTGTGTGTGTGAACTTTTGTTTCCTCTGGGCTGTCAGTGTCTTTGGAAAGAAATGTTTAATGGGCTGTGTAGAAAAATGTTGAGATCTTAAGAGAAGAGTAACACAATTCTGTGTCACAGGGTCAATGACAGCTATATCCCTGACACACAGTAGTTGGTGGATCTTGACAAGTTGTAGTAAGTATTTTGAGACCCTTCCCCTTTCTAAAGGGAGAACCTGAGAAGGCTTCAGAAAGTTATAAAAAGAAATTGTTTAGAGAAATTGCTTTAAAAACCTAAAAATGATTTGTAATCAGTGCATCGATTATTTGCAATTAAACATGTTTTGAGTTGTTTGAAGTGCTTTAAAGGCATAGTTTCTTAGAGAGTTTAAACATTCTAATGAAACTTTTATCTATTTACATATTTACCTTCAAAAACTTTTCTTCATATATAGTGGAAAGAAAAATATCAGCCTCTTCACTAATAGCCCAAAGATAAAATTCAGTGTGAATGATCATGAATTGATTTGATAGAGACTAAAATTTATGAAGTTTATTAAGCTAAATCTTGAAAATTACTGAACTGAACCTAGATAAATAAGGGGAAGCAACATTATTTCTTTTAAGTTAGAATCATCAATTATCTGGGTGGTAAAAATGTGAAAAAGATTTAAAAGTCTGTTCTTTTTACATTTCAGAGCTTGGATAAATGAAATAAAGTAATCTGAACTTTCCTCAAATGGAAGAACAAAGGTACCCCAGTTAGAGCTATGGAAAGGCCAATTCTAGAAAACAGTTGGGCAGAATTTCCTTGTAGGAATAGCTCTTAACGTATGGCGGAGGGGGAGGGAAGGAGGGGAAGAGTATAGGGAGGGCAGCAGTGGGAGAGATAAGTAATAACAGAAAAAGGGAATAATCATAATAAATTATTTTAAAATGTATTGAAAAACCACAAAGAAAAAAAATATTGTAG
Organism: Phalanger gymnotis; assembly: GCA_028646595.1. NCBI lineage: Eukaryota > Metazoa > Chordata > Mammalia > Diprotodontia > Phalangeridae > Phalanger > Phalanger gymnotis. The sequence continues at coordinate 163,946,586 of CM053625.1, read as the reverse complement.
GATAAACATCTGTTTGTGCTGAACATGATAGGGACCTTGATGAGCTTTGTGGCCTTATGTCCTTAGATGCCCTGGATTTCTCTCTTCACTTCTATTACTTGGAATATCCAAGAAAATGGCCTATTTAAGGCTAGGAAAAACTCCAGGAGCAGGGTTACCTCTAGCTAAATAATGTTTGACAGTACTAAACCAAACAGAGGGGAATAGCAAATACTGAATCTACGTGCAAAACTGCCTTGCTCTATTTGTACAGATTTTTCCATAACACTGGATATTCATGATTTGATTGTCAAATGATCACATGTCACCCTTGAGAGGATAATTATATTTTTCATCTCTATGTTCCTTGGTCTCTAGGAGCAAAGTACAGAAAGCTAAAACATTCCATTTTCTTATGATCAGGGATAGAAACAGAAAACATTTCCCACTCAGTGACTATCCTCAAAAAGTTTACATACTAGTAGTGGAAATAAGATACGTAAATAATGACAATACAATGGATCTTTTAAAACCAAAATTAATTAGTGTACTCTAATAAACCAAGAGGAAGACTAAGACACAGGAATGCCAAAGTTTAAAAATCCAGGTCTGAAGACAGTTATTCAGTACCTTTAAATCAAATTACTTAAGAAAAAAAATTAGGAGAGAAGGGCAAAAGGTCACAGGCTTCACTTTCCCCAACTGAAAAATGGGAATAAAACAAAGTCACAATGGTACATTTGTAGACCCCTTGACCCCACTCACCTTGATGTTCTGATTTTCTTTCATGTTCTCCATAACTATTTCTAGGTCTGCCTTACTACAAAATTCCTGCATAACACCTACCTCACAGGGAAGATGGAAAGAGTATTTGCTATGACATCATTCTGTTATAAAGTGACTGCTTTGTCACTACAGAAAAAATCCCCTTGAGAAGTACAAAGTACTACCAAAATCCAAAGGTGAGGTTATTATGTCTACTTCACAGTTCTTTTGTGTCCCTTCATCTTCCAGTATAGTACCTTGCATATCATAGATACTCAGTAAATCTTTGCTAAATTGAACAGAAACCCAGGATACCTTTCCTTTTCCCTCTGTTACTATACAAGTCATATACGTATATATGTATGTATATGTAAACATATACACACACACGCACATATATATATATATATATATACACACACTTCTCGAAGAGACACAAATTAGAACTATATTTCAAGACAAAACTGAGAAATGGCTGTATATAAAATTGATGTTTGTACTTCAACTTCCCAATTGTGGCAAGTCATGTAATTTTTCAAAACTGTGCACTTTTGTATGAGCTGTCTCAGGTCCAGAGAGTACACACCTGTGTTTCTACCACTGGCTCATGGATGTGTGAATGGCATTTTGATTCCCTCAATTCTCCCAGTAGAGCCAATTGATGACTTAACAGATCATACAGAATAAGTGGCCATTTGGGAAACACTCTTTTGATAGCAGCTTGATAGGAGGATGAGGATAAGAGTAAACATAACCAAAATGACCAAACCCATTCTAGCCTAGCTAATGAGTAGGCCTAGAGAGATAGACTGATAACTGTGTTTCTTTGGGATATAACTGTATATTTAGGGATGTGACCCTCAATGCAGTTATCACAAGAAGTGATAAAGTCATGGGTTGACCTGGAGAAAAGCAGTATGTTCTCTTTTCCTATACTGAATATTTGGTCACTCTATAAATCTGTGCACTAAAACAAAATGAGGTCTTAAATGAAGAATTAGGGATAAGTATTTATTCTCCACAACATTATGGATAAAAAGGAAATTCTGCAATGCTAAAGGTTCTGTAGGCCATTGTTATTCTTTCTCCAATCCAATTTTATTTGAAAATTAAAAAAAAAAAGCAAAATCTCCCTGACATTGTGACAGTTAAACATAAAAGGCTTCTGACATTAGCCTTAAAGCTAGATAATGTTCCCAGGCATAGCGTTTCTTCATCTTATGGGTATAGTCGTTATTGGAGGAGCCCCAACATATAAAGGTTGATGCTTGTGAATGTGCTGAAAAATGCTGGAACTATACCATGCAATGACAGCTATCAAAATGTCAGCACTTCAGTGTCATATTCAGTCAAGATGCTTTAAAACGCAAATGTTTAAATAAAGACTATGTTAAAAAGAGAACCTTGAGACTTCATTTACCTCAGTAGAAAATGGAGCACTTTTCTTTAACCACACTCTTTCTGCAGAGGTAAGAACTAGAAAACAAAGCCCAGAAGATAATGCTACGATTTAATCAAAAACATAATTTCTTGCCATTTCTGGGGCTGCACAATATAGTAGAAAGAACACTAGTCCATACGTCAGAATACTTGATTTTGAGTCCCACTTCAGTACTTTAACCTTACTTTATATAAACATTTTATATAATTTTACGTAAATATAAAATAATTATATTTGTATAACATTTAAAAGTTTACAATGAATTTCCCCCAGAATAAGCATGTAAACATGGTAATACAGATAGTATTATTCCTATTTTAGGGAATTTGAGAGTCAGAGGGACCTGATCTGATAATTCTAGAGACTTTTTCAAGGTCACAAAATTATTAAGTATCAGAGTCAGAATATGAAAAATCCAAGACTTTTGAGCACAAACCCAGTTTTCTTTCTACGATGCCATACTGCATCCCCAAGCTGTCTGGTGTTGGGGCAAGTCATTTAACCTTTCTGACTTCGCTTCCTTCTCCATAAAATGCAGGTGATTAACATTTGCACCATCTACCTCATAGAGTTACAAGGAAATTGGAAAGCTAAAGTAATGAGTTTTAATTGTTGCTATTGCTATACACTAACATTCAGCCTTCGGACAAATTCAAATTCTTTTATAATTATTGTTACTATTTTAACACTCATAGTTGGTTTTGAAGAAACAGTTTCTGAGTTTGGACGACTCCCAAAGAAAGTCAGCCCACAGGCTTTAAGAGGCTTTAAGCCACTTGCTGAGAGCATGGGCATTTTATTTTGATATGCATGTTATCTTCCAAAATAACTAAGAATCCTAGGGATCTCTGAAACTGACCTATTCAACGAGATGGAATAATAATCTAAATCCAACAAGCTAAAACTTAATGTAGAGTTAAATGTAAAGGCCTCATACTTGGGTCCAAAAAATCTACTTCCAAAGTACAAGTTGCAAGAAGTATGACTACATAATATTTTGTGTGAAAAAAGATTTGGTTTTTCTTTTGAGGATTTTCTTTTTGAACTGCAAGATCATTAAGGCTGCACTAACACATAGTATACAGAACAGGGGGAGTCATAGTCTTATTGTATGTACTCTATTCTAGTCAGAGTATCTTTGGAGCAATATGTTTTTCTGGACCACAGTTTTTAAGGATAGCACTGACAAGTTAGAGAATATCCAGAGAAGGATAGCCAAGTTGGTGAGGGGCCTTCGGACAGTGATGTGTAAAGGTTGGTTGAAGGAACTAGGAAATTTTAGCCTGGAAAAGAGAAGATCTGTGGAATGATAGAAATCTTCAAGTATTTGTAATCTAGGTGTCAAACTCTAGCCCAGAGGTTCCTAAACTTATTTGGCCTACTCCCTTTAAAAAAAAAATTTTTACTCAGCATCCCCCACCCTGGAAATCTACTCTCTTTTTCTTTTCTTTTTTTTTGAGACAGCATTTTTTAAATTATTAAAATTTAAATATATAAGAAAAGAAAATGAAACATAATACGAACTTAAATATTAAAACTTAAATATTAAAGTCATCTGCACAGCAGAACGTAAGAGGATTCAAAATATGTTGCAATAAATTTCCATTTCAAGAAAGCCTATATATTAAATACTATAAGTTGTGTTGAGAGCCGCCCATCTTTTCTTTGCTTCCTTGTAGCTTTTCTTTTGTTCTCTGCTGTCCACTTTTGACTTTTGTTCTTTTTTTCCCTTCCTCCCCTCCCCCAGGCTATAATTAAGCTTAGTTATATTTATATAAATATATATATATACACACACACGTATACATATATACACATATATACATAAATATATAAACATATGCTTCCCCTAACAGATTCTACTCCTAATCTTTGTTTTTATGTTTGCCTGTGTCTCTTATTTCCTATCCCTCTTGACTCCTTTACTTTACTTCTACTCCCTACCTTGCCCTCCTATTTCTTAACCTCCCTCCCTCCCTCCAAAGATCCCTCCCTTATCCTTCCATTCGCATAAATCTAAACACCCTTTTACACAATCCTTTAACCCAGGGCTATCCAACCTTACGTTTTTATTGAAACAATAGACAATATGTTTTGATTTGCCATTTTAGTGAGAGCTCTGTGGTAGCTCAGCTTCCTTTACTAAAGCATTTATGTAAATTTCTATGCTTATAGGCAGGCTGCACAAATTGCACTGTGGCCCATGGGGCTGCATTATGGACAGCCCTGCTTTAATCTATTCCCTCACCCTCCCCTCTAAAGATTCCTCCTTTATCCTCTCCCCCTTCCCTATCCCCTCAGTATTTTATTTCTTTCTAAATTCAGAAGACTTTTATACTCTTACAAATGTATATGTATTGTTCCCCTTTTAAACCCATTCCCAATGAAAGTAGGTTTCCAGAACTAACAGCCCTACATCTAATTCCTCTGTGTCAAGTTCTTCCTCTTGTACATCATTTGTATAATTACTCTTTTTGGCTGTTCCTGAATGGTTTTGCTTTTTGAAGTAATATCATGCTCAAGTCTACCCCACTCTTTTTTATGAACTACCCAATTACTAATAACAATCTTAGACATATGTTTTACATTTTTCATATGTAAAAGGTAACCCATTTCTCCTTATTGAGTCTCTTGTAATGTACCTGATGTTTCTCTTGGCTCTTGTATGTCTCATCTTCTCTTAAGTTCAGGTTGTTTTGTTGTTTTTTTTTTTAAACAAAGTCCTGAAAGTCTGACAATTCATTAAATGCCCATTTTTTTTTCAGTCAGAATTAAGCTTAGCTTTGCTGGGTATATTTTTGGCCAGAAGCCCAGTTCTTTTGCTCAATATATAGTGTTCCAAGACCTGCAGTCTTTTAGTGTTGCCACTGCTAGGTCTTGTGTGATTCTAATTGTGGCACCACCGTATGTAATTTTTCTATTCTTGCTCATAATATTTTATCCTTGAGCTGGGGGGGTTTCGGAATTTGACTATCATATTCCTGTGGGTTTTCCTTGTTGGCTCTCTTTCGGGTGGTGATCAGTGGATCTTTTCCATCTTCCCCTCTTGTTCTAATGCTTCGGGACAATTTTCTTTAAATATTTCTTATATTATTGTATGAAGATTCTTTTTGGATAATAGCTTTCAGGTATTCTTATGTTTTCTCTTTTTGATCTATTCTCCAGATCAATTGTTTTGCTTATGAGGTGTTTCACATTCACTTCTATTCTTTCATTCTTTACATTTTGTTTAATTATTTCTTGATCTCTTATATTTTCACTAGCTTTCCCTTGTCCAATTCTGATTTTCAAGGAGTCATTTTCTTCCTTAGGACTCCTGTCCCACACCTTCTCTCATTGATTTCTACCATTCTTTGTTTGACCCAAGGCATTGTTTTATCTCTTTTGTGGAGGAATATCTTGAGAGCTTGGAATTTTCGGATATACTCTGCCATCTTCCCAGAATCCTCTTCTTGAAATCTACTTTCTTTAACCCTTCGACAGGTTTTTTTCTTAAATTTGAACCATTTCAAATATGTATGTATATAAACACACACATATACACACATATAAAGGATGCATCTTGAATTTCATAATTTCTTGTAAATTTGTGGGGTTTTTTCTGCATTGAAATTTTGATGATGCATTATTACATCATGTAACCATATAATATTACATTGTAAACAAGTCATTACACACACACATTCCTTCCAATGCATGCTAGACTTCCAGACAATGTGTGACACACTGGTCTGCCAACACTTGCTTGTTAAGACCTGTTGGTGGACTTGACCACTGATTAGTTATAACTTGCATTTTGTGTGTTTATTTGGAAAATAATGTAATCACTACGTCTTTAACTCTGTTATACAACAGATGGAACATGTACGAACAGCTTTTCAAAATTTTCTTATCTTCTTTCCTTATGCTTCTACTGCTCCCTTATTTTTATTTAATGCCTCCCAATTACACCTGAAGCTACTATGCCCACCCTCGATCATTCCAATGCCTCCCAGAAGGTGGTATCATCTACTCTGGGAACCTCTGCTAGCCTCAGACTCAACTCCTGTCATGGAGATTTTCAACAATTACTCCTTCACCCATAAGAAAAAAAAATTGATATCTTTTGTTTTTGTATAATCTCAAATTTCCAATAAATGCCTTTACCTCCTACCAACCCAAGAGCAATCCCCTTATAACAAAGAATAAAAAAGAGGAAAATAAAGTTCTGCCTGCCACAATGTCCTCTCTATCTCTCTACTCCCACATACACACAAAGAAGGGAAGTTGATATAATTTTATATCTCTTCTTTAGGGCTAACCTTGATCATTGTAATTTTGAGAACAAGGTTTTGATTTTTTTTGTGTTATCTTTTCTATTTACATTGTTGCAAGTACTGTGCATATAGGGCATCTAGGTGGGCAGTAGGTAGAGTGCTAGGACTGGAATCAGGGAGTTATCTTTGTTGTTTAACTGTTTTTCAGTTGTGTCTAACTCTTCATGACTCATTTTAGGTGGTTTGGTTTTTGAGTTTATTTTTTTTTTTTGGCAAAGATACTGGAGTGGTTTGCCATTTCCTTTTCCAGCTCATCTGACAGATGAAGAAAGTGAGGCAAAATTGGGTTAAGTGACTTGCTCAAGGTCACACAGCCAGTAAGTGTCTAAGACTGGATTTGAACTCAGATCTTTCTGACTCTATGCAGCTAGGAGGCAAAATGGATGCTGTTCTGGGCCTAGAGTCAAGAAGATTAAAGTTCAAATCCTGCCTCGGACATTTACTGGCTGTGTGATCCTAAGCAAGTCACTCAACCCTTTTTCCTCAATTTTATCTGTCACATGAGCTGGAGAAGGAAATAGCAAACCACTCCAGTATCTTTGCCAAGAAAACACCAAAAGGGGTCACAAAGAGTAGAACAAAACTGAGATGACTGAACAACAATAACAAAGTCATTGTATGTTTTCCCAGTTCTGCTTGCTTTACTTGGCACACTTACCCTACTCCTCTGTATTCAACATCATATTCACATTGTCTTACAACACAATAAAAATCCTTTTCATTTACGTACCACAATAATGTATAGCTATCGCTCATGACAGGCATCAATTTGTTTCACCCTTTTTGCTACTATTAAAAAGTACTGCTATAAATATTTTGGCATATATGAGGCCTTATTTTTTTTTTTTACCACTGACCTATATTTGAAGGCAGGAAAAGTCTTACCTGCTTGTATATGTAGCCCTAGTATTTATTATAGTGGACATTTAATAAATACTGTATCCACCCACTGATTTAACTTCTCCTCCCTTTCTCTCTGCCTCCCTCCCCCATCCTCAGAGCTTAAAATATGACCTAGCACATATTGTCTAATAAGTTAATCTATCTATCTATCTATCTATCTATCTATCTATCTATCTATCTATCTATCTATTTCCAGAGCTTAGGATAGTGTCTGTCACATAGTAAATGTTTAATAAATGCCTTTTTCTATCTATCCATCTCCAGGGTCTGCCACATAGTAAGAGCTTAATAAGATACTTCTTGATTGATTTCCTCAGGGAAAGCACAATAACATCCCCAAAAGAAATCAATAAACAAATGTTTCCTCTGAAACCTCTAAATAGCTAGTCAGCCAACACAAAAATCAGAGTATTAATACAGGATGAATGGTCAAGATGCTGTAATCACAACTAAATTGGTCCAGGCAATCCTTAAAATTTGCATGCTTTAGTTTCTCGATCATTAAAATAGGAAATTTAACATTGACCTCTCTTGCAAGGGTAGTGAGTATTTAATATGTCCCTTTAGGGCTTTCAGTTGAAAGACACTAGAGAAGTAAAAAGTATCATTATGTTAATTACTATTATTATAAAATCCCCAGCCTAGCCTAGCTATATTCCAAATTCTAATGTACAGTGATTCATGGTCTAGGAAGATGCTTTCTAACTATCACATGTAGAACTATTGCCCTTGGAAAGGTGGACAGCTCTTATGGGATGACTATTCCCCCAAATAGCAACCAATGATAAAATTTTAAAAAGTAACAATGATTTAGGTTCCAACAATGATTGAGGCATTCTGAAGGAGCTAATTTCTTCAGCAACAAAAATGGGTATCAGTGAAAGGTAATTAGTCTAACTCTAACATCTCACACATAGGAATATTGAAAAGTCACCTCAGAGACATAAAATTAGGTAGAGGGAATATGAAAATGAATGACTAGATTTGTATTTCCTAAAACTCAATTCTGTAAGGACTTGAAGGTACTAGGTAACTGTAACAGTCCTAAAGACTTATCATGGTGGCCAAAAGATGTGTTAGTAAACTGTTTCAGATCTCAGAAGTGTTGTGTATCTTACTTTTTTTTATAGGCTCATAGAACAAGAGCTGGAAGGGACTCCAGAGGCTATCTAATCCAACCCCATCATTTTACAGATAGGCATCAAAGGAGGTATTTAAACTTAGGCCCTCTTAGGACCAGTGTCTTCCCACAGCCCAGGCTTAAAATATTTGACTTTGGAGTCATGGCTAGTCAGGCTAGTATCTTATTGCTATTAGGACATAACTTGGTTCAGTGATATACACATGCATATATACCTACAAATAAATAAAATAAAAAAAAATATATGCATACACACACACACACACACACCTACAAATAAATAAATAAATACACATTTATGTTTGCTGCTTATTTTATAAAAATACCTAGAGGCCCCAAAAAGAACCTGTTCATTTCTATTTGGTGAATGTTCAAAAAAAAAAAACCCAAACACTAGAATTTGGGGATTCTGAGACTGTGTACATGATGGTCCTGTAAGTATCCATCACCTAATGAATAGTTTAATGTGATCTGCTAGCGTTCAAAGTAATGTTTTCTTTCTTGGCTCACCTCTAATAACTGAGACATTTATTAGTAACTTCAAAGTATGAAAGGACTGGGCCATTGCTTCTGAGCAGTAGAAGTCAGACAATCCCCACGGCACTATTAACACACTGCTATAGCAGAAACTAAAGACTTGTCCCAAAGAAAGCAAATGTCACAGAGAACTTACCAGGGAAAGTTTCCATTTTAGTGGCACTGAATCAATTGTGCATGTTTACAATGACCAATTCTTGCTTGACTTAGAGGTACTTTAATTGTAATGGTAAAAGCCATACAACAAATTACCTATGATGCACATGAATGGCATGAGCGGGAAGAGAAAATTTTTGGATTGGGGTAAAAGCTTTTTTATAAGGTACAGTAGAATGAGCAATGGCTTTAGGAGTCAGAGGTCTTGGGTTCAAATCTCAACTCTGCCATTTACTATTTATGAACCTTGGTTAAGTCACTTACCCTCTCTAAGCCTCAATTTCCTCATCTATAAAAATCAGGGGCTTGCACCAGGTCATCTAAAGAACCCTTAAAATTCTGTAACTATGATCCTACAAATATTATTTATTCACTAATTTACTAAAAGGGGAGGGGGAAAATTTCTTGTCAAATCCCCCTGAGCCTCTGTGTTTATCAATATCATTAATAAGCTGAGGGGAGGAGAATAAAATGATTGTTAATGGAGGTCCTAAGGCATAGCGAAGTGAGGCCATTCCTCTTGGGAATGAAGAATATTGCAGTTGTGCTTAAGAGAGATGAGAGGAGGTATCAATGATTTCAAAACCTCAACATAAACTAGATTACTTTGCCCCCTTAGATTACACACTCTATGCCTTCTTTCCTTCAAAGCATAAAAAACAGCTACTCCAGAAATGTCTTTTCTGATTACTGAATTTCTACTTCCCTTTTAAAATCCAACTCTAATGCTACCTTCTTTCCAAAGCCTTTCCTAATATCCTTGCATTACTAATGATATCTTCCTTGAACTCCTTGTAACACCTGGTTTGCCCCTCTCAGATATACTATGTAATAATGCATATTACCACTGTGTTTGTCTTATCACTCTAGCAAACTGTATGCTCTTTAAGGACACCTTACCCTTTCCTACCCATACAAGACTCCAAACAGGAGACCAATATGAATAGTCACCAGAGAGGACCATTCTCTCCCATCTTACTTCCACAATCTCCATCTCCTGGATGGGCACTGACCCCACCATTTCCACATCTGTGAAAAGGAACCCAAAATCCTTGTTCCACCGTGACCCTCAGGCCATTCCTCATTTCCCAATGATGGTGGGCTGGGGATCCATACCAAACAGGGGACATAATAGCTCACACACTTGGATGAACAGAGAATCACCAAGTACAATCCTTCAGTTAATAAGAAGAACCATTAGCTCCACCAGTATGCCCTAAATTCCTCATGGCCTTCCCATTTATCCTCAAGGTTGCCACCAATTGCCATCTGACCTTTCAATGCACCTTAAGGTTCATAGGGCCTTCCTATTTGCTGTGCAGCTAAGTTCACCCATATATTGTCTCCCCCAATTAGAATATGAGTTCCTGGAAAGCAGGGACTCTCACTTTTCTATCTATATTCCCAATGCTTATCCTTATGCTTTGCACAAAGTAAGCACTTAACAAATGTTTTTAATCCATTCATTCACACCCTCCTTCTATAAACTAGCATGAGAAAGAATTTCCATTGGGAAGACAATATAGTCTCCACATCTGTCTCTTCTCTAGCTTTTTATTTTCCTTCTTTTCCTCAAGGGAACACATATAAATACTTCTATATTTGAGAAGTTAAAAACAATTTTCTCTTTAACCTCAGAATGTTTCGACTAGAAAAATATTATTTTCCATTTAGGGAAATTTGTAGGTGGGAAAGACTACTGAGTCCAGCCAACTCATTTTTACAGATAAAGAAACTGAGACCCAAAGAGTGAAGTGATTTTCACAAAATCATACAGTTGTTTAGAGGCAGAGCCAGGATTAGAACGCAGGTGTCTTGATACCTAATTCTGAGCCAGTCTACCTTGATATGAGAAACACTTCTCTTTCCAAATAGCATTCTAGCTGTTAGCTAAATGATACAAAATTTACTTAAAATGTTTCATTCAATAACTACTATAGCTCCTTAAGCAATTTACAAATTATCTTCTAATAAAGACTCCTTTCCTCTCCAAAGGCTACAGTTTTAAATACAAACCTATAAAAGAACATAAGAAAATATTTTTAAACAGACAACTTACTGAATTTTTAATCAAGAATTTAATCACATATACTAATGCTTGGGCTTCAGAGATCAAGAGAATATGATGTAAGCTACTGCCATGAAAGGTTAATAGTTAGATAACTGAGGCTTCTTCTTACAATATATGTTGTGTGTTTCATGCAGTCTCTTCTTCGTTGTTCTAGGCCCTGAGGCTGGTCCTATCCTGTTAATGATTTGCTGTTTTGACTCTAGACAAAGTGATTTAACCCCTTTACCCAAGAAGTCTTCTCCGTAAAATGTAGTAATAATGTAGGTCTTTGATGAAAGATACTATATAAAACCTAGCAAGATCGTTAATCATCAAGATGGGTAACCTAAGGCATTAATGAACTTTGTAAAACATGCAAAGGTGCCAATAATTCTCTAATAAATACGTCATGGTAAGAGCTAGTCCCAAGGTGCCAATTTACTGAGGCAAAAGGTCAACAAAGGCCAAAGTGCTAAAAGAATTTCAGTAAAGCAGACAGAGGGAATGTCAATTCTCTATTAAGTTAAGCTAAATCAAAAAGGAACTAAGAGATATTGTTGAATTACAGAGAACACCAAAAAGAGGCAGTGTGATGTAGTAGAAAGAGCAAGCAGACTAAAAATCACGAGTAATGGGTAGAGGTTTTAAAAATGCAAATATAGACTTGATGGAAAGAAAAAATTAAAACTATCTACACATGGAATAGATTACTTTGGGAAATGGTGGTTTCTTGCTTACTGGAGGTCTTTGAACACAGCCTGGCTTGTCAAGTATGTCATCATGCAGATTCTTTTTTTTTTGGCATGTACTGGACTATTTCTGAAATTCTCTAGTTTTGGATGAGCTGTGTTACTTAGCTGTTTGACCAAAGGTAAAATGGAGATATCAGTCCTACTTATTATACAGGATTGTTGTGAGATGCCAATGAGAAAATGGATGTGCATACACATTGAAAATCCTAATGGGCTACATAAATGTAATTTATATAACAACAATAAAGATGATGGTGATGATGATCATAGAAAATTAACATAAATAAGAAAGCACCAGGAGATGACTAAAGGGGAGTGGCTGAAGCCAGCATACCTGAAGATTAGAGAAAAGATAGTACTCAGCATTACCTAACATAACTCAGTTTGTGAAGGTTCCCAGGCCCTAGTGGCTGGAACCTTCCCTAATACCTGGGGAGTGGCTATGCCTATAGTCCCTCCTATAGTCCTAACCCACTATCCTGTGGAACTATTTCTTTCCATTGCTACAGATCCTAATGTTGCTGGGGGAGTCCAGCACTGCCCAGTAGAAGGTCTTAACCAATCTTGCATCTTAAATCTGTCCTATATAATTTCCCTCTAGTTATTCTTCTAACAATAATAACTGTAGACATTTCTACCTCCACAGATGCTAAAGTCCTTCCCCTACAGCAGTATGGGTATACCACTCTCCCTTCTCCTGCCTTTATTCTGGCAAGATATGTGTATTAGATATGTGTTCATAAAATAGAAAACACATACCATTAGTATTAAAGAGCTTTAATCGTGGGTTAAGTAAGCTTTGGAAACCAATCATTTATATAATTGTTTCCATGAGAAGACAGTTTTCAAATTACAAACAAATGACTTAGAAACACATAGTGGAACTCAACTTTTTCAAAAGATAGGAAGCTACTTATCTATATGTTAAAAGTAAGTGAGCCTTAAAAATGGACAAGTTAGTCTTCGCATGGTATCAAAGCAGATGCTTCTGAAGTATAAGTATCAGAAATTTGAAGGATCGGGCTTGGATGACAAAGGGACCTTTGAGGTTATCTAGTCTAATTCCTAAATTTTACAGATGAGTAAACTGAAACCCAAAGAGGTTAACTGACCAGCCCAATATCACATAGGTTATAAGTAGAAGAGCCAAGATTTTAATCTTGGCAAGTGGCAGACTGGGGATTTAAGCCCAAATTATATGACTTCAAATCCACATCCAAATCTCTTTTCACTGAACTATTGTGCTTTTTAATTATTAATGGCTACAAAATCTAACATATCAGAAGTGGTACCAAGACACCAGAGCCATTGTCCCCTACCAACCTGAAGGACTTTAGAATGACAAATATGAAATCAATCTCTTGTGAGACATCATATTCTTAAATGTGAAATAACCAATATTCTAAATGCTTGACACATGACTATAGAAATCAAATATTCCTAATATTTCTAGAACTCTCTTCCTAGCATGAAGCTGAGAATCTCAAACCCTTATACCTGAGATGAGCAAGGTCAAAAGTTGGGTCTCAGAGAAAGAGTGGCTAGTGTAAGCCAAAGAAAGGCTGAATGTTTGAACAGGTGAGAATGCTGATTTGGAAGTTTGCTAAATGAATCCCCTATAAGGATATTACAAAAATAATAATAACAACAGGGAGACCAACCAAGATAGTGAAGTAAACAGAAGTAGTATAGCCAAACTCTCCCTACAACTATTCCACAAAGATCCAAAAAGCACAACAGAGCAGGTCTTGATTGGGAAATCTAAGAAACAATATTATAGTGACTCATTGTTCCAGGCAAAGTTGGTATCAGAAGATGGAAAGAGAGGTCTGTGGATGCTGGGGATAGGATATAGCTAGGAATGCAGCACTCGGAGCCTTTAAGTACTGGGGATTGAATGAGGCCTACTGGCTGCTGTTCAGTCAGGACAAGAAATGGTTCTAGATCCAACATAGAAGTTTCAGAGTTTATGCAAGGAACAGGAACAGGTGTCACCTGGTGTCAACTGCCTACAGCTTGGTCACAGATGTAGTGGGTTGTGAGAAGGGAACCTGCACCTAGAGCTGATTCCTGGACAAGGAACTGTCACAGCTATGTGTTGAGCTAGGAGTAGGCACAAAAGTAAACAGCAGCTATGTGGCTGTGCAGGAGCAGGATAGAAGATCAGATTTAGTCCTCAGCCCAATATGAAGCCTCCAACAGAATAACTAGTGCAAGGAGCCCTGTACCAATGAGAACTATAGTCCTGTTACTATGAACTTGGAGAGCATTCAGCTAGCTAACAGTGGTAAAGTCTAGCAGCATTTTACTGGAGTTCCAAGCAGGAGCAAACCCACAGTTGTATTGTTCAGACCCAAACCCAGGCCAGGAACTCAAAGAGTTCAGATCAGAAGGGGAACTTTCGGACTTTGCTTTGGATCAAATTACTTTGGGCACAACCAAAGCTAGCAGTTCTGCATCTGGAACTGTCCCTGAAATCCTCGAATAACACAATTCTCGAGAACCCAAGAAAGCAACATCAGGAATAAAAGGATCATCATCATTATCATCATCAAAGCCAAAAGACAATAATCATATTACCATAACAATAGATGTGGGAAATGCTACGACAAGATACAATACCCATTCCTAATAAAACACTAGAAATGTAAGGAATAAACAGATCTTTCCTTAATAAAACCAAGAACCAGCATTATCTGTAACAGGGATAAACTAAAAGCCTTTCCAATAAGATTAGGGGAAAAGTAAGGATGTATATTATCGCTAGCTACAGCAATGAGATAAAAAGAAACAGGTAATAAGTACAGGTAAAGAAGAAACAAAAGTATAACTTTTGAAGATGATCATTTACTTAGAGACCCCTAAAGAGCCATCAAAAATTAACTGAAACAATGAATAGTTGTAGTAAAACTACACAATATAAAACAAATATATACAAATTGTCAGTAATTTTGTACATTACCAACAAAACCCAGCATAAGGAGATACAAAGAG
The DNA here is from genome assembly GCA_028646595.1 of Phalanger gymnotis. NCBI lineage: Eukaryota > Metazoa > Chordata > Mammalia > Diprotodontia > Phalangeridae > Phalanger > Phalanger gymnotis. The sequence goes on along the minus strand of CM053625.1, from coordinate 163,931,552 downwards.
AAATTCCATTTAAAATAACTACAAAGAAAAAAAGACATCAGAAACCAGCTACTAAGACACATACAGGAATTATATGAATACAATTACAAAATGTTCTTTACACAAACAAAGACAAGGGTAAGAAACTTGGAGAAATATTAATTGCTCAAGGGGAAGTCAAGTTAATACCAAAAAATGACAATACTGCCTAAATTTATTTACTTACTCAGCGTCATACCAATTAAATGGGTATATTCAGTGTCATACCAATTACATTGACAAAAGGTTACTTTGTAAGAACTAGAAAAAATTATAAAATTGATCTGGAGGAATAAAAAGTCAAGAATTAATTAATTAATTATTTAATTAAAGGGAATTAATAACAAAAGTGAAATGATTTAGTATTTGGTAACTAAGAAAAATCTCCCTATTCAATAAAGACTGCTAGGAAAATGGGAAAGGAGCCCAGAAATTAGGCTTAGACTAGCACCTTATACCGTATTATACGCTACAATATAAATAGATATAGGACCTTAATATTAAAGATCGTACTATGAAAAAATAGAAGAGAAAAAGATTATACACTTCTCACAGGTATGGATAAGACATGTATTCTTAACCAAACAAAGGATAGAAGCAAGTTTAAAAGAGAAAACAGACAGCTTCAATTAGTGGAACTGAAAAACTTCTGTATACACAACATTAATAAATCTAAGACAAGAAGGGAAGTGGTTGAATGGGAGGGGGAAATCTTTCTATCAAATTTCTCTGGTAAGGGTTTGGTATAAGTTAAATAAAAAATTGATAAAGACTTTATTGTAAGACTTAATAGACAGTCTCTGGTAGATAAATGGTCAAAGAATATGAACAAACAGTTCTCAAAAGGAGAATTGCAAAGCATTTACAAACATGTGAAAAAATGCTCAATCACTAGTAATAGGAGAAATGAAAATTAAAACAACCCTATGGGTTCTCTTCACACCTAGGAAATTGGCAAGAATGACAAAAATGGCAATTAGTCAATGTTAGAGAGGTTGTAGGAGGATAGGTACACTAATACATTGCTGAAGGAGCTGTGAAAGGGTACAACCATTTTGGAAAGCAATTGGGAATTATGCAAAAAAAAAGTGACTAAACTGTGTATACCCTTTGAACTATATATAAGTCCACTATATTTATACTATATATATAATATATATGTATATACACATATATTTATACTATATTTATAAGCCCACTGGGCTTATAAACCAATGAAGTAATTAAGAAGAAAAAAAGTCCCCATATAATATAAAATACTTACAGCAGCACTTTTTGGGATAGCTCACAATTGGAAACAAAGTAGATACCCATCAACTGGGAAATGACTAAACAAATTTGTGGCACAAAGCGTGGAACAGAATATTAGCACCACAGAAAGACATATATGAACCAATGCGGAGTGAAGCAGAGTAAAGAAAACAATATACATGATCACTCAAAACAATACAAGTGGAAAAAATAACTACACATACAAATCAAAAATAAATTTTACAAAATTATAAAGATTTGAATTGTATGGATTTGAATGTGGAAAAATGAAAGAACACCCCAATCTACCCAATCATGGAGGTAGAAGGTGCACAGGTGTTGGGACAATGTATATGTTTTCAGATTTTTTCAATGTATTGATCACTTTGGCTAACTTTTTTCCCTCTCTAAAAAAGTAATTATTTGTCAAATGGGATGGCTCTATGGGAAGGAGATGGGGAGACATACTTGGGATAACTATAGTGATATAAGAAACAGAAAATATCGGGGGCGGAACCAAGATGGCGGCTGGGAAGCAGTGACTGGCGTGAGCTCCCCACCAAGTCCCTCCAAAAACCTATAAAACAATGGCTCTGAACCAATTGTAGAGCTGCAGAACCCACAAAGTGGAAGAGGGAAGCAGGGCCCCAGCCCAGGACAGCCT
>CM053625.1:163906484-163929119 GCA_028646595.1 Phalanger gymnotis | reverse complement strand
TGTAATTCAAACGCCTGTGAAAATCAATGCTGAAAACCAAACATGTCAAAAATAAATTAAAATTAAATTAAATTAAGTTAAAAAAAAATCAATGCTGAAAACCAAACATGTCAAAAATAAATTAAAATTAAAAAAAATTAAAAAAAAAGAAACAGAAAATATCAACAAACGCTTACTAAAGAAAGAAATAAACAGCTTTTTTAAAAAAAGAAGTGGGAAGTAAGGGGGCCTACTAGTTTCTAACACACTGCCTCAAACTTGACTATATGGTAGAAGAAAAATTTTCCAAAAAACTACATGTGTATTACAAGCTAAAAATTTCTCCAAGGTTTCTATGATTTTAGAGAAATACTGTCATTGCCCTTATAATGTGGAAAATCGTGAACGAGGGTCATGGAGGGAAGATGAAAGAACAGCATCATCTTCACTATTTTCCTTGAGGTAGCAGTATCCAGAATGACTCATCTTTAGGCGAGTACAATATAACTGACATGAAGGATAAGGGTCCCAAAGAATATGATTTGATGTGGAACTCTCACAACAGGGATCTATGAGGAAAAAGCACTAATACAAACTTCACTCTCCTCACTAGAAATCTGTGCAACTTTTGAACTGAGAAGTATGACTGTCACACCTGGCTGTAAAATTTACAAGATCTTCAAGATCTTCTGATTCACTATAATCAACTGTTACGATCTGTTCCAGAGGCACTGGGAGAAAAAAATGAAAAAAGAAGAACCAGATGAAGAATATTTTATATATCATAGCTGAAGAGAGAATTGAGGAGTGAATGTTTATCTATGGTAAAGATGTCAAGAGGTCAAAGACAAGAGGAGAGAAATGCTATTTGTCAGTATTTAATCAATGACCTTAAAAAAACCCAATAGAGTTCAAGAGACAAAAAGCTGATTGGAGAGGATCTAAGAAGTGGCTGTCAGAAATTCATTCAAGATTCGTAAATACAGCTTGAAGGTAAAGAAGAAAAGATGGAATAATCATTAGATAATACTGAAAGGTTCAGGATCATTTAAAAAAAATTGCGTGACATGGCATGCTACTTTTTACTTAACCTAGTCAAGTTTTCCTTTATATGTATTTTTCAGGGCTTGTACATAATTACCTACATGAAATTTGGATAGATTTTTTGAATGTAGTTTACATTTTCCTTACACAAGTGTTGACATTAGCGTTATTTGTCTTCTAAGTTTCTCAAAAGCAAAGACTATTTCTAATTTCATATAACGTCTATCGTGTTGTCATAACGCAATTAAGTACTTAACAAATGTTCCTTGAGATAATGTGAAATGTGAGGATTAGTGACACTACAGTGTAGCTAATCACGAAATTTCTAGTATTATCACAAAGTGCATTCTTCTTAGTTGTAGCATAGTCATCAGAAAATCACTCAATTTATTTGCACGTTGTAAACATCTCATGAACTCCTTCTAATTTAATACTTATTATCAAATTCCTCCTTTACCAGGGTAAGGCAACATGGTACACAGGAAAAAATACAAACCTAGGAGTAAAGAGGCCTGGGCATGAGTTCCATTAATTAGTTATGTGCTCTTTAGCAAGGTCATTTTGCTTCTTTAGGCTTTAATGTCGCCTGTAAAATGAAGCAGTACTAGATGACCTCTAAAACCCCTTCCAATTCTAATAATGCGTGGATTTATAAAACCTATTCAGAAAAAAATTCATGAAGCTACAATGTGAGTTCTTGGCTAAATGTTGCCCAGAAGCCCAAAATGATAAAGACTGAAGGTTCTTCACTTCAACTTTTCCCTAATAATTCCATGAACATTTTATGTCACTACAGAGATCAACTAATGATTTGCTTTGTTTCTTTCAATACAGCATTTGACAAGTAAAATCATAGATATGTGGCAATGTTCAAACTCAAGAGGAACATTACAAAACATTGTTATGTTTAGCAGACCCTTATGATCTTATGTTTTTTTTTTTCCTTTAAACATTCAAATAGATTAAATGGCTCAATTTAATTTAGATGTTAATTTAGAAGTTAAGGGAAAGGAAAAGTATTATGTCAGAGGAAAACATTAAAACATAAGTGCTGTCATCCTTTGGTTGTTAAACTCCTTTTCTCAGAAACACATGGCTGTAAAATTCTGTTCTGGGATGAAAACTTGGCGCAAGAGAATTTAGCTTTGCCTCATAGTCTTCCAAAGACAGAATAAGACGAATGGGAGGGAAAGGCATAAGAGAGTTATTTGTCAATCAGTGAAAAGAAACTCATTAGAGGTCTATAGCTACCTTTTTTTTTAAGATGAAACTTGGCAGGAATCTCTTGGTTATCGAAACTATACACATAGGGCAATGTCCACAGAATGGAAGAGCATTCATTAATAAGTTCTCATTGATAGTTCTATTGTCAACCCTAATCACTTGTAGGCTTTAATTGGACTCATTTATACTTCTATTGACAATGTTAATTATTTGTTGGTTTGAATTAAAGCCTCTTGCATCCATTAGTATCTGTCAATGAATTATGAAGTATCTGAATTTTAATAAGCTCAGAATAATTCTGCAATACTAAAAGATTCTGATTCCAAATACTATGCTCAAATCATAACATTCTAAGTATAACTCTATAAATAAGACTCAGAGAAATGAAGTAAAAAAATCCTTTTTCCACCAGCCCCAACCATAAGATTTTTCAAGGACCCTGTTTCCAAGGAAATAAAACAACATGGCATTTTGTTATCACACTATGGAACAACTTCAATGATTCCACAAATTAAAGGAATAAGTTACATTTTAAAATGGTATTCTGGTATGTTAGGAGGCAGGTTGGGGCAATGATGAGCTAGGACTCTTAGAGACACAGGGTATTAAAAAATGGAAGTATTACGACCAGTGAGTTAAATGTCAGTTAAAATCAATGACTAGAAGTGAGTTCTGAAGGCCTTCTCATTTTCAGTACCAAGACCCCTATTCCTATTGGTATTCCTTGCTTCCCACCCTGAGGCAAATTTAAAAATTTTAGAATGGACATGAGGAATCAGTGTTTTGCCTGGTAATAGGGAATAGGATCATGATCAATCTGTTACACCATTGTTCGGACACCCAGCAAAGCTGAAAAGGGTTTCACATAAATGTAACAAATTATTCTGAGAATGAGCGACAGGTTAAAAGATATTCTGAGTTATAAACAAGGTCTTATATATACATTTGTCTGTGTGTACATATATGTATATATGTATATATATAAGCAACAGAGAATTTCTTGCCTAATTGTTCACTTTTTAATTTCTGGAATTTGTTAAATGTTTGATAGATTCATGATTTCATGAATTTTACTGTGGCTTCCTTTTCTTTTCTTATCTTTGTACTTAGTTTCTTCAGTAATAAGGAAGGTCAAGTGGCAAGTAAACCAAAATAACCAAATGGGAAGAGGTGCTAGAATTTGGTGATCTATTAGACAAAGGAAATGAACAAGGGATAAAGTTAATAATAAGCTTGACCAACCAAGGAGGTATGATCATGTCAATGGCCTTATGGGCCAAGCTAGAAAGAGATGCCTATTTGGGACAATAAAAACTCTAGAGCTGGAAAACACTTTAAAGACCATCTACCTAAAAAGGAAACTTAGAATCAGAGAGGTTAAGTGATTTGTCCAAGGCCATTTTGTAGTGGCAGAACTAAGAACTCTGACTCTACTATTCTTTCCACTACACAACAATATTTCCTATAATAAACCTGGGTGTTAACATGTTAAGTTTTAGGTCACGGTCTCATAGAATCATAAATTTAGATCTGGGAGGATTCAGAAGACCACATATTTAGGGTGGGAAATGGCCTGGGAAGCTGTCTTGTTCAAACTCCTCATTCTACAGGTGAGGAAAGCAAGGCTTGGAGGTCTTAAATGGCAGAGTTAGGATTAAATCAAGTCTTGTTAATTCAGATCCAGGGGTCTTTTCATTACACAATGTTGCCTCCTTATGTTGGCAGGGCACAAAAACACAGAAGAAAGAGAAAAGTTAATGAGGAATTCAGGGCTAGAGGGAATGAGTAATTTAAAAGTTGAAAATAGCTCTTAAAGTGTGTGATTACCCTTTATGAACTTGCACTTCAAGTCTCAGGAGCTGCTCAGTGCTAATGGTGCCATCTACTCAAGAATGATTTGCGCACGTGTCTATCTCTGTCAGAATGAATCCGACATTTGGGCTTTTCAAAAGGAAAACTGATTTGTCCAGAGAAAGACCTCACTTTTTTTTTGAAAACCAATGCTGTTATGCTGTTTCCAGATCTCCCTCCAAAGGTAAATGTAGGTATTGGCAGTTCTTGTGGTACAATGTAAAGAGCCCTGAATGTAAGAAGTGGTATACTTGAATCCACAGAAGCAGAAAGCTAAGTAACCTTACAGGCTATCCAGTTAACCAGATCAAGAAACTGAGGCCCAAAGAGGGGAATCAATTTGTCAAAGGTGGCATAGTTAATACAAGTAAGAGCCAGGATTTGTACCTAGGCCTTCTGATTCTAAATTAGGTGGTCTTTTTTTTTTAACTGAAAGGTAGTTTATTGTAGAAAAAACTCAGAAATCCTAAATTAAAATTAAATGGCATCTTTACGAACTGTAATTTCAAAACAGTCTAATAAAAAACAAAAATAACAGATTTTTAAAAAAATATTCTGAACCTGAAATGGTATTTTGAACAAGTCTTGGTAAATAGCAATGTTCAAAAAATTACACCAAGACACAGAATTAAAACTATAGTTACTTTACTGCTTTCACATTTTAAATTGCTCAGCAATTACAGAGATTTGTTTTAATCAAAGAAGAAAATATGTCCATTTCAAATATAAAATATATTCAAAATAATTCTCTGTCAGTATCTCCAAACCAGCCCCTTGTGGGTCTAGGATTTCTCACTGCCCCACTGCAAGCATCTGGTATATGCAGCCTTCTATTTTGCCACGTACTCAGGAATGATTTACCCACGTGTCTATCTCTGTCAGAATGAATCTAACATTCGGGCTTTTCAAAAGGTAAACTAATTTGTCCAGAGAAAGACCTCACTTTTTTTGGAAAACCAATGCTGTTATGCTGTTTCCAGATCTCCCTCCAAAGGTAAACGTGGGTGTTGGCATTTCTTCCAGAATTTCAAATCCTTCACTGAACTCATTTCGCAGCTCATCTTTGGTCCAGTTACAAGAAGTGATGAGAAAGAAGCCTTTGTCTTGTAATGCCCTGGAGATTTCACATACTGCCTCCTTTTCTCAGATGCACTGTCAGGATTCAGGCTTATGGCATCAAAGGTTCCTTTGTCAATGCAAATATGAAATCTGGATAGTTTGGTGGAAGGATTCAAAAAGTCTTACACCTGTAACTTAATGTTAGGTAAACCTTCCTTTTCCATTATTCTTCTGGAAAGCTGTATTGCCAAAGGAGAGTAATCAATTCCAGTAACATGAGAGTATCCCAATTTTGCCAGTTCAGCCAGAAAGATCCTATTTCCAGTTCCAATGGCAAGCACTGAGGCATCCAGTGGGATCTTGCATTTTTCCATCCACTTGATTAATCAGTTCATACTTTCTTCTCCAAACCACATTTCTCCTGAATCTCCACATTCTTGAAAAGCCTGCAATTCTCTTTCATATATAGCATCCCCAGGGCCAAGGGCACAAAGCCTCCCTCCGCCTCGGCCTCCTCCTCTTCCTCCACGGTCTCTGGCAAGCCTTTAGTGGTCTTTCTACCACACCATGAACAAGCCTAGCTCTACCACTCACTAGTGATGTGACTCTGAACAAGTCACTTAAGCTCTCCATAAAACATGATCTTCTGCTTGTCTAGGTTTAACTGCTACAGCGGCTAAGGCCAAGTATATTGCAGTGCTAGAATATCAGTTATGCTCAGACTAGGAGAAGATAATATTGTCCCTGGACCCTGAGCCCAAGTATCTCTTAAACTACGAGATTTGCTTCCAGCCCAGACCCCACACCCATCTTTGAAAGGAGAAATCACTGTGAAGGACTCCACCTTCCTGGTCAGGACCAGCAGCAACTGCATAGGCAGATAGTCAAAAGAGATCTGAGAGTGGCAGCCCTGCGAAGACCACCACTTCTGCTTCCAGTCTAGCCCTTAGAGCCATCATCTGGGGAAGTAACTCAAGGGAGAAGGGTCCAGCCATTCTTACCAAGTGACTACCAGTTAGCTGACAACTGTGAGCCAGCTTAGCTAAAGCAGGGAGGCACCCTGAGAGAGAAAGAGAAGGAAACATGCACCAGGCAAGTCAAGACACCACCATTAACTCTTTAGGTGTCTTCCTTCAGACTCTAGTAAAAACAGCTCAGGATTCCAAATTCAGGAGCCCTGGGAGAAGCAATGTTTCCAACCCACTGCTCTCAGGCACCTTCCTGGGAGTTAACCCCTATGAAGATACAGACCGGCAACTGCTCCTTCACATCTATAGCCAAAGCTACTAGAGATGCAAAAAAAGAAAGTTCTTGGGCACCAAAGGCCTTTGCACTGTCAAAAGGTTCAACATCAGAAACTGATATTTTATAAATGGAAATGATATCAAAGAAAAAGAATTATGATTTGCTTTGCCACTGTACCCATTAGACCTATCCACATGACTTGCAGCTAAAATCTTCTACATGTGTTGTCTCCCTCAAGATGAACTCCTTGAGAGCAGGAACTATCTCACTTTTCTACATATATTTTCAGTGTTTAGGACAGTGTTTTGTACAAACTAAGCACTTTCCAAATGCTTTATTCATTCATTTTGCATGCAATGGGAAACTTACACACATATTGAAAAAAAAAGCTTGATATTTTAAGGCCTATAATTTTCCAAGAATAGCCTTGTAAAACTCAGGACTAATGTAATTTTTTTAAAAAGCCAGAATTGTAACTTTATTAGTGTAGGAATTTCCTCTACTAATGTATATTGGTACCATTTCTACAAAGTTGGCTACTTGAGACACAAAGAGGTTAAGTGACTTGGCTAGGATCATAAAACCAGTATAACTCCAGAGGTGGGCCTTAAATTCAAATACTTCTAACTTAAAGACCAGCTCTCCATCCACAATGCCACACTGCTTTTTAGCATGTAGGTAACAGAGTTGAAAAGAGATGTTGGATGCTCAGTACTGTAGTCAGCCCAAGAAACCACCACACCAAAAGAAGGCATAGATAGGTAGGGGTATGCACAAGGTCATTTAGGTTAGCCATAAAGTCTCAGACCATGACTGTATTGTATATTTCAGAGACGGATTGGTCTAATGTGACTGAAAGATACCAAGTGTGACATAGTATTCTATGTGGCTGAAAAGGTTGGATAGTTATAAAAACTTGGTTTTTTTTTTCCTACTCTTGGACAGTTATTTACAAATTCATGCCTTTAAAGAGTGAAGCCAAGATGACAAAAGAAAGGCAAAGACTCCTGTGACCTCCCCCAAATTGCCCTCCTAACAACTTTAAATAATGCCTCAAAACAAATTCTTAAGTGGCAGAACCCACAAAAGAATAGGGTGAAACAATTTTCTAGTCCAAAACACCTGAAAGGTCTGCAAGAAAGATGTGTTACACTGGGGTGAGAGAGAAGAGAAGTCTAGTGCTGGCACAGGCTGTGCCCCAACAAACCAGCAGCAGGCCTGGGAAGCAAGTGAATCAGTAGAAGTAGCAGCAGCAGTTTCTGGAGCTCTCAGCCTACAAACAATAAGAGGGTCAGAAAACTGGCCAGAAGGAGATTAAAGGGTCCCTTTGCTGACACTAGGTACAGCACTCTGTTGCACTGCCCATGTGAGGATCCAGATTTTGGGATTAAGGATCCAGGGTAAGGAGCAGCACTAGGAACGCCAGAGCTTGCTGCTGCAGGGAAGCAGGAACCCTGGTCATAGTTCCAGGGCAGGAAAAAAAATGTTTGTGGTTATTCAAAGAACAGAGAACAAGTGTGGAGAGAAGTAAATACACCTCTCGTTAGATAATATCACCTTGAAAGAACTGAAAACTTACAAATCCCCAGAACTAGCTCTGAAAACAGCTGAACAAAAATCGTGAAGCCTGGAACAGTGTCCTTTAGCCCCTGGAAGCAGAGCCCAACTTTAACATCAAGTTAAAAGTCAAGAAATACACTGGGAAAACAAGCAAATAACCAAAGTAGAACCTAACCAGAGAATATTACTATGGGGACAGGGAAGATCAAAACACATCCAGAAGAGAACAACAAAGTAAAAACTGCTATATCCAAAGCCTTAAAGAAAAATGTGAATTGGTCTCATACCAAACAAGAATTACTAGAAGAAATAGAGATTTTTAAAATCAAATAAGAGAAGTAAAGAACAATTGAGAAAAAAAACTAGAATGATGCAAGGAAATCATGAAAAAGGAGCCAACACACACAAAAAAAAATACTGACTAAAATAATACCTTAAAAAACAGAATAGGCCAAATGGTAAGAAAGAAGCACAAAAATCAACTGAAGAAAAGAACTCCTGAAAAAGCAAAATTGGCCAAATGGAAAAAGAGTTCCAAAAATTCACCAAAGAACTTAAAAAGTAAAATTGGCCAAACAAAAAAGGAAGTACAAAAGCTCAATGAAGAAAATTTTTCCTTAAAAATCAGAATTGAACAAGTGGAAGCTAATGATTCCATGAGACACTAAGAAACAACAAAATAAAAATCAAAAGAATGAAAAAATAAAAGAAAATGTAAAATCTCTCACTGGAAAAACAAATGATCCAGAAAACAGATCAAGGAGAGATAATTTAAGAATTACTGTACTACCTGAAAGCCATTAAAAAAAAAAAGAGCCTAGATATCATGTTTCCAAAAAATTATCATGGAAAACTTCCCTGATATTCTAGAGCCAGAGGGTAAAATAGAAATGGAAAGAATCCACCAATCACCTCCTAAAAGAGGTCCCAAAAAGAAAGCTCCCAGGATTATAGCCAAATTTCAGAGCTCCATGGTCAAGGACAAAATATTTCAAACAGTCAGAAAGAAACAATTCAAATACTGTGGAACCACAGTCAGGATAGTACAAGATTTAGGAGTTTCCACATTAAAGGATCAGAGGACTGGAAATATAATATTCTGAAGGACAAAGGAGCAAGGATTACAACCACGAATCACCTACCCATCAAAACTGAATATAATCCCTCGGGGTGAAAATGGACATTCAATAAAATAGAGAACTTTCAAGCATTCTTGATGAAAAGATCAGAGTTGAGGAGAAAATTTTACTTTCAAATACAAGACTCAGAAGAAGCCTAAAAAGGTAAACAGGAAAGAGAAATCATAAGGGATTTAATAAAGTTAAACTTTTTATACTCCTACATGGAAAGATGACACTTGTAACTCCTAAGAACTTTCTCATTATTAGGGCAGTTGGAAGGCATATAGAGAAAATAGGTGTGAGTTGAATACAATGGCATGATATCTAAAAAATAACATTAAGGGGTGAGAAGGAGAAACACATTTGGAGAAGAGGAAAGGAAGTGGTAGAATAGAGTATTATCTCACATAATAGAATCAAAAAGAGCTTTTACAATGGAGAGTAAGATAGAAGACTTGGTGGAGGATAAGAAACTTGAATATTACTCTCATATGAATTGGCTCAAAGAAGGAATAACATACACACTCATTTGGAAATTGAAATCTATTTTATTCTACTGCAAAGTAGGAAGGGAAGAAAATAAGAGAAGAGGGTGGTACTGATAGAAGAGAAGGAGGATTGGGGGAGAGGCTGTAGTCAGAAGCAAAATACTTTTCAGGATGGACAGGGTGAAAGGAGAGAGATTAGGATAAGTAGGGGGAATAGGATGGAACGAAATATGCAGTTAATAATTATAAGTGTTAAAAAATTTACAGCAATTTCTCTGATAAAGGCCTCATTACTCAAGTATATAGAGAAAGGAGTCGAATTTGTACAAATAAGAGCCATTCCATAATTGATAAATGGTCAAGGGATATGAACAGGCAGTTTTCAAACAAAGTTATCAATGCTACCTATGGTCATAGGAAAAGAAGCTCTAAATCACTATTGATAGAGAAATGCAAGTTAAAATAACTCTGAGGTACCACTTCACACTTCTTGGCTAACAGGAGAGAAAAGGAAAATGACAAATGTTGGAGGGGATGTGGGAAAATTAAGACATTAATGTAATGTTTGTGGAGTTGTGAACTGATCCAACCATTCTGGAGAACAATTTGGAACTATGCCCAAAGGGTTATAAAACCACATATGCCTTTTGATACAGCAATACCACTAATAGGTCTGTGTCCCAAAGAAATAAAAAACAAAAAGGAAAAAGATATATATGTACAAAAAATATATAGCAGTTCTTTTAGTGGTGACAAAGAATTGGAAATTGAGGGGATGCCCATCAATTGGGGAATGGCTGTACAAGTTGTGATATATGATTGTAATGGAATACTACTGTACTATGAGAAATGATGTGCAAGATGCTCTCAGAAAAACCTGGAAAGACTTACATGAACTAATGCAAAGTGAGATAAGCAGAAGTAGGAGATCATTGTACCCAGTAACAGAAATATTATATGAAGATCAACTATGAATGACTTAGGTATTCTCAGCAATACAATGATCCAAGCCAATTCCAAAAGACTTGTGATGAAATACTATCTCTCTCCAGAGAAAGAACTGATGGGAGTCTGAATGCAGATTGAAGTCTACTTTTTTTTAAACTTTATTTTTCTTGGTGTTTTTTTTTTGTTCTGTGTTTTCTTTTACAACATGACTAACATGGAAATATGATTTGCATGACTACACATGTATAATCGATATCAAATTGCTTGTCTTCTCCGTGAGGGGGCAGATGAAGGAGGGAGGGAAAAATCTGAAACTTAAAACTTCAAAAAAATGTTTAAAAATTGTTTTTCACATGTAATTGTGGAAAAAAATATTAAAATTTTTTTTGAAAAAAAATTCATGCCTCTTAATAGGTAAAGAAGATCATATCTGGATTTACTCAACTACAGACCTACATCCACTAAAGGTCCAGTGACCATAGGATGCCTTTGTTCTACATATTGTGAACTGAATTATTTCTTTCTAGGTCAGCATCCTAGGCACTAGTCCAGGGGAAACAGGTCTTGTCTTCTATCTCTCCAGCAGAAGATAAAGTCTTAGCTTGTCTCTATGAATCTTTGTGGGTGGCTAGAGACAGGCTCTGAGTTGGTTCAATGAAGCAGTGACCACTAATTTCAAGCTATTTATAGAAACAAATTTGAGAGCACATCAAGAACGTTAAAAAAAATTACATGATAACAGATTAGGTTTTTGAAAAATAAATGCTGATTTTGCTCTCTCAAAATAAATTATTTTGAAAATTATTGCTTTTTAGTATAGTTTGAAATCTGTTATTGCCTGGGTCCTTTCCCACTCCCCACCCCCATTTTTCCCTCAAAATTCTTGCCTTTTTTGTCTCTATATGAATTTTACTATTTTTCTCTAGTTTTATATAGTTATCTTTTGGTAGTTTGAGTTGTATGACACTGACCAAATAATTTATGTAGCGTAGTCATTTTTATTATATTGGCTCCTCTTAACTCTGAACAATTAATATTTTTCTAATGATTTATGCCTGCATTTCTATCAATAGTGGTTTATTTGGCTCTTTTGTTATATTAATAGGTAGACTGATGAGTATCTAATATATCTTTTAGTTATTTTAAATGAAATCTCTCTCTTCCTGTCAGATTTTATAGGTATTACAAAGAAAAACGAATAGTTTTTTGTGGATTTATTATATATACTTTCCAAGTATACTAAATTTATTGTTTTAATTAAAAGAAATATACCATTATATCATAGACAAAAGCTGTAATTGTTTTATTTCTTCACCTAAGCTGATTCTTTCTATTTCTTTTTTTCTCATTGCCAACATTTCTAATACTATGTCAAATAAAAATGTTTATAAGGATATCCTTGTTTCAATCCTGGTTTTGATGGAAAGGATTTTAGTTTATCTCCATTATATAAATTAGTTCTTGGTTTCAGAGATATACTACATATTACATTTAATAAAGGTACACTAATTCCTGTTTTTTAGTATTCTGCCAAAACTTTTTTCTGCATATACTGATATAATCATTTTTAATTTTTGTTATAAATTTGGTTAAATATATAGTTTTCCTAATATTATACCAAACACTGTATTCCTAGTATAAATATGACCTAGACATAGTGTTTAATTTTGGGGATTAGCTGATTTGCTAATATTTTATTTGCATTTTTTGAAAAAAATGTTCATTAAGAATACTGTTCCATAGTTTTGTTTTAATTCCTTGGTTAATGTATCAAAATTAGATCTCTGTCAAAGAAGGAATTTGGCAGGATCTTTTCTTTAACTATTTTGCCAACTACGTAACAATGGAATTGTTCTTTACATGGTTATAAGAATTCCCTTGTGAATTCATTTGATCTTGGATTTTTCCTATGGAAGTTCATGTAGAGCTTGTTCAATTTCTCCTTCTGAAATCAAGTTGTTTAAATTCTCTATTTCTTATTCTGTTAATGGAGATATTTTCTACTGTAAATATTCACTGATTTCATTTAAGCTTTTGGTTTTATTGGCATATAGCTGGGTAAATCAGTTTCTAATAATATCCTCCATGTCTTCTTCATTTGCTATAAATTCTCCTTTTTCATTTTTTGATACTAGTCATTTGGTTTTTCTCTTTTTTCTTTTTAAACAAACTGGCTAACAGTTTACCTATTTTTATCGTTTGATTTTAAAGAAAAACCTAGCTCCACATATTGTTTATTAATTCAATGGAGCTTTATTTGTTTGTTTTGAAGTTTGTTAATCTTTTCCTTGCTTTTCAGAATTTTTATTTTGGCATTTAATTAAGAATTTTTAATTTGTTGGTTTTCTAGAGATTTTTGTTCTTGTTGCAGTTTCAATTCGTTGACTATTCGTTTTTTTTAAATTAATGAAAGTGTTCAGAGACATAAACTTTCCCCTGAAGACTGCTTTGACTGAAAGTTTTGATGTGTAGTGTCATTATTTTTATATAACTATTTAATTAAATAAATTAAAACAACTTGGTATTGGTTAAAAACAACCAAAAGAACAAATTAGGTACACAAAGTATAGAAATAATACTCTAGTATTCTATAAACACTGGGTTCTTTACTCCAGATACTAGAATAAGCATTCATTATTTAGCAAATACTGCTGGGAAAATTGGACAGTGATATCAAGGAAATTAGATTCAGACCAACATTTCACACCTTACAAAAAGATAAGCTGCAAATGGCTAAATGACCTAGATATAAAAGGTCAAATTATAAATAAATTAGAGAAACATGGAAATACCTATCAGAACTTTGGATAGAAAATAAGTTCATGACCAAACAAGGAATAAGTAAGATCACAGAAGGTAAAATGGATAATTTTGATTACATACCATTAGAAAGTTTTTGCAAAACAAATTTATGCTAAGGTTAAAAGGTAAATAATTAATTGGGTAGCGAATATTTGCAGCAAATTTATCTGACAAATATCTAATTTCTAAGACAGAAAAAGAACTCATTCAAATTTAAAAGAAAAGGAAACATTCTCTCAATTGATAAATCACCTAAGGGATATAAACAGGACATTCTAAAGAGAAGAAACTCAGGATATCCAAAGCCATATGAAAATACTCAAAATTGCTAATAATTTGAGAAATGCAAATTAAAACAATTGTGAGGTTTTATTTCACAATCATCAGATTGGCGAAAAAAAATAACAAAAAAGGAAAATGATAAATGCTACAGAGGCTGTTGGAAAACAGGAATACTGATGTACTATTGGTAGACCTGTGAATTAGTATAACTATTCAGGAAAGCACTTTGGAATTATACACAAAAAGTTACTAAATGGTATGTGCCCTTTGATCCAGCTATACCACTACTAGTTATATAGCCAAAAGAGATCTCTCACCATTAGTGATTTAGAGCATTTCTTAAAACTCTCTCTTTCTCTCTCTCTTTCTCTCTCTCTCTCTGCAGGGAGGAAGGTCACACAGCTAGAAAGAGTGTGAAGTGTCTGAGGCCTCATTTGAACTCAGGTCCTCCTGACTCCAGGTCCAGTGCTCTGCTCACCGCACCACCTTGCTGCCCCTAGAGCATTTTTTTTTTTTTATGTGACTGGTGATAGCTTTGGTTTTTTTCTTCTAAAAACTGCTTGTTCATATCCTTTGACCATATATCAATTGGGAATGGCTCTTATTTTTGGCTTTGTTCTCTATATATTTCAGAAATGAAGCCTTCATCAGAGAAACTTGTAAAAAAAAAAAAACTCCACCCAATTTCCTGCTTTCCTTTCAATCGTGGCTGTACTGGGTTTGTTTCTGCAAAACTTTTTCAATTAACATGCTCATTTTACTTCCTGTGATCCTCTGTGTCTCTTGTTTGGTCCTAAATTCTTCCCTTCTCCATAGATCTTACAGGTAAAATTTTCCATGCTCCCTATTTTGTTTATTTTTTAAAATAATATTTTAACAATTTTAACATTCTTTTTAAAAACATTTTGAGTTCCAAATTCCGTCCTTCCATCCTTCCCTTCCCATATTCCTGAGACAGTAAGCAATTTGATATAGGTTATACGTGTGCAATCACGCATTTCCACATTAGTCATATAATGAAAGAAAACACAAACCAAACACACACACACACAAAGTAAAAAAAAACAAAAAACTAGTATGCTTTGATATGCATTCAGATTCTATTAGTTTTTTCTCAGGAGGTTGATAGTATTTTTCATCATGAGACCTTTGAAACTGTCATGGAGCACTATATTGCTGAAAATAGCTAAGTCATTTACAATTGATCATCATACAATACTGCTGTTACTATGTACAATGTTCTCCTGGTTCTGTTCATCTCAACTTGTATCAGTCCATGTAAATATTTCCAGGATTTTCTCAAACCAGCATGCTTTTCATATCTTATAGCACAATAGTATTCCATTAGAATCAAGCACCACAACTCATTCAGCCATTCCCCCATTGATGGATATCCCCTCAATTTCTACAAAAAGAGATGCTACAAATATTTCTGTGCAAGTAGGACTTTCCCTCTCTTTTTTAAAAAAAATACTGTCTGTTTGGGATACAGACATAGTAGTGGTATTGCTGGATGAAAGAGTAAGTTTTCACAAAAGTTTTCACAGCCTTTTGGGCATAGTTCTAAATTGCTCTTCAGAATTATTGGATCAGCCAACAATGCATCAGTGTCCCAGTTCTCTCATGTCTTCTCTAATAATTATCATTTATCTTTTTTCTTTAGGCCAATCTGATAACTGTGAGGTAGAACCTCAAAGTTGTTTTAATTTCAATTGGGAAATGACTTATATTCTTCATATTTTATTATTTAAATCTTACGAAAATCAATGTTGAAAATTAAAAATATTAAATAACAAAATATGAAGAGTGTCCTTAAAAAAAGTTTCTGCATAATACCAATGCAATCAAGATTAGGAGGAAAACAGAAAGCTAGAAAAATAATTTATAGCAGGTGTCTCTGATAAAGGCCTCCTTTTTTAAATATATAGAGAGCTGAGTTAAATTTATAAGAATATAAGTCATTTCCCAATTGATAAATGGTCAAAAAGGATATGAATAGGCAGTTTTCAGACAAAGAAATCAAAGCTATTTATAATCATATGAAAAAATGCTCCAAATCACTATTGGTTAGACAAATGCTCAACTCCTGGTCTGGTTGGTCCTGGTGCGGCCACTTTGGGCTGCGCTCCTCTCCCAGCACCTTGTGACAAACCCTTCCCAGTGACCATTCAGGCTGTCCTGGGCTGGAGACTTGCTTTCCTCTGCTATTTTGTAGGTTCCACAGCTCTAGAATTTGTTCAGAGCCATTTTTAAAAGTATTTGGAGGGATTTGGGGGAGAGCTTAAAAGAGTCCCTGCTTTCAAGCCGCCATCTTGGCTCTACCCCTCTGTGCAGAAACTTTTTAATTTAACGCAATCAAAATTATCCATTTTAAATCTTGTAATGCTATCTCTTCTTTGGTCCTAAATTTTTCCCTTATCCATAGATCTGACAGATAAACTATTCCATGCTTCCCTAAGTTGTTTATTGTTTCACCCTTTACGTCTAAAGCATGAACCCATTTTGATCTTATTTTGGCCTATGGGGTGAGATGTTGGTCTATACCTAGTTTCTGCTAAACTGCTTTCGTATTCCCAGCAACTTTTGTCAAATGGCAAGTTTTTGTCTCAAAAGCTTGGATCTTTGGATTTATCAAATACTCTATTACTATAGTTATTACTGTATATTGTGTACCTAATCTATTCCAATGACCTACAGATTATATATCTGACATTGAAGGTCAGAATACCCATTGAGTAATGATTTTGGTAAGGGAGACTACATCTCAAGAACATCACCCATTAAGGTATTATCAGTGTCAATGGAATAACAACCTAAACAAATTAAAGTTTCTTGAATAACTAGGTAGACATTATTGTTTCTTCTAGTCCAAGAAACATTACTAAGAGGGGAAAGCAATAGATTTGAATAAAAGGATTTGGGTTCAAATCCTAGATTTTGATATTTACTAGCTGTGTGATTTAGGTCTCAGTTTCCTCTTCTATAAAAGGAGAATATTATATTAGATTATCTGCAAGGTCCCTTTTTAGTAATAGAGCCTATAATTAATAGTAAGATCCTCTGTTAAGCATTCAGCTAATAGATATAACACAATAACACAAGATATTATAAAGGTAGGTACAATAAGCAACCTGCTGTAAGGAAGCAGAAAAGGTTGGTGGAAGAGATGAAGGATTTGAGAGCTTTTAAGTTTTTACTTATACTTGTATGCATACAGTTTCTTGTGCAGAATTCCCTTCTAAAAGGATGGTTGAATAAAAACATTGGGATACCTCCCATTTGGTGGGATAGGGAGGCAGGAGTTACATATCAGAATGTTTCCACAAATATTTTATTTTAGGGTTGACTGGTTTCTTTCTACAAATAAATTCCTTTCTTTTTCTTTGCTTTTTTTTTTTTAAAATAAGCTTTCAAAGTTTCAAAGTAGAGGCTGAGCTCTTGATCTTATGTGAGGAATACACAAGACAAAAGGCCAAATTTACTAATGAAAACTTGCTGAACTTACTTTTCAGAATTCCTTTCTAAGTCACGAAGAGCCCCTTTGGCCCTGCTCCCAGACTAGTCAAATGAACGGCATAGTCCCCAAAGGCTAACACACAGTGCCTTCTCCACTGAAGCCAAACACACATCTCCTCCTGACAGCTGGTTGTCTTAGCATACTCAAGACTGTATGTTTATCATGGAAGAAAACTCTCCAGAAGAACAATATTTATTATAAGATTATCTCAGGGACTCAATAAGCCCAAGGAAGGCTAAATTAAACTACGTTTACTATGATGTTCTATTACTGAACTCCTGCCACAAGATAGCCCAATAGATTCTGGCTAACTTTTTCTGGGACAATTCACTAATGAATAAAATAGCCAGAGGCAGCTTTGTGATTTTTTTGGATATCTCTATTATTTAACATTGGATTTTGGCCACTACAAACAATCTTTTAAGAACCTGTGCCATTGATTGTATTGTGATTTCACCTGATTTTAATATCATCAAGCACTGGCAAAAAATACTAATGGGAAGATTTTTTTTTTAATTTTGGGATCTTTCCCTCACTGGATTTTTATATGTGTTACCATTTTAATTATCTTTAAGATTACAGGTCATATTTGAAGTGTTCAACAGTTATTCTCAGACATAATGACACTGGGACAGAAGTAGTAAAAAGGCTCTAGGGTAGACACAATAGGAATAAAGGGAAGGTGTGTGGGAGTAAATACATATGCACCAAGTCCAGGATTTGGCTGATGAATTATTCTAAAGATATATAATTCCATCCCTAACAGACTGTGCAAGATGTGGCAAAGGAAACAAGTTGACACTTAGTCACTTAGCTTAAGAGAAAAGAAAGATATTTTGGGTGACAGCATGGTGCAGTACAAGGGCTATTGAAGTTAAAGGACATAGTTCTTAATCTCAGTTCTGCTATTTACTACATGCATGACCTCGAATATAACTCACTTAACTTCTCTGAGCCTTGGTTTCCCCAGCTATAAGATAAGGGGTTGGGACAAGATGATGTCTAAGTTCTCATTCCAGCTCTAAATTCTATGATTCAATGATATTTTCCTTCACCTCTAACTGGGCAATGAGATCACAGAATCAAAGATCCAAAGCAGGAAGGGACCTCAGAAGCTATCTAGTCCAGGGGTAGGGAATCTGGAGCCTGAAGACCACATGTAGTCCTCTAAGTCCTCAAGTGCAGCCCTTTGACTGAATCTAAAGTTCACAGAATGTTCTGTAAAACTTGGACTGAGTGAAAAAGGCCACACCCAAGGACCTAGAAGACCACACATAGCCTCAAGGCCGCAGGTTCCCCACTCCTGAATCTAGACCAATCCTTTCATTTTACAGATGTATGAATAAACCAATGTTGAGAAAGATAACCTGAATTGCCTAATGTATAAGCATCACAGGCAAGACGAAATTCTAGAATTAAATAGTAGACTTTCAAGGAACCTTAGAAACATCTAGCCCATCTTCCTTGTTTTACAGATGAGCAATAAGAAACTCAGTGATTTGATCGGGGCATACCATAGGTACTCAAAGCCAGGTCTTTAGACTCCCAGTGTTCTTTTCATTATACAATATTGACAACTTTTGGGGCAATAATAGACTAAGCAGACCCAGATGCTCTAAACATTTTAAGTTTTACAGTTCAAAACTAGTTTTTCCCTACTAAGGATATAGGACTTTGAATGAAAAGAGATCTTTGATCTGTAAGCTCCGTAGATAAGCTTCCAAAGAAGACACATCTCAGAAATTTACGTATTCTCTGGTTTCATCCCTTTCTCATAAAAAACAGAGATTAAAATAAGGATTAAGGTCTATGTTGACAAAAATTAGCTTAACCCAAAGGAAAAAGCCCACCTTGTGACTAAAGAGTGAATCTAGAACAATGGCCAGTTATTGCAAAAATGCAAGCATTTGGGATCTGGAGAAAAGTGTACATGGCTCAGTGAAACCCATTTCTATTGGTTGAGAAGTAATTTAAAGCACAGTGAGTCATAGTAGCATCATCTTTTAATATGAGGAGTACACCAATATTTGCTAAAAGAGTAAAATGGTATTCCACAAAGTTTCCATGTTCTTATTGCTGGAGAAGTAATTACAGAACTGGTGTCTAGATATTCTATTGTTTCTTCTATCCATTGTAACTTTTCCCCTTTCTTGGATCCTTGTCTTTTCTCTTCCCTTGTCCCTTTCCAATAGGTTTCATAAATCAACAAAATATATATTAAACAAATTTCTTCTGAATCTCAGCTGATTCCTGATCTCCACTTTCTTCTTTCTTACAACTGGCTATTTAAATTATGTGGGAAAATATGTCTTTTTAACTTTCACTGGCTATCATGCTGGTTACTTTCCATGGCTAAAATCATCTACATGTATGGGATGGCGCACTAGATATTAAGGAAGACAGGTTAAAAGCACCTAGGATTAATAGGCTGACCATATCAGAAATGTGTAACACTGGCATAAATAGTGCTGCTTAATAATCACTTTTATGGGCTGGTAAATATTTAGTACTTATTTCCAAAGCTATTATAACTTAACAACAAAAAGTTCTAAAAACAAATGCTAGCCTAGTGAAAGATGCCACCTGGACTGCCTCACGGCTGAAGTCTTTTTATCCCTGGGATGAGAACAGTATAGGATGGAATCACTGAGCTGGTTTTCTTCAGGCCACTCCCTGTCAAGGCAGCTTAATCAAGAACGGGAAGCCTACACTTCTGTAGGGAGACGACTGGATAGTCTCTGGTGCCCATTTAACCTTTGGATTCACATTGGAATTGCCAACAGTCTGAGAAGAAGGGAAGGGCAGGGAATGCTTATTGCCAGCTCCAGTGAGGTAACTATAATTTAAAGCTTTTCTGCCAAGTGGAAAATTCAACTAGTGTAGAACCAAATTGCTTTCCTCCCTCCTAATATTCAAGCTAAGTCTATAAAGAAAAGAAAGAAGTTCTATTTTGCAGAATTCGCCAATGGCAATTTTTTTTCTTCTAAAATCAAATAACATCCTCATTCTTTAATAGAACTAAATGATTTTGGTTCTTGGGAAAACAGACATCTGAAATATAAATACATATATATATATATTATAAATGTTTCCTGGGCATTGAGAACATGAGGTCCTTCTTAAATTGGGCTTTCTTTGCTAAACTATACACCCTCATTTGCATCTGAAACATGTAATGGGTTGTAGTCATGTTAGCTGCCAGAGACAAGGAAGAACCACTCCAATGTCCTGGGCAAAAAGAGCAGGCTTCAAAAATATGATATTTCTGAGCCTCATAGAATCACAACACACAGGAGAGTTTCCTGCCCACATTTTCTACCAAATGTTCCATTTAAAGGGATTGACCCATTTGAGGGGAATTTAGTCTCCGTGTCAGTAGAAGTCTTTTGGGGACAACAGATTTTTCTCCTTTTACACATGGGAAAGCAGGGAACTAGAAAGACCTTCTCCCATTTTCTGGGACTGGCATATATGACATCAATATGGGACCACTAAGTGGGGAAGTAACATTAGGGCAGAGGGGTGAAGACATTAGAAGTGGAATCAGAGAGTCTCAAAGAAGAGAGCATGAGGTTATGTAGTATGGCAAGGGGAACAAGGGAGATTGAAAGGGCATAAAAGCTATCGTTGTAACTGGTTTGCTGGTTTTTTTAAACAAAAATCCATAAAGGTGCTACCTTGTCTGATCATAATGGGTCTATGACTACTTAGAGATAACAAGTTAAAAAAAAAAGTCTAGATAGAATAAAATTACCACGAGAAGTAGGGGGAGGAGTAGTAGTAATATGAAAATAGAACAGATTTCCATAGTGCTTGAAAATTTACAAAGCACTTCAATCACAACTACCTGACAAAACAAGTCAGACAAGTACTAACTCCACCTAGGGCAATTTAGGACTGCTACTTTCAGTTGGAACGATTGTATTGCTATTTTGCTAAGAAAAAAAATTTCTTTTTAAAGGCCTTGTACTTGATTTAAACTAAGCCAATACTCTCTTGCCTATAAATACTTGAAAAACCTGTGGGATTTAAATATTTAAATTTTAAATATTTTCTTTACATAAGATTTTAAACATTGTTTCAATATTTCAAAAAAAGGGAGGTGATAGCTTTGCTATATTTTATGCCCCATTTTTATTTTATAAAGATTATATATGGAATAATATGTTAGGTTTAGGGTATAATATTTCAACAAGATAGAGTTTGTCCAAAGGAGTGAAACCAGGATAATGAGGAGGCTCAAAACTCTATCATACAAAGACTGGTTGAAGAAAATAAGACTATATGAAGCAACGAGGTATAAGGAGAAAAACATAGGACTTGGAGACTGAAGATCTGGGTTCAAATCCTGACTCCACCCCTATCTCTGTGACCCCGGGCAAGCCATTTCATTTTTCTGTGCCTCAGTTTACCTATTTAGCAAGAATAATAATATATACAGTGGTATGGTAGCAAATGTATAAAAACCAACTTTCTCAGGGGCAAATGTATGCATGCCACACTTTAAGTTTAATTGGCATTATTAACATTTCCACTCTCACTGTCTTAATTCTAGACAATCAACAAAACAACAAATCAAGTCTTGATTTCTAATATTTGCCAATTTCCAAGGTTTAAATGCTCACACTGGAAATTTAATAAGCTAGTTCAGTTTAGTTCTAACACACTCCTGAATAATGCCTACCACATATGGCTACTGTTAAGCACTGTGGCTGACACATACAAGGCTCTTAATCAATGTTAGCTTGGCTTGACTCTTACAAAATCAGACAGAATTTAAGAGTCGGAAGGGACTCAGGGACCATCTACAGGAGTGGTATGAAATTCAAACGGAAACAGAGCCCTGTGGGCCATATACTGACTTAAAAAAACACAAATTAACATTCTCTATGTTGTACTGAATTTTTATTTATTGTTAAACATTTCCCAATTACATTTTAATCTGTTTCCCCATATTCAGTCAACAACTGGGAATTTGACACCTCTGATCTAGGTCAATTCCTACTGAAGAAATAACCTCTTTCTATAATATAAAGTGGTCATAAAATATTGACCAACTGCCACAAGTGAGCAGGAATGTGTAAGAACCCCAGAAATAGCAGAGCTCCCCAGAAACCAGTCTTGGTTTCAGCAAAAATCATTGTCTAGGTGACTAACCCTTATGAAGAAGGGACCCAGTAACCATTATATTGTCAAACACTAAGTGCCAATGAATTTCTACCAAACTAACAGGCACTCTGGCCTAACTGAAGCAGCAACTTTTCCCAAAGAACAGACAGGAAGTAGCATGTTCCAGGTTTAAACAATCACTACCTTAGGCTCCCTACCACCTCCACCCTTATCCACCTCCCCCTCACCACTTTCTTTTTTTTAAAATTTATTTTTACTATGTTTAGTTTTCAGCATTGATTTTCACATGCGTTTGAATTACAGATTTTCTCCCCATTTCCACCCCCCCCACTCCAAGATGGCGTACACTCTGGTTGCCCTGCTCCCCAGTCTGCCCTCCCCTCCG
>CM053625.1:163857005-163878900 GCA_028646595.1 Phalanger gymnotis | reverse complement strand
AGTTGTTTTGATTTGCATTTCTCTAATCAGTAGTGATTTCGAGCATTTTTTCATGTCTATAGATATCTTTAATTTCTTTCTCTGAAAACTGTCTGTTCATATCCTTTGACCACTTCTCAATTGGGGAATGACTTGTATTCCTACCTAGTCTTAGTTTCTTATGGAAGTATTCTTATGGAAGTAGTAATGTAAGTTTATTTTCATGTTTGTTAGAATTTCAGCATGTCATTTTCTATTGATTCAATTGGTTTAATTCTTTTCTAGTAGTTAAATGGAGCTGTCTGTAAGAAATGAACCAAAATAACATAGTTAATGGGAATGTTTTGTTTACTTTCCAACAAGTATTATTTGAAGTAAAATTCTGAAACTGATTTTAGGACCCCATCTTCTGTGTATTATGTGAATTTTATGTATGTATGTGTATATGGATATATATGTTCATATATATACATTATGACTCATTATGACTGGGGATGAAAAGATAAAAAGTGAAGAATAATACACTGAACTTTTCTGAGCATACTAACAGATATATTGAAATACTTAAGGAACTTTAATAATGTGCTTACTATGTGATGTGAAGGGGATTTGGTATACATAGCAGTAAATTCAGATACATTTTAAAAACACTAGGGCACAACTAATTGATTTTGTTGCCATCATAATATTTTGTCACTTATGCAAAATTTCTTTCTTATACATTATACTTGACCATTTTAACAAGTTAGCAGTACTTTACAGTGCTAGTTTGTGTTGTGAAGTGCACACTACTGATGCTTTGTTTATGCCTCTGTACAAGCTGGCACAATCATAGATGTGATGCCATAGGAGAAGCAATTTTGTCTTTGATTTTGGTTTTGTCCATGGCTTTCAGACCTATTTTTATTGCTAGGAATTTCATTTGTAATTTATAAACTCCCAATAAGCGAGCATGAGGAGGGAAGGTGCTCACCAAGAAATGGCCAGATAATAGTTCACCTCTGTTTTCCATAAAGAGATTTTACCTCGTACAAGATGTGAAAAACACTTTATACTCCTTTTTAAGTAACATAAACCAACTATTAAGAGAATAACAGTTCAGTTTCTTTTTTCCTAAACCACAGTTAAAGATATATTTTCCCTTTGGCCACACTCAGAATCTCTAGAACTGTGTTGAAGATAACAGTAGGTAGGAGGAGACTGAGAAATCTAAGGAGTCAGGAGAGGGCATCTTTAGTTAAAGTGACACACTCCCCCTATCTCCTGACATTTAGGAAAGTCAGAGAGATTACTGTGAAAAACATGCTGAGTTAAATAAATGTGAATGGCTTTCATACTTGTGGTAAATTATTTTTAGAAGATAAGGAATTGCAGAAGCATAACAGTGTTTTTGTTATTGATTTGGAAGAAGACATAGCTCTCATGCTTATAAAATGTGTTTATGACAAAACTAAGAGGGCTACCTCATATGTTTCATTATAGAACTACATCTCAACTGACTGCAGTGCTGGGCAGAATCTAATAAGACATAATTTTAAAATGACAAATCATACTTAGATTCATAAAATACCCACAGTGATACAGAATGTGGAAGACTTGGCTTACCAGCAGTTTGTGTAGAAAAGGTTTAGTAGTTTCAGTTGGCTGCAATCTTAGCATGCAGAAGTGGGATTAGGCTTGCCCCCAAAGCTAAAGTATTATTAGACTACATTTAAAAAAATGCTGATCATATAACATCTGGAGTATTGTGTTTAGTGTTAGCTACCATGCTTTTAGAGCGACTTTGCAAACTACAACAAATCTAGAAGAAGGCAACAAGATGGCGAAAAACCTTGAAGTCATGACATAGGAGGAATTGTTGAAGAAAATGATAATGTTTAGTGTGGGGAAAAAAAAAAGAATTAGGGAATAAATGGTAGCTGCCACTTGGAAGAGGGATTAGCGTTTTTCTCTGTGACCTTAAACAGAGACACTGCAGTTTATAAGTAGTTACCTTTTCGCTTAATATAAGGAGGAACTTGTTAACAGAGCTATTAAATCAATTCATCCACCTCTTGAGGCATTATATTTTTCCATGATTTAAAGTATTTAAGCAAAGAGATAGACACCTGTATCTTAGAATTTTTGTACAGATGATTATGTAGAGATGCATGCGGTAGGGACTTGGATTTGAAAAATCTATTCCATCTCCAAGATCTTATGATAATTCTAGATAAGCAGACACAAATATTTTTAATAATTGCTTTATATTCTCTGAATAAAAGCTATTTAAAAAGGACATGTAGGGTTGAATTAAAAAAATATTGAGTGTTAAATGTGTTAGTTTTTTTCTTTTTTGTAATCTTGAACTAGTAATACTTATTACATATTTTACATGAAAAATTATGTTACATGCTATCAGTGTTGTCATTTCTCTAATTTTCCTACAAACCATATTTAGCATCTTTTAAGCACTTTGGACTTTGTTTAGGCTTGAAATTGAAATTCTACAAATTGGTTCTGTTTTTAATACATTTCCGCTTGTTAATGAAGTCCAGCAGTGCAATCTGTTATATAAACCTAATGCAATCTGTGCTCTTCTTTTGAGAAGGAGACTGGAACCAAGTTCAGCTAATACACTTCAGAGAGGCAGCACTAAGCTGGGTATGACTTCATAGCTTCATCATCACTTGTTTTTTCGGAACTGATACCACAGACATGAATAAACAGATACCACCGTGATGACACAGAGGAAAGAGACCCAAGGACAAATCAGCAAGTGTTTGGCCTCATGCTTCTCAGCCTCCCCAACAGGGACTCCTTTCTTCTCTGCATATCTAATAATGGATTCTCTGCTCAGTCACTCTAAGCCACCAACCAAAGTGTCAATCAAAAAGCACATTTTAATCAATTACTACGTGCCAGCCTCTGTGCTAGGTACTGGTGATGTGAAGACAACATTGAAAGAGTTCCTCCCCTCAGGAAGCACACATTCTATGAGAATAGATAGATAAGGCTAACATGTACATATATGAACATATGCAAGAGAAATACAAGGTAAATTGGCAAGAGAGGCCCTGGCATCTGGGTGATCTGGAAGGTTTCACATGGAAGATTGCACTTGGACTGAACTTTGAAGGAAACCAGGGATTCTTAGAGGTAGAGGTGATGAATCATTGGCTCTGGGCATTTAGGACAGCCTGTGAAAGGCATGGTGATGCAAGATGGAAGATTGACTTTTGTGTGGTTTGTAAACAAACACTAGTTTGGCCGAAACATAGAACTTGTCAAAAAGAGCAATAAATAATAATGCTGAAAAGTAGGTTGGAGCTGTCTTGCCAAATACAGGCGTTCATATTTTATCTTAGATACAGGGAGACTCTGTATTTGCTTGAGCATGTGGGTGACATGACCTGACAACCCAGTAATGACCGTGTTTTGCTCAGTGCAGACCTCTTTCCTATTCTCTGGCATTCTTAATTGGGCAGATTATTTTGTGCCAATCACAAAAATTGTTCTGTCATTAAGTGACACGGAGCCTCATACTCACACTTGCTTTTTACCCCCGAGTGTATCATTATGTCATGATATACTAAGAAAGAGCAAGCACTAGAACCAAACTCAGACTGGACTTCTGTTGTGTGAGGCAGTGTGGCGGCATGAGCAGAATGCTGAATTTAGATTCAGGCAAGTCTCCGGTCATGTTCCAACTCCAGATACTTCACTAGCCAGCTGACAGGAGGCAAATCACCTAGTCTTTCTTGGCCTTGGTTTTCTCATATGTAAAACAGTAATAACAGTAGTATATACTTCTGAGAGTTATTGTGAGGATCAAATGAGATCCTATTTGCAAAGTGCTGTGCAAGCCTTATGGAATATGCAAAAATCTCACTTGTTGTAATTATTCAGGTCATAGACTTCTTTTAGAAGAATGTTGTTATTTGTAAGAGGATGTGATGCAGTTACAGTGCTGTAATATTCCATTATATTCATATACAGTCAGTCTTCAACATTCATATTTAACTTTTGTAACTTCAGCCTTCCTACAACTTTATTACTAACCTCATTTTCATTCTCATGTTGACAACTAGGATCATTTGTGGCTGTGCACAGTAGAGAGGAAAAAAAAAATCAATATGGATACTTTATATCCACACAAAAAAGAGGAAAGTATTCATAAATGTGTTACTGAATCTGTTCCAGAAAGTACTAAATTCTCAAGTGTGCAGTGAAGAAATTGAAAAAAAAGGTTTGTAGGTAAATGGGATGGTGATCACCCCTGTCCTCTTGGTATCCTATCTCCTCCAGGGCCCATTCTGCTAGGCTCCCAAGCATGCTGGCCAGCTTGGCAGCTAACAGTGCAACCCAATCCGCTATGTCAGGCCTGCAGAGAGCTTTGCTGGGCAGGGCCTGGCCCAACCCAGCTGGCCCCTAGTGGGAGTTCTGAGCTCAGACTAGTGCCAGGGACTGTATCAGTAAAGCAAGATTCATGACCTCGAAGGTGACCATGAACGTGCCTGTATAGTTTCGAATTTCAAAGTATAGGAGATTATTTAGGTAGAAGACAGGGGAAGTATAACATTATTTAGACATCAGAGGATCAAATCCCCAAACCAATCCGACAAAGCAGTAATTGTATCCCAAAACCAGTAAGTCCACCTCAATGTAACAGTAAGGAGATTAAAACACAGTGTCACAGCAAGGAGCTAAGCCATCCTGTAACCTTCCCTTTTGCTAGGGCCTTCCCATAAAAACTCACTCCCAAATCCTAACTGCTTGCCAGTGTCCTCTCCTCCCTCAGTTCTCTGGTTTCCACTCTCTGCTCTGCACTCTCTCTGCAGCTCTCTCTTATCTCTCTGAGTTCTGTAGCTCACTAGTCTGAAGATTTTCAGCTCTGTCATCTTGGAGTTCTTACTTCTCCTTGGACTGAATTCTGACCTTAATGCCTACCTTCTAGGTATATACACTCTTCTTAGGGCCCAAGGGCGTCAAGCCCAGTCAGAGAAAGGGTGTAGGCTGTTTCAACAATCTGGCTAGCAGCTTAACTAAGGAAAGCGTGAAGGGGTTGAGAAACTTACTTTAATTCAGCATACAAATATCATTCACTTAGTTCAGGAGAAAATGCCAGCACCTTAAACTTCAGAGCAAATTACAAACAAATTATAAACATCAGCAGACAGACCTTGTCTGATTCAAATCCCAATACGTAGTTACCAGAGTTCAACAAAGTCTCAGCATCTGGGTTTACAAGCTGGAGGGTTCCTTAGCTACAGCTGCCCAGAGTTTCCTCATCAACACCAACTGGAGAGCCCTGAACAAATGGCTCTGTCCTTCCTTCTTACAGGGCTTCAGACGTCATCAGACGTCATCTGAATGACCGGAACTTAGGCTGCTATGATTGGTTCTTGAGTTAGCCCCTCCCCTTAGGACCCTGGGAGGTTCACATCCACACAGGTTAGGTTAACACCTAATAGGGCATGGCTCTGGAGTTAGCACTTCCCCTTAGCCAGCCCCACCTTGTGCCCCACCCCAGTCACCAATCCACACCCACATAGGTTCCACACCTAATAGGGGTTTGGGCCTGGGGCTTAGCACCTAGTAAGGCTCAAGGAAATACACTGAATTACTCAAAGCAAACAAAAGCCAAACTCTTCAAGGGCAGTAAGTGGTAAGGAGCCCATTTTGCTTACCAACACACTAGGGTTTAGCACTTAGTAAGTAAAGGGTGTAGGCCTGCCTTTAATCAAGCCTCCCTTAACTAGCCCCACCTGAGGGCTATTGAATGGTGGGGAGATCATTAATCACTGATGGGCATCACAGGGACTCATGTTACTGTGTCAGGAAAAGTGCGTATTATCAGAATTAATGTTTTGTTAAAAAGAATTCTATGCAGAAAAGTGTATTCCCAGCAATCTCTAGCAAAAAATAATTTGGGTGGTTGGGAGAACCCAACCCCTTTATTTCCTATCGGTTCAATGTATCAACATTCATGTGTTTTTAATTTCACACCGTGTTCTAGGAATGTTACCTCCACAAAAATTGAAGATTGACTGTACCAACATTGATTTTCTTTTTTTTTTTCTTCCACCACCAACTGCTGGCATGAATATTTTGGCATATATTATTATTTTCTCTCTGTCTTTTAACTTCTTTTGGATCCCTAGGTCTCTCTGGGTATGAGCAGCCTAATGATTTTTTTCATACCTCTTAATTGATGTGTGAGAGTTGTTTCAATTTATATTTTCTTTATTATGAATTAAGAACTTTTTTCATATGATTTTCTTATTTTGAAAATTGTTCATATTCTTGGACCATTTATCCATAAGTGAATGGCTCTTTGTTTCATTTGTATTATTTCCATACCTATCTATCTGTCTTTAATATATCTTATATCAGAGATATTTAATGTAAATATTCTCCCTACTCTATAGCTCCTCTTATTCTGGCTGTAAAAATCGTTTGTGCAAAAACTTAATTTTATGTAGTCAGTTGTCTTTATCTTTTGTCATCTTTATCACTTCTTTGGACTTGCTCTAAGAATTCCCTCCCCAGCCATAATTATAATTTGTCTCATAATTCTAGATCCTTTATGTTTAGGATCTTTGCCCAATTGAAAGTGTATTAGATGACCTCTCAGACCTGTCTCAGATGACCACTCAGAAAGTGTATTAGATGACCTCTCCTGAACTAAGTGAATGATATTTGTATGCTGTATGGTTCTTTAAAACTTAGTAGGGAAAGAAATCCTTTGTAGATTTTGGTTGAAGTCAAGTTAATTTGGTTGAAGAACCCTTTGGAGTATTTTCTTCCACTTGTGGTTTCATAGAGTGTTTTGTTGCTCCCTGTGGAGCTAAAATAAGAGAACAGGAATGATATAATGCTATTGTTTTTTATTAACACTAGATTGTGGTTCAGTTGTTCATTCATGTCCAACTCTTTATGACCCCATGGATCATACTGTCCATAGAGTTTTCTTAGCAAAGACACTGGAGTGGTTTGCCATTTCCTACTTCTGTGGATTAAGGCAAAAAGAGGTTAAGTGACTTGTCCAGGGTCATACAGCTAGTTGTATTTTAACTCAGGTCTTTCTGATTCCAGGCCCAGCCCTCTGTCCACTGAACCATCTAGCTGTCTCTTAACATTAGAAGCAATATTTAAATACTCAAATTTTCTCTGTAAATAGGATATATTTAATTTCATGTTTTGTCCTCTAATAGCTATCTAATTAAATTCATGAATCTATTCTCGTGTATCAATATATTTTTAAAATACTTTGTGATATAAAATACACACAAAATAACACTGGTGTCACATTTGGGTTTAAACTACTAAAATGTATACGAAAAGAGGCAGTGTGATGTACTAGAGAGTGAGCAGGCTTTGAAGCCAGGAAGATCCAGCTCCAGTGCCTCCTTCAGTGCAGACAAGCTCCCTGGGAGAGTCACCTTACCCCTCACTGCTCTAGGTAGCTCTCTAGGACTAAGTTATAGGGAAGGTTGTGACCTGTACTAGTAAATGGAGTTTCCGCATCTGAAAATTCTCTCCATAAAACTGTATCTCCATCCCTAGAATGTGTATGTGTTCTCAGCCCAGGTGTATTTGAATTTAGAGGTTAGGGTGTCTCGTGAATTTTTATTAATTACTAGAACACATAGTAACCACCACTTTAAAAAAATTGTATTTTATTTTGATTGGTAACTCTTGTTTTTATATCACATTTATTTCCAATTATATCTCTCTCCTCTTCCCTACCTAGGAAGCCATACTTGGTAGCAAAGTTCAAAATGAAAAGAAAAGGAGACCATTTTCATTTCTTTTTCAACTTTAATCGGACCACAAAGCCAGACATATGAAACTCTGATTTAACTAATGAGAAAGCTAGGTAGTAATTCAACTTTGTAGTTAAAAATCTTAAACCCTTCCAGTCTTATGTCAATTAATAAACCTTAGGGTCTTGGGGCTTCATACTTTGCTATATAGTAGTATGCAGTTTTATATGACATTTCCCTGTGCTTCCAAAATTTTAAAATAGAGTTGGAGAGTATTTTTTACTCCAGTACTTAATTCCATTTTGTACATATTGGTGACAAACTTGTGAAATGTTTGGGACTAAATCTGTAGATGATTATGAAAAACTTTACTACTAAAGCCCCAAACACTTAGTTGTGATACAAGGTATAAAGACCTTTGGCCTTTGTATCAACAGACCCAGATTTGAATCTAGTTGAGAAATATATTAAAAGTTGTGTGACTTTGGGTAAGCTAGGTGATAGAGCATATAGAGTGCTGGGTCTAGAATCAGGCAGACTAGTTCAAATCCAGTCCCAGACACTTACTAGGTATGTGATCCTGGGCAAATCACTTAACTTCTGTCTACCTCAGTTTCTTCAACTGTAAAATCAGGACCACCAACCTTGTAGGGTTGTTGTGAGGATCAAATGAGATATTTGTAAAAAGCACTTAGAACGGGGTCTGGCACATATGAGGTTCTTAATAAATCTCTCCCTCCTGCCTTTTTACCCTCCCTATTTTGGGGACTGGAAATTGGTATGATATGTATACCTATTTTGGAATAAAGAGATGTATAGTTTTATATGTATATATAGTTTGCTATTGTAGCCTAAGAGCTACTGGGCTTTTGTATCTGACTTGCCCCTAAAAGCTCTTCTATATATTTTCTCTCCCCATTACAATGTCAGTTCCTTTGAAAGTAAATATACCTAGGCTTTTTTTGTTTTTAATCACCCAAATAACTTTTTCAGTTAACTTTGTTTAATAATAAAAATATTTCGCTTTTCAGTTTAGTTTTTTTAATGTCTATTAATAAACAGAAATCCATTTTCTCTCCCTCTCCCTTTTAGGAGACAATACAAATAATGACTACACCATCGTAAGCAAGAAAACAAAAAAACAAAACTGAATGCTTATTTAATCTGAACCTTAGTTTTCTCAAAATTATATCAAATGATAGTTGTACTGAGGGAAAAGATTTCATTGAATCTTCACATTTAAGCTAATTTGATTATAATTAAATACATGTTCAAAAATGAGTTGATTTAAAATTCCCCTTCTCATGTCACCTGGTGTTCATAATTCACATTCTTGTTTGTTTTTTTTTCATTAGATGTATGTTTTTGTTTCAGCCATATTTGAAAATGGTGTTTCAAAGTACAGAAAAAAGGCTCATTGCCAACCCCTATCCCCAAAATATTCAGCTTCCTGTCAAAGCTACAAAGTAGAAATTGAAACCAATATAATATATTCAGTCTAAGTTCTATTTTCACTAAACTGGTTGCCCAGTTTCATTTAGCCTCTTTAGTCCGTGTGTGCGCAAGTATATGTTCATGGATACATTTTGAGTTTTGACATACTTATTAGCTGAATGGGCTATTTCATTTTATGAGACTACTTTGAAAAAAAAACATTTTGAGTCATTTTAATTCTTGATCCACAGCATAAGAAGACTTTCAAGGACTGGAAGTCCAGCAAATCATGAGTAACCCAGATATTGAGACTTATATGGGCAAAGGGTAATTCATAGTTTAGGGGTTATGAATATCAGGATTCTAAAGGGTAGAGCATTTTCCTACATCTAGGGTATCTCTGTACCTAGAAGAAGACAGTAAGGGGAGTGGTTTCAAAAGAGTTAAGTTCTGCATCTAGTTCAGTACAGATAGGGAAATAGTGGATTCTGAGAAAACAGACTAGGTTTCAAACTCTAGAACTTAAGCATCTGTTAGGATTTAAATGCATATTAGGTGTCAGGGTGGTCAGTCTGCAAATGGTGTCCAGAAGTCCAAAACAAATGAATTGGGTACACACAAATAGAACAAAGGTTTATGGTCATTGAACCTCAAAGAAAGATGATGTGCTCACCCCCTTGGCTTTATATATCCTCTCTAATGTGATAATAGGAATATTACTGATTATGAGCTCATATCTAATGTGAGGCAGGGCTCCATGGTTTCCTATAGAGACATCGTGGTATGCAGGGGTGGGGAACCTGTGGCTTTCTAGGTCCTTGAGTGTAGCCTTTTGACTAAGTCCAAGTTTTATAGAATAAATCCTTTTATTAAGGGGATTTGTTCCGTGTGGTTTGGATTCAGTGAAAGGGCTGCACCTGAGGACCTTGAAGGCCATATGTAGCCTTAAAGTTGAATGTTACCCACCCCCCCGTAGTGGATACAATGGTAGACCTGGAATTAAATAATTCAAATTCCCTCTATAAACAAGTTCTCAGAGCTTTATTTTCTTGATCTATAAAATTAGGATAATAATATTTGTACCTATGTTGGTCCTGGAGTTGTGAAGAAAGTACTTAACGAATCTTAAAGCACTGGAAGGTGTGAATTATTAACATAGATGGCTTATAGTGCCATTAGAGGTTTGGGTCCTTAAGGTATTTCTAATATTCAGATGATCCTGACACATTCTCTGTGGGTTTTATCAGCTGTTATGGGAAGCTCTTTGCACATTTATGTGGTGAGGGTTGAACTATGGAGAGAGCATCACTTTCTCTGTATGAGATTAGGATTTTGATTTGTATAGGTATTCCTTAACTGTGAGTCATATAGTCAGTCCTCAGCATTTTCATGTTTAACCTTTGTGACTTCAAACATTCATGTGATTTTATTAATAACCTCATTTTCACTTTCGTGTTGGCAATCACTCTTTTGTGGCTGTGCATAGTAGAGAAAAAATGAGAGGCACAATGTGCACAAATTTGTGAGTGACTGGTATTCTACTAGGCACCTCATTTGATGTTGGTTCATCCTACCATGGTAAAGAACACCATGTGCATCTATTGCATATTTTCATTGTTTGCCTTTGAAAGTGAAGGTTTGTTGAGGCAATTATGCCCCCAAAATGTAGTGCAAGCCTTTTGGCCTCTAAGGTTGTGTCAGGACGTGTCCAGTCTTGGCATTTTCTAACAGTAGTGACTAAAGTCCCAACTATCTCTCCCTTGGTTTTTAGAAGGCTGCCAAGATAGAGCAGTTTATAGCACTATATAGTTTACCAGTATAGTGCCCCCACGTTACCAAAATGGAAGCTAAGATTCAGGTAAAAAAAATGTTTTCGTTTTAAGAATTTTATTTGTCATACAATATTTATAGTACTGTAACTTTAATGTGTTAAGGAAAGTGAATATTGTCAGACATCAGTGTTTTTTTTTTATTGAGATGTTAGGACAAAAGGTAACAGAATTCTAGGGAATTGCTAGTGAGAAAAATGTTTTGCATATTACAAGTTTTATTTTATGTGCGATATTTTTATGAGTTATTTCATGATTACTGGGTTAGGAAAATGCACACTATCAGAATTAATGTCTTGTTATAAAGAATTATATGCAGAAAAATGTATTTAGAGTATTCTCTAGCAAAAGATTACAGTTTTTGGTGTTTGCAGGTGCCTAATTCACAGTTTTGATTTTGGTGCTGTTTTCTAGGAATCTTACCCTTGTAAAAGTTGAGCATTGACTTTGATTGTAATTATCTCTTTCAGGTATTCTTAAAGATCTGCCATATCACTTTCTAGCCTATCATTTAGAGAGACAAAAATATTTAAGCTAGTACTTACAATTGGGCTATTGGCCACAGGATAGTGATTCTTGTGACTGAATATAATCCTCTCTCCTCCTTCTTTGGGAAACAGGTGCCCCCAACACCGTTTATAATGTTTGGACAAGATGTTTTTAAGGGAAAAGGAAAATTAAATTTACTTGTACCTGAAAGTATATAGAGTAGGATTAAAAAACTACTGAAGTTGCTTTATGTGATCTGTTGAAAATTCCTGATTATCTGGAAAAGCTAATTATACACAGTTTTTAAAAAATATACAAAAATTAGATTCATTGCCTTTCTGATAGGTTTGACCTTGTCACTCCCTGTGTCAGAAACTTCATAAATATCTTCTTACCTCTAGTGTGAAATACAAACATCTCTGTCATTTAAAACTCTTACAATCTGTCTATAACCTCTTTCTAGATTGATTCCATATGCTATTCTCCCTCATTTTTTTTTCCATTTCTGCCATATTCATCTCTTATTTCCATGCCTTTGCACAGGTTATCCCCCATGTCTGGCTTGCTCTTCTTCACCTTATATCTTGAAGTCCCTGCCTTTCTTCAAGGCTCAGCTCACATACCATGTCCTACACAAGACCTTTTCTAATCTTCTCAGTTTTTAGCGCTCTCTTTCCACCCCTCTCTCATTCTTCTCATTATATTATATTTATGTATATATGTATGCATTGTTTCCTCTCATTAGAATGTAAGCTACTTGAGAACAAAGACTGTTTCACTTGTGTCTTTGTATTCCCAGTGCATAATGCAGTGTCTGGTACATAGTAGTAACATAAATATTTTTTAAATGAATTGCATTCTTCATTTTGCTTTTCTACACACTGTCAAGGAATGAAATGGACATGGAAGTGGGCATGAATTGCTTTTTTAAAATTCATGGTCTCATTTTTATCCTCTGTATCTTTAAGATAAACAACCCTAATCTACCACTTGGTCATTCTCCAGATTTAAAAGGAAATGGATTGTAGCAGTTGCAACTGTGTAGAACAGATGTTTTGGTTGGAAGAGCTATCAACCATCTGACTCATAATAAATCCTCAGTTCCAGTAAATTCTCAGTTTTCAGTTACTGTAGGTAGGATGCAGGAAAAACATTGTCTTCAACTTTGGGTTCTTTGAACTTATCCCACATGTTATCATTGTTCACTGTGCATTGCAATTTGTGAAAGGACAGAATTCTGGGGGAGGAAGGAGACAGCTTTTCCAGTAAAATATGCAGGCAGGTGGTGTTTTTTAGAAGGACCATTAAAGGTGAATGAAAGCCACTGCACTTACTTAAAAAGCACTGATGACAGAATATAAATACATTATTTTTATTCATTTCCTTCACTAAAATATATTATAAGGTTGCATCCATATAATCTAACAAGCTTTATGACTTTTACCCCTTTCTGTTACCACAGAATCTTAAAGCAGCATTTCCATGGTACCATATATGCATTCATTCATTCATTCATTCATTCAACTGTTATTTTTAGAGAGGTAGCACCACATAGTGTAAAAAGCAAACCAAGAAGACCTGGTCACAAATCCTTCTTCTCTCATACACTAGCTATCTGACCCTGGGCAAATTTGTTGATGATTCAGTGCTCTAGGTAACA
Organism: Phalanger gymnotis; assembly: GCA_028646595.1. Classification (NCBI taxonomy): domain Eukaryota; kingdom Metazoa; phylum Chordata; class Mammalia; order Diprotodontia; family Phalangeridae; genus Phalanger; species Phalanger gymnotis. The sequence goes on along the minus strand of CM053625.1, from coordinate 163,865,761 downwards.
CCCTTAAGATTGTACATTGCAGAGAAATCACTAACTTGCATTGGTAACAGGATATTTGTTCACCTTGAAGTTCTCTCTGTCAACAAAGTCACAGGGTCAGCCCTTATGCTTATTAGAATTATTATCATTATGATTCTAATTCAGGTAAGGGACTTAGGAACAGTTATACCATTACAGCAATAATCTGGACAGGGTAATATAGACAGATGACATGAACTTCAAAGGAGAGAATATTGTGGAATGGAAGTCTGAAAGTAGCAGGAGCAGGTTGAGTTTTCCTTTTGTCTCAGCATAGAGAACATGCTGAAAGTAGCGGTCCATATTGAAGAGGGTCACTAAGGATTCATAGTCTTCCCAAGAGAGCCTGGTTTCCATAATTACTGTATAATGTAAAGACTGTGACACTTAGAAGTCTAAGATGAATGGGAAAATTTTAACAATAGATTGGGAGTTTCAGTAAGCATAACAGAATGGAAGGGTAGAGGAGGATTTGAACAAGGAAGGCACAGGATCAAGGTTGATAGAAATGAGTATGGGGAGAGAGCCATATCCCACAACCTTTATCATTGAGGATTTGTATGACCAGAACAGGAGGTGGGTTAGTCACAAAGAAGAGTAACAGGTAGACAGACCAGATCTTATACTGGTTTCCCTGAAATATTTAAAGTGAATCTAGAGCACATTGAATAGAGTCTCTGTGAAAGATTCATTGGAAAAATTGCTTATGGGCAAGGTGACATAGATGAATTCTTACATACACCAATTAGCTCATAGTTGCATTGAGGTAAAAATTGAATAAGTATTTGTGGTCAAACTGGAAATGTTCATTTTTAAATAGTGATTCTCTTGGATTGCTTCTTGTTATGAGACACGAATACCTTCATTGTAATTTAAGTGTAGAAATTATTTGTGATTTCTGCTCATAAGCATGAAATTATAAATCTTCAGTCTGTTCATGGATTTAGCACTATTAATTTAAGCAAAACAATTGTTTTGTATTCAACCTTAGCATAAGATACCATTAGAATCTAAGTATAAGCCCTGTATATGTTCAAAAGTACTACTTTAAATTTAGTAATTTTTTAATGCTGAAGAATCCTACTCAGCAGTTGAAAAAAACATAGTTGTGTAGTTAAAATTTCCGCTGTTTTAATATGTCGTTGATCTTCTTATATATGGCACTATCTTCCTTTTTTGACTTTCTCTCCATTATATACATCTTTATTAGATACTCTTTTTGATTTGTCCCAACTTTAGTTTTTGCCACATCTCTTTTTACCTTAACTTCCAAATCCCTGAAATTTGTCATGCTCTAATTAATTGTAACTCTCTTAAATCTTCTACTGGCCCGTTTATCCCTCTTCAGTGTCAAATGAAACTACATAAGACATCAGGGACCATTGTCACATTACCAGAAGAGTCATTCTGATTTTTCACAATCTCTGTCTGGTCTTCTTCTATTTTCCCTAGGTGCCCACACTCTGTTAGGTCATCTATTCTCATGTGGCTCAACTACGTAGATGGGGAAGCTTATCTTCTTATCTGTCCTTGTATTTTGATCCTCAGTTCTTTTCTTCCTTCTCGAACTAAACATCCTATTACCAACTCTCCTTAAATTCATTAGCTGGGGGCTGTAGCCAAGCAGGGAGGCAGTTACCACAGCCCAGAGTGCTGGATTTAGAGTTAAAGGACTTGTTTTGCTCTCCCCTATCTGTTTGACCTTGGGAATGTTGCTTATCCTCTCTAGGTTTCAATTTTTTTCACCTGTAAAAGTGATGAGATTGGACTAGATAATCACTAATGTCCTTTTCAGCTTGCAATCTATGAAATTATGAACCTAACTATCTTCTCCATAATCTTCATTAAGGATGAAAATAGATAGTCAGCTTAGGGTCACTTAATATCTGTACCTGTCCTAGGGAAAATTATGAAGTTAACAATTTTTGCTGATGCCAGCCTCCCCCTTTTACTATCTCTGTGGTATTCCCTTTGATTTTTTTTTTTATCCACCAGGCACTTCATACTTTGATATCCTCTCCACTCTGGAAAGTATCTAATTAATCCATTTCAACTACAGTATAAATAACTGATAAGGTTATCACTCCTTTGACATCCTTTAGTACTTACTGTCTATACTTCAAACTCAAATTTCAGGTTCGTTTCAGCTTTGTAGTATTGTTTTCATTACTGCTGTCTAAATCTATTTCTTTTCACAATAAGTAGTAACAATAACAACAAAAACAACCACCACAATAGCTAGCATTTATGTGGCACTTAATTTGTGCCAGGCCCTATACTAAGCACTTCACAGTTATCTCATTTGATCTTCACAACAACCCTGGGAGGTACATGCTATTATTATCCTTATTTTACAGATGAGGAAACTGAGGTAAACAGAAGTTAAATGACTTGCCTAGGGTTACCCAGCAAGTAAGAATTTGAGACTAGATTTGAACTCAGGTCTTCCTGGCTCCATTTCTGGTACCCTTTGCAATATGCCACCTAACTTCCCATGTAATCAAATTGCATATTAATCTGAAGAGCCAGTCACTTAATATGGGGGAGAGGGGTTGTGGGGGATAAGCTGACCTGGGCAAAGCTATGGATTTGTTTTCTCTAATGTATACCATTTGTTTGGCAATTTACCTTGTATTGTGTGGATTCATTATTGTCTTGAGCCATTGTTTTGTATTATATAAATGTTCATGTCTACTTTATTGAGAACAGAGCCTCTTATACTTTGTTTCTTCTTTGGGAGATAGGGCATTCTGCATAGAAGCCATTCAGTAAATATCTGTTGATTAAGAAATCTCATATACACTCTTTTATAATGCTTTAGGCACTTATAGTCTTAGAGGTGAGTTGGTGGTTAGGACAGTTTTAATTGTTCTAACATTTAAATATTTGATTTCAGCTCTGGGGATGTACAACCTCAATTTTTAGCTCATTCAAGAGTAATCAGGCCCTGGGAAAAAAGAAACTAATATACTTCATCCAAATTCACATAAGATTGATTTGTACAGGAAAGCTGATTTAAATATTTGCTGTAGAAAATACCTCTTCTCTGTAAAGAGGACTATTTGGGAAATAAGGTTCTATTAAGAAGGTTGTCTGGCAAGCTAGTATATGGCAGTAAATTTTGATGTACCCAAACCTAATTCACTTAGCCAGTGCTAGAGACAGTTGCCCTAAATTTCTCTAGCGACATTTTAAAAATTTATTTCTCTCACTTATGCTCTCTGAAATTCATTGTCCTCATGGTAAAATAGGGAAATATTCCCTGTAATCCTTGGGTTATAGGGTTGTTTAAAGGATCAAATAAGATGGTATATGCAAACTGAAAATCCTATATATGCGTCAGCTATTATTATCTCTCCAGTGGCATCCAGAGTTAACTGGGAAAGGTCCAAGAAAGTGCCTCTCATAGGCACCCTTTCAACACTTTGTAGTTTCTGATTGTATCAAGTGAAGGACAGTGGGACTCTACTTTTTATAGGGACTCAGGCATTTAAATAACAGGTTTATTCTGTTGCCATGGGTACCAAAGAGTAGGTTCCAGGTGACCTACTGGGTGGGTGGGTACAAGGGTGCTCTTTTTGGTTTCTATAGGCCTTTTTCCTCTCGTTGTGAACCACCTCCAAAGTGATTATATATAATCATCTAAGATGTTTCAGACCTTTCCCAGCTTCTAATCAGAGCAGAATAGCCTTCACCTCTCAAACTCCAAAAGTACAGTATCCAGACTAGGATAATTCTTAAAACTAAGTGGTCACCTACTTGATATAATAATTTGAGCTGGAGCAAATATGATCTTTATTTCTCACCACAGAATGTCAGTGATTTAAACTGCTTTTAATGGTAGTCGTATAAGTGATTCAGCTATTATCTGGATAAAAGAATTGGTTGGATCACTATTGGTCTTGCCACTATAAGGTATCACAGATATTGAGAGTTAAAAAGAACCTCAATGACTACCTACTTCAACCCATACCTGAAAAAGAATCTCTACTATAATGTGTGATATTAGTAGTAGTACAGCCACAACATGAAGACTTCCAAGGAGAGGGAGCCCCTCACCTCCCAAGGCAGCCCACTCTCATTGTTAGTGTGTGTGTGTGTGTGTGTGTGTGTGTGTGTGTTAAACTAAAATTTGCCTTCTTTGCCACATCTACTTTTTGTTCCTGCTTCTTCCCTCAGTGTCCAAAACAAAAACCACTATTCCCTTCCTTTTCTATATCATATTCTCTCAAGTATTTGAAGATAGCTTTATATTCCCCTCCCTACCTATCCTCCCCCAGACTTTCCTCTCCAGGCCAAACATCCTTCAACAAATCTTCAGAGATACAGCTAGGTGACACAGTGAATAGAGGGCTGGGCCTGAAATCAGGAAGATCTTCACTGTCCTAGGCACTTTGTACAGTCATGTGAGTATAGTACATGTCATAAAGAATACTGGATCTGGATTTAGAAAGCATAAGTTCTAATCCAGTGTCTGCCTGACATTTAGTAAGCACTTAAAACATACTTGTTGATTGATTTTATATTATTCTGTATACCTTTTCACTAATCCTCATGAACTCTCAAAACTCTTCAATCTAGGAATTATGCTCAAGGGGTAAAATAACTGCAGCTGTCTCTTCAGAAGACATTAAGAAATGTAATAAGGTAACAACCTGATGAATTAACAGCTGAAAAGACTGATCGCTAATCTCTTTAACTGGCCTACTCAGAGCCATCACACCAGCCCCCATGCTTTGGTAGAAAAGTACAGTCCATCCCTGGGTTTGTGCTCTGGTATCCACTAAGTAGTTTCTTTGATGTTTCTGCAGTCTCCACCTTCTTCCCCGGCCCTCATCCTACAGACCTCCACCTCAACATAGCTTTCTGCTCTCACCCTTTTTCAGAGAAGATGGGGGTCAGCTCTGTAAAAACCGTTTTCCCCATTCTTTGTTTTCTGATCTTTAGCACTGTGTCTGAAACATAGTGAGCCCTTCCCAAACTCTTGTTGGTTGATTGATTGTATCTCACACCAGCACTACAAGGTATGTAGTAGTATTCCTATTTTCCAAATAAAAGAACTGAAGCAAAGAATGTTTTTTAAGTGACTTGCACAAGGTTACTTAGCTAGTAAGTGTCCCAGGAAGAATTCACATTCAGGTGTCTTTAACTCCAAGTCCTTCACTCTATATACTATACCACAGGTGAACTTTCCTTTGAATCTTTCTTTTGGGATTGAAGAATCTTTTACTAATTAGGGAACTAAGGTAGAGAGGTTTTTCTTGGTATTCTTTTTTAAAATAGTATTTTTTTTCTAATTACATGTCATTTTTAGCATTCATTTTTATAAGACTTTGAGTTCCAAATTTTTCTCCCTCCTTCCCCTTCCAAAAATGGTGGGCAGGGGGGCGGAGCCAAGATGGCTGCATGAAAACATCGTTTTACCGGAGCTCTCTCACAAGTTCCTATAAAAAAATGAATTTGAGCAGATTTGAGAGAGAAACCACGAGAAGTCTGAGTGGGGCAAATTTCCCAGCCAGGAGAGTCTGAAAGGCTGGAGGAACAAATCTGTAGGCTAGGAGAGCGCTTGGTGTGCACAGCTGCTCCAGACGGGACCAAGACAAAAGCGGCTGGCCAGGAAACACACGTGGGAGACAGGCTGGGAGAAAGACGGGTGCCCAACACCAGCGGAGATCCCCAGGCCTCCCAACACAGCACAGCACTCTGTGGAAGCAATGAGAGGCAGCGCAACGCCACCAACCATGAGATTCCAACTCTTGAGGCTTGCAGCCCAAAGGTTTGAAACACTTCTTGAACTTCGGGGAGACATAATGACCTCCCCTCCCCACCCAGAGAATTCCTCAGGGGGAAAAAAACAAAAAAAACAAAAATGCTGGAATAGAGGAGACAGAAGTGGGGCTTCAGTGGCTGGGTAGTGGGAGTACCTGAGTCCCAGAGGGGCAGAGCCAGCAGGGGTCAACACCAGAAGCCCAGACATACTCTTGCTCCCACAGGAGAAGAGCCAGACACTCAGCTAGAACAACAAAGAGCTGAGATCATTGCTGAAGAGCAACAGTACTGGAGAATAACCCCAGGAGACGAGGAGATTTCGGGCAGCCAGACCCTCTTCCCCCACACCTCAGGAAACCGAAGGCTACAATGCACAAAGCCAAAAACTAGACTCACAATCCCGAGAATAAGAAAGCTGGGACAGTGAGCCCTGAGCCCCAAAAGCAGAAATTTATTGCAAAGCCAGGAAAAGGCTAACCAACATGAAGAACACAAAAAAACCGAAGACCACTGATTCTTTTTATGGAGACAGGCAGGATCAAAATACCAATTTGGAAGAGGATAACAATGACACTATATCCACATCTGACACCTCAAAAGGTAATGTGAACTGGTCTCCAGCCCAAAAAGCATTACTGGAAGAGCTAAAGGAAGACTTTAAAAACCAAATTAGGGAGGTAAAAGAAAAAATGGGTAAAAAATCCACTGATGAAATCAAGTCCCTAAGGAATAAGATTGGTGAAATAGCTACGGAGATTCAGAATCTAAATAGATAAAATGACACCCTGAGAGGTAAAATCAACCAATTGGAAAAGGAGACTCAAAAGTAAAATGAAGACAGTAACTCATTAAAAATTAGAGTTGAGCAAGTGGAAGCTAATGACTCTATGAGACATCAAGAAGTAGTAAAACAAAACATAAAGAATGAAAAAATAGAGAAAAATGTGAAATATCTGATGGGGAAAACAACTGACCTGGAAAATAGATCCAGGAGAAACAATTTAAGAGTTATTGGTCTACCGGACATCCACAATGAAAAAAAGAGCCTTGACAGTATCTTCGAAGAAATTATCAAAGACAAGTGCCCAGAGGTCCTGGAACCAGAGTGCAAAATAGTAATTGAAAGATTTCACCAATCACTCCCTGAAAGAGATCCCAAACTGAAAACTCCAAGAAATATTATAGCAAATTTCAGAATTACAAAATCAAGGAGCAAATACTGCAAGCAGCCAAAAAGAAACAATTCAAATATCATGGAACTACAGTCAGAATCACGCAGGATCTTTCAGCTTCCACTTTAAAAGACAGGAGAAACTGGAATATGATATTCCGAAGGGCAAAGGAGCCAGGTCTACAACCAAAGATCAACTACCCAGCAAAATTAAGCACAATTTTTCAGAGAAGGAGATGGACATTCAATGAAACAAGGGAATTCCAGACCTTCCTGATGAAAAGGCCAGAACTCAATGGAAGATTTGATTTCCAAATACAAAACTCAAGAGAGACCTAAAAAGGTAAACAGGGGGGAAAACCCCCACAAACCTTAATAATCAATAAGGGCAAATTCTTTGCATCTTTATATAGAATTACATTGTCTTATGTATGTTTTTTATGTATACTTATATGTGTCAATCCTGAGAATGGTACAGCTATTATGACAATTGAAAGGGATACACACAGACTGTGAATGTCTGCATAAAATAACTAATATAAGGATAAAAAACATAATTAAGAGATGTAAAGGGAAGGCTTTGAGAGAGGAGGTAAGGAGGTAGTAGAAAAGGGTAAATTACACCAAATGAAGAGGCACATAAACATAGTAGAGGGAAAGAAGGGAGGGAGAAGAACAGTATTTGATCTTTACTGTCATCTGATCTGGTTCAAGAGGGGAATAACATACCCTGATAAATATAGAAATCTAACTTGTCTTACAGGAAGTAGGAAGGGAAAAGGGGGAAAAAAAGGGACGGGGGTGGTCAGAAGGGAGGGGAGAAGTAGCAAGTGGGAAATGGTAAGACAAGGGAGGGGAATCAAGAAGGAGGGTAAACTGAAGAAGGTGGCGGTCAAAAGCAAAACTCTGTTGAGGAGTGGATGGGGAAAGGGAGAAATAAAAGCATAAACAGGGGGAAACAGGATGGAGAAAAAGACACAGCTAGAAATCATAACTGTTAATGTGAATGGGATAAACTCTCCCATAAAACGGATGCAGATAGCAGAATGGATTAAAAACCATAATCCTACAATATGCTGTTTACAAGAAACGCATTTGAAACAGGAGGATACACACTGGGTAAAGATAAAAGGCTGGAGTAAAACATATTGTGCCTCAGCTAAAGTAAAAAAAGCAGGTGTAGCAATCCTAATCTCAGACAAAGCAAAAGTAACGATACATTTAATTAAAAGAGATAAGGAAGGACACTACATCCTGCTAAAAGGCACCATAAACAATGAAGCAATATCATTGTTTAACATTTATGCACCAAGTGGTATGGCATGCAAATTCTTAGAGGAGAGGTTAAGGGAGTTACAGGAAGAAATACATGGCAAAACTATAATATTGGGAGACTTCAACCTTCCCCTTTCTGAACTTGATAAATCTAACCTCAAAATAAATAAGAAAGAAGTTAAGGAAGTGAAAAGAATTTTAGAAAAGACAAATATGATAGACCTCTGGAGAAAACTAAATGGGGATAAAAAAGAATATACTTTCTTCACAGTGGTACATGGCACATACATAAAAATTGACCATGTACTAGGGCATAAAAACCTCACAATCCAGTGCAGAAAGGCAGAAGTAGTCAAAGCATACTTTTCAGATCATGATGCAATAAGGATTATTTGTAACAAAGAACCATGGAAAAATAAGCTAAAAATTAATTGGAAACTAAATAATCTAATTCTAAAGAATGAGTGGGCCAAAGAACAAATCAGAGAAACAATTAATAACTTCATTCAAGAGAATGACAATA
>CM053625.1:163837425-163856505 GCA_028646595.1 Phalanger gymnotis | reverse complement strand
GCTATAAAAATGTTCATACCCTTTGACCCAGCAATACCACTCCTAGGGTTGTATCCCAAAGAGATCACACAAGTGGGAAAAGGACCTATATGTACAAAAATATTTATAGCAGCTCTTTTTGTAGTAGCTAAGAATTGGAAATCAAAGGGATGCCCATCAATTGGGGAATGGCTGAAGAAGCTGTGGTATATGAAGGCAATGGAATACTACTGTGCTATAAGAAATGGGGATGATACAGACTTTATAACAACCTGGAAGAACCTACACGACATAATGCTGAGTGAGTGGAGCAGAGCCAGGAGAACATCATACACAACCACAGATATATTGATTCTGTGATGACTAACCCTGACAGACTTTGCTCTCCTCAGCAACACAATATGCAGAGACAGCTCCAAAGTACTCATGATGGAGAGTGCTATCTACATACAGAGAAAGCACTATGAAGTATGAATGCAGATTGAGGCACACTTCATGCTCGCCTTTTTCTCTACCCCACCCCTTTTACTTCTCTCTTTTGTATTTGTTGTTGGGTTGTGTTTTTTTTTTTACTTCTGTTTCTTCTTTCTCATGATTCATTCAATTGATCATAATTCTTCTCCACAACTTGACTAGTGTGTAAATTAATTCAATGCCAAGTTATACATGGAAGTTATATGGGATTCCATGCTGTCTTGGGGAGGGAGGGGGGTAGGGAGGGAAGAAAATCTGGAACTCAAAATTATGTAGAACCGTGTGTTGCAAACTAAAACTAAAAATTAAAAAAAAAATTTAAACATTGACAGCAACAACAAAAGAAAAAGAAACTAAGATCTAGGGAAGACCTAAAAGCAAATGTGATCTCTTATTTCAATTGTCATTCAATACAAAAGCAGAGGAAAAAAAATTCTCAGTTTGAACTCTAGAGTAGGAAATTGACCTCAAGTTAAATCATATCAACAAGCAGCTTATGAAGTCCCTACCATGTGCCAAGGACTATGAAAAAGGTCTGAGTATACAAAGAAAATAAAACAAAACAAAAAAAATAGTCCTTTTTCTAAAGGAGCTAACAGTCTACTGGGGGAGACAACATACAAACAACTATGTATAAACAAGCTATACACAGGATAAACTGGAGCTGATCCACACAGAGAGGTGGTATGCTGATTAAAGAGCATTCAGGAAAGGCTTTCCATAGAACGTGGGATTTTAGGTGGGACTTGAAGGAAGCCAGGGAGACCAGGACAGGAAGATGAAGTGGAGGGTGTTCTGGGTATATGGGACTGCTAGTAAAAACGCTTTGAGTCAGGAGATGTAAGGTTTTATGCAAAGAAGAAGTCAGTGCTACTGGATAGTAGAGTACACAGAGATGTGTGAAGTAAAAAAGGGTAAGGTTATGAAGACCTTCAGAAACCAAACAGGGAGTAGGAAGAAGTATACCATTCTACTACCTCATAACTCCTCTATATAGATGTAGAAAATGAAACAGACTGAGTCCTGATTAGGAAATCTATGAAAAAAAAAATTACAGCAAATCATTCTTCAAGCCCAGGACAGCAAAGAGAGACAGAGAAGTTTGAGGACACAGAGGACAGGGTCTAGCCAGGAATAGTCATGGAGCATTCTAGGAAAGAGAAAAGCCATGCACCAGAGAAAGAAGAGGTCCTAGATAAGGCACAGAAGGATCCTAGCCTTGTGCAGGATCTAATATGTACCAAAAGGCAACTTTGTCATTCAGCACCTAGTTCTGGATCAAAGATCCAGGTGAAGGGATCTAAGTCTAGGTATAGTGAGAAGTGATCACATGCCCTAGGCTGGGTACTAAAAAAGGATTAAGTTCAGTACCAAGCAGTAACTATGTGGCTCAGACCTAAGGAGTAGAGTCGGCTCTCAGTCTTAGCCTCCAGCTGAATCTGAGGCCTACAGTAGAATAAACAAGGCAGGAATACCAAGTCAAAACTGAAACAGAAGTTTTGTCACTAAACCAGAAAAGCTTTCCAGCTGGCTAACAGTGACTGTGACTCCAAGGAGGAGCAAGTCCACAGGTTTGTTGCTCAAACTTAGGCCAAGAAATTGTACAACTCAGACCAGGAGGGCAGTGATCAGACTTTGCCATAGATCGAAATATTTCTGGAGTACTAAAAGTAATAAAACCTTACCCAAACTACAAACTCCCTAAAAATTAGAATGGACCAAATAGAAGATAATGACACCACAAGAGAAAACATACTATAGTCAAAGGACTAAAAAAAAAAAATTAGAAAATTGAAGGTATCTCATAGCAAAAATAAGCAATCTGGAGAACATATCCAGGAGAAATAATTTAATAATCACTGAACTACCTAAAAACTATGACCAATAAAAAGACCCTAGTCTGAACTCTCCCTGAGGTCCAAGAATAAGACAAAATTCAACATACCAAGAAAGCAGCAGCACAAGCTAAGAAGACACAAGCTCAGTTAAAATAGTTCCTCTAGAAATGTACAGAGTCCAGTTCTAATATAAAATCCAAAATCCAGACACAGGCTGGAAGAATGAGCAAACAGAAAAAAAAAAAAAAAAGAATCCCATCACAAAATGGTATTATGGTAATACTGACAATTAAGACATAAACCCAGAAAAAAAGATAACTACAAAACATCTACAAGTAAAGCTTTTGAGAAAAAACGCAGCTTGGGAATAAGTTCATTTAGAATCCTGAAAGAGATATAGCAAGAATTTTAAAATGTGATAAATGAAATTAATGCACTAGAGGAAAAAATTATTAAAGAAATTAGATCCTTGAAAGAAAAAACTGGAAAGGAGACTAATAGCTGGCACAAGAGGTAGAAAACCTTACCCAAAGTACAAACTCCCTAATAATTAGAATGGACCAAATAGAAGATAATGACACTACAAGAGAAAACATACTACAGTCAAAAGAATAAAAAAAAAATTAGAAAACTGAAGGTATCTCATAGCAAAAATAAGCAATCTGGAGAACATATCCAGGAGAAATAATTTAATAATCACTGAACTACCTAAAAACTACAACCAATAAAAAGGCCTAGGCAAAAATATTTTTAAAAGCATTTTAAAAAACTGTCCAGATATCTTAAAATTAGAGAGTAAAGTAAAACAGAAAGAACTCACCAGTTAACCTACTAAAATAAACCCACAAATAAAAACTCCCAGGAACACTATAAATAAAAATCCTAAGTTTTTAGGTCAAAGAAAAAATACTGCTAAAATCTTGGAAGGAAGAATTTCAAGTCCCAAGGTTTAGAAGCCACCACTATAAAGGAGTAGAGAGCTTAAAATGTGATATTCCAGAAAAAAAAGGATGTAGGATGAAAACTTAATAAACCTGAGTATAATACTAGGAGACTGAAGGAAGTAGGTAAAGGGGCAAGTACATTTAAGGAAATAGAGAACTTCCAAGTACTTCTGATTGAAAACAAAAGCAAATCAGAGATGGATAGAAACTCTAAGGTACAAATACAGCAGTCAAGAGAAGGATAATAAGATAAACATGAACAATCAAAATGAACTGAACAAGGATAAACAAGGGTACTGATACATATAACCCTAACCCTAACCCTGAAAATCCTCTCATTATCATTATATAGAGGGATTCTAATTAGAGAGAAGGTCTGTTAGTCAGGTAATCGGCAAGTTAGTAAGTATTGTTTGTGTGCCAGGTGCAGTGCTAAGTACTAGAGTTACAAAGAAATCTAAAAAACAGCCTATGCTCTCAAAGAGTTCACAGTGTGATGGGAGAGAAAACATGCAAGCAATTATTTAAAAAGAAGATATGTACAGGAAATACTGGGTATAGTCTTAGAAGGTAAGGACTAAGTTTAATGGTGGTTTAGGAAAACCGTGAAGAAAGCAGCATTTTAGCTGAGACTTGAGGGAAGTCAGGAAATGTGGAAGGCAGAAATGAGGAAGGAAAATTCCAAACATGGAGGACAGAAAAATACTCCTAGTAAAGAAGAGATTGTTTTGTATGAGGAACAAGGATGGTGTATTAGGAGTGAGAAGACTGAAAGTGTTTTTTTAAAAAGGCTATGTTGGAAAGGGCTATGAAATAATTTGATCCAGGCTGATTAAATCCCACTGGCAAAATTGATAATTCCTAAATTCTTCAACATCAATGTCTGTGGAGAAGCCAAGATTTATTGAGCAGAACTTCCACAGAGTATATAACCTTAAACTTGAGTGGGTGCAAGATACATTTCCTTATATTATGAGTAAGAGTAGAAGAATGTGAGGACAGTTCTATACCTATCCAATGGGACCAAGAAAAGGCAAACTGATTGAAAGAGATCCCTCACGGTGGGTCAGAAATAATCCAAGGGTTGAACATTACTTCATAGTGATATCCTAGAATGAAGGCCTATTCTGGCCTGGAAATGAAACCCTGAAGTAATTGTATGTGGTCCTGGGCTCTCTTGACCAATGCATGACACCTTAGGGCACTTCAATATTGAAGTTTGGGAAATTCATTCATTTGATAAGAAGTAGCTTGGTGGCACAGTGGAAAGAGTATTGGATCTGGAGTCAGGAAGACCTGATTTCAAATCTGGCCTCAAGACTTACAAGTGATATGACCCTGGGGAAGTCACTTAACCCAGTTTGCCTCAGTTTCCTCATCTGCAAAATGAGCTGGAAATGGAAATGGCAAACCACTCCAGTAATATTGCCAAGAAAAGCCACAAAGAGTTGATGGAAATGACTGAATAAAAATCTCACAAGGCTGTTATGAAGATAAAATGATACATATTTATCAAGAGTTTTTCAAACCATAAAGTACTCTATAAATGTTAGATATTATTATTATTTACTAAGTGTCTTCTATGTGCCAGGGTCTGGGGATACAAAACCAAAAATGATAAGTAAAGATGACCTTGCAGTGTACAGTAACACCAGAAGCACTGGCATCTCACTACATGGATCAGTTGCTACTTCAAATTGGAATGCTGGGAGAAAATGTTACAATTAGCCAGAAAACACCTAATTGTCAGTACAGTGACAAGTCAAAAAACTAAAAGTATTAAAGGATAGTAACGGGAACATCTGAGTCTTCCAAGAATTCTCCTGCCTGTTTTTATCATCAGCCAAATACTAAGGAGCTCAATCCCCTCCTGAACATCACATCTCTTCTGTCGCCTTTATTTTCCTTTGCTGCCTAGAGAATAAGTAGGGTGCATACGGCCAAAGAATAAACAGTCTACGGACATGAACAGTTCTGCTTCACTCTTACGCAGAAGAGTGTGTATTATTTCCAGCACATAGGTGGTGAAAGCTTTCCACTTCAGATTTAAGCATCTCCAATCCAAGGGCTGGAGATAGATAGGGACGAGTCCATTTTATTTAAATATTTATTGAGGGTCTGCTTTGCTCTTTAGGAATACCTATGACATGGCCATGAAATTATTATTTTTCTTGTTTCGTTGCTAGAATATATTCAATCAACTCCTATACTTCTACCTATAGTTTTTGGAATAATCCTTAATCAAACAACAGAAATTATTTCAACTGCTTAGCATTCATTTTCTGCAGTGGAGCAGTGACCCACACATTCTAATTACATGTAGAATTATACCATTCATTATAACATAGGGTTTTATTTTTTGTGTTAATATTTTCATGCTGCCAGATAATATTATTGCTTTCAATTATTCCTTTTTACTAGCTTATCCTTTTGGTGACTCTTACCCATTCATTATGGAGTTTAGGGTGGGATGAAGAAGGGAGTCTGCACCTGTAATTTCATCAGTATAAGGAACTCCCTCTACTTAACACTGAAAATTCCTTGTCTTTGAAAATTGCTTTGGGCACTGAGAAGCGAAATCAGTAAGTTAACAAAAATTTATTAAGCATATACTATGTTGCAGACACTGTAGATATGAAAAAAGGGCACATACAAGATATACGCAGGGTAGATAGATTATCTTAGAGATAAAGAACTAGCAGCAAGGGGGAGTGGAAAACCCTGTTACAGAAAACAGGATTTGAGATGAGTCCTGAAGGAAGCAGGGAAACTTAAGAGGCAGAGAGAGGTGAAGAAGAAGTGTATTCCAGGTATAGGGGATAGCTGATGCAAAGCAAGGATTTAGGAGATGGGTGACTAAAAAGGAAAAGCAAAAGTAGGCCAGTGTAGCTGAATCACAGAGTGTATGGAATAAAGCAAGGTGCAAGAAGACTAGAACGGTAGGAACAGAGGAGGTTGAAAAGGGCTTTAAACACTAAATGGAAAGTTTTCTATTTGATCATGGGGGTATAACAAGGATACCCTGGTGTTTAATCAGTAGAGGGCTAACAGGGTCAGACCTGAGCTTTAGGAAAATCATTTTGATAGCTGAGCAGCCTGTGGTCAGAGAACCAGTATATGTCAGAGGCAGGACTCGATCCCAAGTCTTCCTGTGTCCTAGGCTGGCCCCAATCTTCTAAGCCAAGCTGCCTCTTATATCCATACTATATCCAACTGAACTTCTCCCACAGGCAGACTCCCAAGCAGCCAAGCAGATTTATAGCTGGAGGACACCTTAGAGAGGCTTTGAGAGTTTAAATGAAGTGCAGCACAGGCCCTACATAGCAGAGCTGAGATGGCAAACCCAATTCCTCAGACTTAAAACTCAGCTACCCTGACCCACCTTGTTTTGTAGTAACATATTGTTAATGCATTATGGCCAAACCCCACTAAAATGTTGTTATAAAGTTGTTTAGCCAGTTCTCCATTTATAGTATTGTTCATGATCATGCCAGCCCTATATAACATCATTTCCCCTAATAATGTTCCTTTTCTGAACCAATTAACAGATGGAATATACCTATAAATCAGTCACTATCCTCAAATTTGCTAATTTCTCTGTTATTTTCAACCATTTTATCATTACTTAATTTCTTGCTTTGAGAAATACTACACAAAGAGTCAAGAGACCCAAATTCTAATTCTAATTCTGCAACTGACTAGACATGTGACCTTGGACAAGTTGTGTCCTCCTTCTAGATTCCAGCTTCATCATCTATCAACTGAGAAAGCTGCACTGGATGATCTCAAAGGTCCATTCCTCTGCCAAGGATGTATGAATCCATTACAATACATATTTCTACATTATATACACATACGAAAAAGGATAATTCCATAATTCATATATTTCTTAAAGTTCTTTTTTTTTTTGGAGGGGGGAAGGCAAGGCAATTGGGGTTAAGTGACTTGCCCAAGGTCACACAGCTAGTAAGTGTGTCAAGTGTCTGAGGCTGGATTTGAACTCAGGTCTTCTGGCCCCGGGCTGGTGCTCTACTCACTGCACCACCTAGCTGCCCCAATTCATATATTTCTAAAGTAGTTTCACAGAACCAATCTGCTACAGGAAGCCTTTCATAACCACTCAATTCCAGTGCCTTCCCTCAGTTAATTATTTCCTATTTTACCCTGCATATAGCTTGCTTTGTATATGTTTATTTGAATGTCATCTGCCTCATTAGACCTTAAGCTCCTAGAGAGCAGGGACAGTCTTTAGCCTCTTTTTATATCCCCATGCCTTAGCCCCGGTCTGGCACATAGTAGGTGCTTAATAAATGTTTATGGAGTTGAAGTTCATTCATTCATTCGCTAATTTATTTATTCATTTGCCAATTCATTTAGTAAACAAACTCCAAAGCACTTTGCTGAGCACAGTAAGACAATGTAAAGAGAAAAAAGGTATGGTCTTTGCCCTCAAGGAACTTAGAAAGGGAGCAATGAGATAAGACTGTGAAATAAGACAATGAGAAAAGCACAGAGATATAATACTAATTAGAATAAGATAGATACATAGATAGACAGACAGATAGACAGATAAAAAAAACATTAAGAGCTTCCCTAAGTGACAGATCCCACTTTCAAGAAGCTTATATTCTAATGGGAAAAGACAGAACAAAAAAAGGGAGCTACAAAGCTGAAAAGTGAGAAGGGAAAAAGGATACTTGTGAGGAATGAAGCCAGGAATAAGGTAAGCATAGTCTAGATATTACATGAAATGATGTTCCAAGCCAGGGACTCACACATCAGAAAAGAGTTCCACAAAATTGGTCCTAGAGAGGACATGGAAAAGTCGGGAGAGTGAGTAGTAGAGCTGAGGGTAAAATAAGCATGGCCTGAGCACCTCATGAAATAATGGTCTAGGACAGAGGTAAGAGGAGAATAGGGCTGTAAAGTGCCATAAAACCATATTAGCATTTTTCATGAGTTTTCATTTAGACTGCCTCTACAAAACGTGTCTGAAAAGTTAAAAAATCCAAATTGATTCATTGGTTTTTATCTCTAAACAATGGCAAGTAAACATTTGCTTTGAGTGATTTTTCCATGAGTTAAGTAATTTTGTTGTCGTCATGTAACAAACTAAGTAAGAAGCAGCATGACATAGAAAGAGTACTAGGATTGGAGTCAGAAGACCTGTTCAAATCTAGTGTCTAATCGACTGTCTGTGTGACAATGGGTAAGATACTTCACTTCTCTGGGTCTGTTTCCTTTTCTGTAAAATGTGGGGGCTGGACTAGATAATCTCTAGGGTTCCTTCCAAATCTAGATCTCTTATCCTAATGTTATGGTTTTATTCTACAATATATTCAAAAATAGGAGGCAACATGGTACACAGAAAAGAAAACAGCCTATAAGTTAGGAGGTTTGAATTCTAGTCTTAGCTCAACAAATAATTAGTGATATGACCTTAGACAAGTTATTTAAAACCTCTAGACCTAAAATGAAGTGGTTTGGTTAGACCATCTCTCTGATTTCTCCTAGACTTAACAGTGTTTGTCTTAGAAAGGAGCTGATGCTAAGTCAGACAAGTGTAAAGAGTGGCAGTTAGAGTCTTCCTTCTCAGTTCTCCTTTAGTATTCATGAGGTACCATTTTTCTAGTACTTCAAATCCCTTTATTTTACTAGTAAACTTTAAAATGTTATGTAAAAGTGAGTTATTGGGGCAGCTAGGTGATGCAGTGAGTAGAGCACTGACCCTGGAGTCAAGAGGACCTGAGTTCAAATCCGGCCTCAGACACTTGACACACTCACTAGCTGTGTGACCTTGGGCAAGTCACTTAAACCAAACTGACCATTCTTCCCCCCTGCCAAAAAGAAAAAGTGAGTTATTGTAACATAGACAGAATTTCTTCATTTAGAAAACAGTCAATACAAGTACTTTTATTTCATTTCCAGTAACTCCTTTTTGAAAGATGTCAATTATTGTCAATCCTCAATAAACATCCAACTCTGATGTTTCATGTAGTGGAAGTGACTCTGGATTTTTAAGAGGCAAGGCTGGTTTGAGTATAAGCCCTAACAGTTTAAAGGAAGAAGCATGGTATGACAGAAAGAACAATGGACTTGAAATTGAGAGAAACATGGATTCAAAGCCTGCTTTTGAGGCTTATCATGTATATGAACTTTGAAAATTTACTGACCTCTCATTCTCAGCTGCTTCATTGGAAAATGTAAACAATAAAACCTATAATATTTAGTTCATAAAGTTGTGAGAATCAAATGAGATGAGACATAGAAACTGCTTTATAAACTATTTAGTGCTATATAAATGACAACTATGATTGCTACTGTTGCTGATATTATTATTATTCTATGTTAGATAGGCTCTGGCTTTGGTCCTGGCAACAGACTGTATGTAAAGAAAACTACAAAATGGTCCTTTTCTTACCCCATGCCCTCCTACTTCTATTGTAAAAATGAGGACTAAGAATCACAATTTTTAAATAAACCATAAATATTAACTAAGTGCCCAGTAATGTAAATATGAGATTATTGTCCAATGACTAAGTGGCCATATTTTTAGAGGAGCTAAACAATATCAATAGGATAGACTCACTGAAAGTTAAACTAGAAGATAAAAGAAAGTCACAGATGAATAGAGAAGCAAATAAAGGAGTTGGTAGAACTGGTTTTTAATGTATCCCAAAGGTAACAACAAACTTCATAGTAAGGGACAAAGTCATTTCATAATGCAATGTTTAGGATTTGTAAAATTACCATCATGAGGGTAAATAAGCAAAAATCTGTTGCAAAGAACAAGCTCTATGAAAAACTTTGAAATTAAATTACCATGTACTCTTATACTTGGTGACTTCAAAGCTGGTATATCCCAGTTCATTGTAGCTGCTTTAGGACTTAGACATTTTTCCAAAAGAAGTAGACTGGTCAGTAATGCTAAAAAGCAACAGTCTTTTATTAAAGGCTTGTTTAAATTCACACAAGGGAAATCACAAGGCCTATAAGGAGCAACAGCATTGAAATGAAAAGGGCTTCATGCATTAGGTTTCAGTCATCAGAAAGGAAACATTGATGGTCCTTGAATCTAATAATCTTCAGGCCACAGGAAGAGAAGAAACTTGATGATCATATAAAGAGAAGGACCTTCAGAACAGGCATGCCCAGATTCTACTATGCTCTAATTTCTCTAGGTTCTATCCTTCATCTATTCATCTTCTTCTATCAGGGCAATTCAGTGATACAGGTAAGAACCATAGGATTTAAAGAGGGCAGGGTCTCTAGCAGCCACGTTTTACTGATTTTCTAGCCCATATATATACTGGCAGAGACACCAGAGATTGGCTAGCAAGTTCTGGTCAAGTACATAAAAGGGGTCTAGAAGTTTTCAGCATGAAAGATTCTAGCACACAAAATTCAAGATATTAAAAATTCTAGGCAAAAGGCTAAGTGGGAATTCAAGGCAAGGAGAGAGGGTATGTCTAAAGCAGGAAAAACTAGTTGAATCTCAGAGGCCCCCACCCAGAAAAAAAGGTTATTTTTTTTTCTTTCTTGAACTAGAGGTTCACTAGAGAGAATGGTGAAAAATAATTTGAAAAATATTGTTCACAAGTAAAGTCAACAAATATTTATTAAGTACCTACTATGTACCAGGCACTGTGCTTAACTACTAAGGATACAAAAAAAGGCATAAATGAATGAATGAATGAATAAAATAAAACAAACAAAAAAGTCCCTGTTCTCAAGGAGCAGAGCTAAGAATCTAATGAAGAAGAAAACATGCAAACAACTATATAAAAACAAGAGATACACAGAATAAATAGAGCACAGTCTCAGAAGGAAGGGTCTAAGATTAAGGAGGATTGGGGAAGGAAGGGTTCTTGGAGAAAGGAGGACTTTAGCTGAGTCTTGAAGGAAGCCAAGAAAGCCAGAGGAAGAGATTGATGAGGCAGAGCACTCCAAACATGGGGGAGGCAATGATAATGCTCAGTCAGAAGATGGAGTAAAAAAAGTCCAATGGACTAAAGACTACACGAAAACCTCAGGACTACATATCACAAATACTTTCTTCAAGAAGAGAGTTAGAGGTCAAGGTACACAGTAAGCACTTGAATAAAATCACAAAAATTAAACCTGATAACAGAAAGAATAGTATAAATTCATTTAAAATAGCTTCAAGGTGGCATAGCAGCTACTGCTTCCAAAAATAAGAAATTCATCAAAGAGCATACATAAACCTAAAATTTTTTAAGGATGGGGAATGGAGACTGGTCCTATGATTTCATTAACATAGGATACTCCCAGGTAAGGGAACTTTCTCTACCAATGCAGGTTGGAACTTTCTTTGCAATTTAAAGTCTTTAGAAAGTGTCTACAACACTGAGGGGTTAAGTGGCTTGACCAGAGTAGAACAGCTAGTATGGTATGTGTCAATGGCAAAATTTTAATTCTGCTCTTCCTGACTCTAAGGCAAGCTTTTTAATCCACTTATGCTAAGCTGCTATAGAAAAAAATCCCTATGAACAAAAAAAAAATAGATAACACAATATCAATTCAATATGCCTAATTTTCTATCTCTATGAAATCTTGATGAGAATAATCTGGACTTATAACAAGTATATCCTTGATGAAAATGTGAAAAAGGAATGGGTAGGTTTTCATAAATAACATTCTACAGGAGACCATATTTTTACACATAATTGACTAAAACATGCAGAGAATATTCACTGTGCCTATTGTTTTAAATATGAAAAGCGGTTAATTTTGTATATCAAAATGCTACTTTTAGAACTCTCTTCCAATAAGATGGCTCTTATGAATGTCAAAATCACATAAAATTTCTTGAAAGGAGTTAAAACTTACGTAATTATACCCAAAAAAGACTGGACAAAGAGGGGAAAGTACCATATGTTCAAAAATATTTATGGCAGCACTTTTTTGTAGGGAAAAACAACTGGACACTAAAGAAATCATGCTAAATAAATGTAATGGAATACTATTATGCTGTAAGAAATGATGAAAGGAGAGTTTCAAAGAAACCTGGAAAGACTTGGATGAACTGCTGTAGAGTGAAATAAATAGAACCAGGACAACAATTTATATAATAACAAAAACAGTGCAGAGACAGATAACTTGGAATGAAATGAGAACTTTGGTCTACACAATGACCAGATGAAATTCCAGAGGACCAATAATGAGCCTGCTTTCCCACTTTCTTCCTCGCTGTGAGATAACAGACTAAGGGTGAAGAATGGGATATTTTCTAGATATGGCCAATATGGGAATTTATTTTACTTCACTACGCACGTTTGTTACAAGGCCATTTTTCTCCCAAAAAAGAAAACAGATTTTGGTTTATTAAAATAATTTAAATTTAAAAATGAAAACAGTGACTGTAATTAATCACTCTCTCATTATAATAATTGATCAAAGTAGATGTCAAAAGAAGTGTCCAAAATGAACAAGGAATTCCCAACTGATGAATTGCTTCAGATTATCTTGTTAGAGGATTATATTATACAGTATTGAAACATTCAGTCAGGCAGTCAACAAGCATTTCTTAAGCAATTATGATGTTCCAGAAATAGTATAAAGCCCCTATCCATGAAAAAAACAAGTGAATGAGAATGCCTATCATCCAAACTCTGATGAACAACTGAATAACCAATACATATAAACTGGTATATAAGAGTGTGTGTGTATGTACATGTGTATGCATGCATGAATGTATGTATGTGTGTATATGTATGTATTTTTTGCACACATACTACAAATAGGTAATAAAATGGGCCCAGAACAGAGTAATGAAATACTATATGGTCTCAGAAGAGTTAAAAATTTCTCATTACCCAAAAACCAGTGATGGATCCCATGATAGGCTACAAAATATTACCAATTCAAAATTAAACATCAAAGAGTTGTATGACTAGAAAAACATGAGGTCATCTACCCAGAGTGAGATAACAGATAGACAGCTAGTCCTCATTAATATCCATATAATAGTATGTGATCTATAGAAAGGCCTGTGGCACATACGATAGACCTAGTATGGAAAAGCTATAGAAGACTAAGAATCAATCAAGGACAGATTGCCATCCTCACAAATGGAGGAAATAACCACACCATTGAGATTATAGAGCCATTCAAATATCCACTGTCAAAGTTCTTTCTCTGATCACCTAAATATCAATGCACATCAAATTTTAGGCCAGTTGGCTGAAACTCATTTCAGAATAAGAAAAAATTCATTAATTAAATTTTAAAATGTTGCCCAGAGTTAAAGATGGATATATTTTAATAAGCTGTGGAGCTTCAACTTGATCATTCAAACAATAAGCATTTATTAGTGTACTAGGTCTGAGGAAAGAAATATAATAAATGAAACAAGCCCAACTTGCAAGGAGCATCCATTTTAATAAGAAGATTGCAATAACTCATATAAATATATACAGAACAAATATAAAATAGTTAAATGAAAGATAATTTGAGAGGGAAAGCACCAGCACTTGAAGGAATTGAGAAATGTCTTTACATAGAAGGTATTGCTTGAGTTATATACTTTGAAGGAAGAGAGGGATTCTGTGAAGCAGATGTGAAGAGGAAGTAAGTTCCAGGCATGGAGGACAGCCAGTGCAGAGACAGAAAATGGAGTTTCATTTTTGAGGAATATAGAAGACCAGTTTGGCTAAATCAAAACATATGGTGGAGGAAAAAATCTGCAATGAAGAGGGAAACACAGGTCAGAGCAAGGTCGTGGAGAAGTTTAAAGGCTAAACAAAAGAATTAATCTATTTCTTTCCTACAGGGAATAAATAGGGACCACTAAGTTGATTAAGTATGGCAGCAATATGGTCAGAGCTGAGCTCAAGGAAAATCAAGCTAGTCACAATGAGTAAGATAAACTAAGGTGGGGAGATAATAAAGGAAGAGACAAATTAGAAGGCCACTGCAACAATCTAGGGAAAAACGTAATGAGGGCCTGAATGAAGACAGTACCTCTGTGAATAGAGGAGTCAGATATAAGAAATAGTGTGGGAGTTGTCCAGTCACTTCAGTTATGTCCAACTCTTCATGACCCCATTTGGGGTTTTCTTGGCAAAGATAGAATGGTTTGGCATTTCCTTCTCCAGCTCATTTTACAGATGGGGAACTGAGGCAAACAGAGTTAAGTGGTTTGCCCAGGGTCACAGAGCTAGGAAGTGTCTGAGGCCAGACATGCTTTACTCTATTCATTGCACCACCTAGCTGCACCACTGTGGGAGTAGAAAATGTAAAATTTTGCAACTGATTAGATATGTGAAAGAAATGAAGATAAAGCCAATGTTATTCATCTGAAAAATTAGAAGAACTGTGATGCTTTTGAAAGAAACAGGGAAGTTTAGAAGAGAAGTGGGTATAGGGGTAGAGGAGATATAATGAATACTGTCTGGGACATAATAAATTTGGGATTTTTCCAAGATCTCCAGTTTGAACTGTCACAATAATCAACTGCTGATGTAGGATTGAAGCTCAGGGGAGAGATTAAGGATAGGAACAGAGATCTGGGGCTCAGTATAGAGATGATAATTAAAGCCATGGGAACTGATGAGGTCACCAGAAGAAAGTGTAAAGCGAACAGAGTATGGAGCCTCGGACAGAGCCTGTGGGGAATATACAGGTAAGGACCGTGATCTGAATGATGAACTATCAAAGTAGACTGAGCAGAACAGATTGCATAGGTAGAAGAACCAGGAGATAGTAATGAGAAAATTCACAGGGGAGAATATCCAGGGAAAATGGGGTAGTCAACAGAGTCAAGTGCAGCAGAGAGGTTGAAAAATATAATGATTGAAAAAAGATTATCCCGTTTGGCAATTAAGTGATTTTTGGTGCCTGGAAAAGAGCAGTTTTCATCAAGTGATGATGTCCAAAGCCAGACTGCAAAGGATTGAAGAATACGTAAAAGGAAAGGAACTGCTAGCAGTGAGTACAGACAGCTTCTTTTGTTTTTTAGGGAGTCTGGGCTGAGAAAAGGAAGAGGGATATAAAACGACCGCCTGAAGAGATGGTAGATTCTAGTTAGTTTTCTAAGAATTGGCAATAGTTGGCCATATTTAAAGACCTTAAGGAAAGAATGAATGGGGAGGGTGGAGGACATGAATGGGGTTGCAGTCTGCTAGAAAAGAGTGCAGAACATGGGATATAGGGGACATATAGTGGCAAGAAGAAGAGCCACTTCATTGCCCAAGACCAGGGGAAAGGAAGAGAAAGTACAGGATGATGTTAAGATGTTTCGATATAAAGGGAAGAAAAGGGACTTCGCCAAGAATTACCTCAATTTTCTTAGTAAAGTAGGAGGCAAGGTCCTCATCTGAAAGAGGGAGAAGGTAGAGACAAAAGGGGCAAGAGATTCGAGAGTAGAGTTATATAGAGCTGAACTGGTTAACTATTGGTTAATATTAGAGAAGGAAGAAAATGAGATTAGAGCACAGTTAGTGGAGAAAAATATTGAAGAATGGAAGCATTGAAAGTTCCAGTGAGGGAAGAGAATGTATTTAGGAGGGATCAGGCATAGGGAGGGATAGAATAAGAGGTTATAGTCCAACAGAGGAATTTCAGAGTTTTTAACTAAGAATACATCTGGGTAATTGTGAGAGCTATCATGTGAGCATCTTAATATATGACTGATATGTAGCAAAGGAGTAGGTTCTGACATTCAAAGAGACTGAGAAATTGGGAAGCTAAGGAGTTTGAAGGTAAATCAGCATGCATTCTTGAAATTTTCTAGTACAAGGGGGTAAGAGTTAGGGGAGAAAGGAAGTCACTGAGCTACATACAGTATCCTTAAAAAAAAAAAGTGATCCAGGGGCCAATATAAAACAACCATCAGAATCTAGATTGAATGGAAAATTTTGCATTGATGAACATCAAAGATGGAGAGATTGTCAAGTTATGGTAGTAAAGGGAGAGTCTGGAAGTGGCAATGGGGAGCAAGTAGTATTTGTAAGCCCTCCTCCCAGACAAGTGTGTCTGAGGTATAGCTGGTAGTGGAGAAGAGAATCAGGGATAAAGTGTTGTCACAGTGGATCCAAGTTCTAGTGAGGTCTAGTAAATAAAAAAAGTGTGAGAGAAAGAAGTCCAGAATGATGGGAAATTTGTTCAGTATGGAATATGATTCCAGAGGGCATAGTGGAGGCAGTGAACAGGGTTGGATTGGGACATAGGTGACAAAGGGTTCAGGAAAATAGGGATGGATAAGAGAACAGGAATTGGGGATTAGGGATAACTTCCCCTTATGAGGCCTGTGATGAATTAATATGGATAGGAAAAAAAAAGTGAAAGGAAATTGTTAACCTATTCAGGTATTAGTTGAACTAGCTGAGAGGTTCTTAAACTTTTCTGTTTATGGACCTTATTGGCAGCCTAGTGAACTTACGGATCCCTTATCAGAATAATGTTTTTAAATACATAACATAAAATACATAGGATTATAAAGGAAATAAATCATAATGAAATATGGTTATCAAAATGTTTTAAAAATATATTCATAAGATCCCAGGTTAAGAATATCCTCTTAGACTGTAAGTTCCTTGAATCAGGGACTTTTACCTCTTTTTCTACGACCAGCACTTAGTAAAGTATCTGATACCTAGAAGCTTGATAAATGCTTATTGACTGACTGACTGAATCCCTGGGCTAGATGGTCTCTGAGGACACTCGTAACTGAAATTTTGGTGCTTAAGTCTGTGTTTTTATGCATTCAAGGTATATACATGCATGGATATGTATGTTTCTCTATACATATCTTATGTATCTCTATATGTACCTTATATATTTTTCTATGTAAATGACATTAAGTTGGGATGTATCAATAATATTAGATGAGAGTAGTATTTCCCGAATGACTTTAATGAACTGGAACTCAAAAGAGAAATCTAAAAATGTGGAATTTTAAAGGACAAATGTAAAGTCTTGAGCTCTTGAGTTTCAAAAAAGGAATCATTTGTGTACAAGATAGAGAAATCATGGCTGGAAACAAATTTAGGTAAAACAAACACCCCTGGAAGTTTTGGCACTTGCAACTTCAAAGTGAACAGAATCAAATAGTATATAATGTAGCAGCTAAAATAACTAATGGAATTTAAATAGTGTAAGTCCAAATACACATTAAAAGATAATTTCAACGTAATCTGGCCTTATCAGATGACATCTACACCACTGTGTTCAATTCTGGATGCCAGAATTAAGAACCAGTCTTAGAAGGAAATAGAGACAATGATGAGGGTCATCAAAATTATGCCTTAGGAAGACAGGAATGTCAAATATCTAAAGCAAGCAATCAAGTATTTTCAGTCTTTTGAAGAAGATTTAGATTTATTCTATTTGGCCTTGGAAGCCAGAACTAAGATCAATTCATGGAAGCTTGAAAGAGGAAGAGTTTTACTCAAAATAAAGACTCTCCTAAAAATCTGAAATAGCTGTCCTAGAAAGTAATGAGTTTTCCAACATTGCATATATTCAAATAGAACTTCCACCATAGGAGGGATTCATTCTTTATACTTGTATCCCAGGCCCTACATACATTTCCTGATGCACAGTAGATGCTTAATTAATATTCCATGATGGATTGTTCATTGATTCATGCTTCAGGTAAAGTCAGGCAAGAATAAATGAGTGATCCTTTCCAACATGAGGATTCTATGATTCTATTGGGCATGTTTCAGTCACATGTCAGGAGATGATCAGAAGAGACAGATTAGAAAATAAGTTCTGCATTAAAAAGTAGATGTTCACCCATTCCATTTGTAGACAGTCATCAGTAAGTCCTTAACTAAACTATACATGCGTTTGACTCTTGGCTACACTAACAAAATGGGAAAGTAGTATAGATAAATCTTCAAATAATTTTGTTTGAGGGTAATATTTGACATTTAATTACTTCAATGACTGAAATCATACAGCACAAACACATTATCAGAGAGTTAAAATATGAATTCAGTCTGCAATATGACAGCAGCTAGGTGGTACAGTGGATAGAGTGCTGGGCATGGAGTCAGGAAGACTCATCTTCTTGAGTTTAAATCCAGCCAAAGATCCTTACTAGCTATGTGACCAGGGTTAAGTCACTTAACTCTACTTGCCTCAAGTTACTCATCTGTAAAATGAGTTGGAGAAGGAAATGCAAAAAACACCAGTATCTGTGGCAAGAAAATCCCAAATGGCATCATGAAGAGCCAGACACAACAGTAAAGAACAGATTGACAACAACATGAATGTCCCCCTGGAGCATGCATAACAGATCATGAGGAGGAAAACAAACAAGACAGAAACATTCTCATGGACAATTTATAATGTGGGAAACTGAGATTTAACTTTAAATAAGATTTAGAAAAAATATAATGGGGGGGCAGAGACAAGATGACTGAGTAAAAGCAGGGACTTGCTTGAGCTCTCCCCCTAATCTCTCCAAATCCCTATAAAAATGACTGCAAACAAATTCTAAAGCTACGGAAACCTAAAAAATGACAGTGAAACAAGTCTCCAGCTAAAGACAGCCTGGATGGTTGGTGGGAAGGGTCTAACGTGACATGCTGGGAGCAAAGCACAGCCCAGTGTTGGGCCCGTTGGGACAGACCAGGCCAGAGCAGACCAGGTGGAGCAAGCCTCAGGACACTGAATCACTATACTGTGGCGGCTTCCAAATTTCTCAATCTACAAATGCCAAAGACAATTTAGCAGGCCAGTGGGAAAACTCCATTGGACCCGGGTGAGAGAAAGGCATGGTCCAGCCCCAGGGTGGCAGAGGTGGTGGTGGCAGCAGCAGAGGCTACTTCTGGAGCTCTAGGATCACAGATGGAGGGGGGGGGGGGGGGGGGGAA
>CM053625.1:163814202-163836925 GCA_028646595.1 Phalanger gymnotis | reverse complement strand
ACTAGCTTCCACTTGCTCCAATCTAAATTCTAAGCTAGTATTTTCTTCAGTGGTCTTTTGGACCTCCTTTTCCATCTGGCTAATTCTGCCTTTCAAGGCATTCTTCTCCTCATTGGATTTTTGGAGCTCTTTTTGCCATCTGAGTTAGTCTATTTTTTAAGGTGTTGTTTTCTTCAGTATATTTTTCAGTATTTTTTGGGGTCTCCTTTAGCAAGTCATTGACTTGTTTTTCATGGTTTTCTCCCATCCTTCTCATTTCTCTTCCCAATTTTCCCTCTACTTCTCTAACTTGCTTTTCCAAATCCTTTTTGAGCTCTTCCATGGCCTGAAAACAGTTCGTGTTTTCCTTGGAGGCTTCTGATGTAGGCTCTTTGACTTTATTAACTTCTTCAGGCTGTATATTTTGGTCTTGTCACCAAAGAAAGATTCCAAAGTCTGAGGCTGAATTTGAGTCTGTTTTAGCTGTCTGGCCATGTTCCCAGCCAACTTACTTGACCCTTGAGTTTTGTGTCAGGGTATGACTTCTTGTAGACTAAAGAACACTCTGTTCCAAGCTTGAGGGGATCCGCTGTTGTTTTCAGAACTTTATCCAGCCAGCTTGGCCACACCAGCACTCCTCCTTCCGCAAGAACTGCCAGCCGGGACCTGACTGGGATCTTAAGCAGGCTGTGCACTCCTGCTCTGATCCCCCACTTAATTCCTCCCACCAGGTGGGCCTGGGGCCAGAAGTAACTGCAGCTGTAGTTCTGTAGCTGCACCACTTCTTCTTCCCCCTGGGGCAGTGGCCAAACCGCGAACTCCTTCCACTCTGTCCCCTGCAGCTTTTCCCACTAACCTTCTCTGTTGTCTTTGGTGTTTGTAGGTTGAGAAGTCTGGTAACTGCCACAGCTCACTGATTCAGGGTTCAAGGGCCCGTTCCGCCTAGCTCCTGGTCTAGTTGATCTTTCTGTTGCCCACGCTGGGCTCCATTCACCTCTGCCTCAGCTCCATGCACAATAGACCTCATCCAGTGACCATCCAGGCTGTCCTGGGCTGGATCCCTGCTTCCCTCTGCTATTTTGTGGGTTCTGCAGTTCTAGAATTTGTTCAGAGACCATTTTCATAGGTTTTTGGAGGGACCTGGCAGGGAGCTTACGCAAGTCCCTGCTTTCCAGCCGCCCCAGTTATACTTTCAAGACAGAAAAGTACTTAGAACAAGGGTTCTCAGCTATTTTGTGTCATAAACAGCTTTGGGAATATGGTGAAATCTATGGACCTCTCCTCAGAAGATTGTTTTTAAATAATGGAAGGAAATGTTAAATTTCAGTAAGAGGTTAGTGAAAACAAAGATATAATTATTTCCCCCATCCAACTTCACAGACTCCCTGGAATCTAGCCTTGGAACCCCTTGAGGGAGGCCCATGGAAATCAGGTTAAAAATCCCTGTCTTAGAAGGGCACAGTGGGATCCACAGTCTATAGAACTCCCCTCTAAAGCATCTGGGCATTGTAGATAGTGTGCTAGATTTGAAATCAGGAAAGTGAAGTTTAAATCCCACCTTTGATACTTACCAGCTTACATAGCTATGTGCCTATGGGCAAGCCATTTAACCTCGCTGAGACTAACTTTACTCTTCTACAAAATAAAGAGTTTCATCTCCTGTTTGGCTCACAATATCTGTAGAACCTATCTCAAAGGGTTGCTGTGGGGCTAAAATGAGATAATGTGTATAAATTACTTTGAAAATTTTAAAACTATAAATGTCAGATAATAACGATTACACTAATTAATATGTAAATAAAATGTGTTGATATAGATAAAAAGATTTTTGCTTCTTCATGTCTCTGTACCTTGAGCTTAGTCCTTGGGAAGTGATCTTGAGTCCCCAGGGAAAATGCTTTTCTGAATACCTTTGAAAGACCTCAAAGTGGCTCAACAGCTGATGAATTAACCAAGGCTAGTGTTTCCTAATGATAGTTGACCTCAACTGACCTTGCAGACTCATGTCTATAGTCTAAAAGTATTTTCTAAAAGTCCACGAAAAGCAATAGATGGAGTAACTGGGGAAAATACAGTTCTTTCATATCATTAACCATATTTTGTATAGAATGCATTTTTACAGAAACCAAAATTATAAAATCAGAAGAAAAGCAGGTAAAGGATGTTTGAAGGAAATTACTAAATTGCCTTGCCTTCAAACACACCTGAAGTATTCTAAAAAAGCTACACTTTTAAATAACAAAAAGCCTTGGAAAATATATTAATTTGATGAAAATATTTTAAACAGTTATACATGTGTAAAGCTCCAAAATGGCTTGCTAATGTGTAAATTAAAGACAGAAAAATACTTAAGTAGATGTGGAACCCTAATAAGGCACTGGTAATAAAGAAATTAAATTATTTTTAAAAATATTTATGAGGCAAAAGAAAAGTGAGACTGCTTTGTAAACTCAAAAGACTGGTAATACTACTTTAATGCTTGGTTGTTTAAAAAGTCTGACAAGCTTTCAGTTGCACTCAGGCAGAATTTAGGTATTAATCTGACGATGAAGTAGTCCATGTACAAAAGTTAGCTCCTATATATGGAAAGATGTGCTATGAACCCTTACTTCTATTAAGTTTGCTTCCCTAAACTCTAGAGTTAAAATTTTGTGTATATATGCCTATGTATGTATATATATTCCTACATAACATAAGTATGTAATTCAATGAAACCTTTATAAATGTCAGATTAATTACATTTTCAAGTGCAGATGGGTTTAAGGAAACTACACAGCTGAAAATAGTTTGTTATTTGCAATACTATAAGAGCATAATAATCTTCTAGGATAAGTCAATTTATAGTCTATGCCAAAATATTAAATTGCCACATAACAAAGGCACTTGGCACACAATTTTATAAGATAAAGAGAAGTAATTTATGCCACAAAAAGCCCCTAGCATTGTTCTAAGTTTTTTCCTGATTTTCATATGCCACTACAAAATTACTGATATGATATATAAGTAACATATTTTGTGTCATGAGTGATTGAAATGTTTTTTGACACATCCAATAATTATAATCTTTTTCTTCATTGAGATAATTAATACTGAATAAAAGTAAAATATTAGGCAGTAGGTGGCACAGTGGACAGAGTGCCAGGTCTAGAGTTCGATTCATCTTTGTGAGTTCAAATCTGGCCTCAGACACTTACTAGCTGTGTGACCTTGGGCAAGTCACTTAAGTCACTTAACCCTGCTTGCCTCAGTTAGCCTCATCTATAAAATGAGCTGGAGAAGGAAACAGCAAACCACTTCAGGATCTTTGCCAAGAAAATGCTAAATGGGGTCACAAAGAGTCAGATACAATTGAAAAACAAATGAACAACAACAAAATAAAATATCAAATAAACATTGTCATATAAATCTTTTATGCCAAGTCAATTAACATTTTCCCCAAAATACATATTAGCCTTGATACGATCATAAATGCACATTTTAGATTCCTTGAAAGCAAGTCAATATGACTTTTCCCCAAAACTACTTTCTAATGAGATTATGAAGTTCACTATCATGAAAATAAAATCCATAAATTGTTTCTAAAGGCAACCTCCAGAAAGTACCATATGCTGTACAAGGACTTCATATTTTAGTGCACTTTTAGATTAACTGTCACCAAAATTAAATAAAAGAGTTAAAATATTTCACTTTTCAACTAGTTAAGCTTGATATTCATTTTAACAGAAGCTGTTTCCCATTCATTAAAATACTGAAGTATTATCTTCTCATATTAATTCACAATCAATCTTGAACACACAACCTTGATCCAATTCACTTCCAATTTCTCTAAAAGACTGACTTCAC
The DNA here is from genome assembly GCA_028646595.1 of Phalanger gymnotis. NCBI lineage: Eukaryota > Metazoa > Chordata > Mammalia > Diprotodontia > Phalangeridae > Phalanger > Phalanger gymnotis. The sequence continues at coordinate 163,833,103 of CM053625.1, read as the reverse complement.
TATCATTTCAGGGATCTGTCCTGGGCCCTCTTCTCTTCTCCCTAGAGACTCCTTCACTTGGGGATCTTATCAACTCTTATGGATTCAATTATTATATCTATGATCACGATTATCAAATCTACTTCTCCAGCTCTAGCCTCTCTGCTGCCCTCCAGTCTAGCATCTCCAACTGACTTTCAAACACCTCCAACTGGATGTTACAAATACCTCAAACTCAACATGTCCAAAGCAGAACTCATTACCTTTACCAAAAATCCTGCCCCGCTCAATACACACAATTACCCTATCAGTGATAAGGATACCACCATCCTCCCAGTCCCCTAGGCTTAGAAACCAGGTATCATTCTCATCTCCTCATTTTCATTCAGACACACACACACACACACACACACACACACACACACACACACACACACACACTCCAGCCAATATGTTGCCGAAGCCTGTCAATTTTGCTTTTTCAATATCTCTTGCATATACTCCCTTCTTTCCTCTGACACAATTACCACCCTCATTCAGGCCTCATTTTCTCACACCACAACCATTACAGTTGGTCAGACTGTCACAAGCTTCTCCCTATTCCAATCTATCCACTATTCAACTGCCAAAGTGATTTTCCCTAAAACATAGGTCCAAACATGTCATCCTTCCACCCAACAGACTCCAGGGACTCCTTATCACTTACAGGACCAAATATAAAACCATGTTTGGCTTTTAAAACTCAATAAACTCCTTGAGGACCACTTAAAATTCCTCACTTCTCTTCTTCCTCTTTTCAAAATTCTCTACAATCTGGTTTCTGACCTCATTATTCAACTGAGAACTTCAAGGGAATATGATAGTGAAAAAATAACTTAAATTATTAGTCAGTATACTATTTTTTCCATTATTGCTATGATAGAAATAGTAACATTTTAAACAAAAAGAAAAAAATGGTTCAACTTATTTTTTTTTAATCTTCTCTCCAGTAGCCCTACTATCCAGGAAATACTGTCCCTTCAGAGTTTCTTCTTGATTGCTTGAGTACCTAACCTTGACAACCATTTCATGAGAGACCGTAACCAAGCTTACCACTTCCAGCTCAGCTCATTCTCTGGATCTTCCTGCCTGCTCATAAGCAGCCTTTCCCCCTTTCTTCTATCTATTTCCCTTCCAGTTTTTTATTCACTGTCTTCCCTCATCTTCGGGTAGGGTCACCTCCACCAAGGTGTTGCTCGTATTTGTATCCCCCAGTGCTTAACACAATGGCTAGCACAAACACATGCTTAAGAAATGCTCTATCACAAATCCCAGCCGTATGAGTGTTTCTTTCTATTGCACTCAGCAGTAACTGCAGCGCTCTATCTACTGTGACTACAACAATCAATCAGTCAATCACACACCAGGCACTAGGCTGAGCAATTGGGGAATATTTTTTTCAGATTAAGGCAAAAATAGTCTTTGCTCTGAAAGAACTTATTTTCTAGTAGGGAAGACAGCATGTATACAAATTTGCATATAAAAGCTATATGCCAAGTAGATACAAGGTAACATTGGAGGGAAAGGTACGTAGCTGTGGGTAACTGGCTTGTGCAGAATATGCTGCTTCAGCTGAGCCTCGAAGGGATTGATTCTAAGCCGCCGAACGAGAGGAGAAAGAGGCAGGGTCCAGGCCTGGGGGATGTGTCTCTAGTACAAAACTACTAATTCAGGGTTGGAATGTCAAATGTCAAGTGAGAGAACTAACAAAAGGCGGGAGGGAAGAGACTGTGAAGAACCTGAAATGACTCAAAGAGGAGTTTGTATCTGATCTCTCAAATTTACTGTGTGTGTGATCTGACTTGCACTTTAGGGAAATAATTTTGGCAGTAGTGAAGAGGATGGATTAGAGCAGGAACAGATTAAGGGAGGAAGGTCAATTAGGAGGCTATTTCAAAAGACCGATCAAGAGGTAATTTGGGCCTGAGCCAGGGTGGAGGTTGTAGGAAATGTCAAGATCTGGCTACTGCCTAGATGTGTAGAGAGAGTGAGAAGTCAACAATGATACGGAGGTTACAAACATGGTTAGTTAGACATTAGAAAAGTATATTTAATTGTTGGGGGCGGGAAGGGATGGAAAAGCACTGCCGCTTAGCATGCCTGCGTACACCCTTATAAGGTAACGTTTGCTAGAACCGATTGTGATTGGCCACCCTTATAAGGTAATGTTTGCTATACTGATTGTGATTGGCGAATGCGCCCTATAAATGGCTGAAGTCCCCGGAAGTAGGGGAGAAGGGATGTGAGCTACGCAAGAATAAACTCCTCTAGAAAGAACCTCGGGTGCTCTGTCTGGTTATTCCTCCGTGGTGGGACTGCGGAGGCTGGTGACGACCGAAGACTTACTGAGATGGGTAAGTAGAGAGGGCGGTGCGGGTGGATACCCGGGCATTTAATCTGGAGGAGGAAACTTCAGTGTACTGAATGGTGAATGCACTCTTCCCTTCCATGTGACTGAGACCAGTGAAGTATACAGTTCCTCTTTCTCTGACACGTGTCATCTGGTCACATGGTTTTTGACTTCTATCACGATTTAAAGCCTTTATAGACACTTGCTCACTTCCACTGGAAAATAAATGTCTCTATGTCACCTCTGCAAAGAATAACTTTCATTCTAATCACTGCTAAAAAGAATAAAAAAAATATTGTTCACTTCTGTGAACTTCTTGCTGCTCAATAAGCATCTTGGGTGGCAAACACTTTTCAAATGACATTTTTGATGAAATATATCCTATGTCTTTCGAATAGCCAAACCAATTAGCTTATGTCATACGCAAAAACAGATCAGGTTTGGTTTATTAAAAGTCAATGAGCCAAAAATAAATTGGATAAACTACATGACTCCTTTCTAGTTTGGTCTGGCAATGTCCTTGTGGCCATTTGTGTTTGTGAGTGAAGGGGAATTTGTTTTGAGCAGGTTTGTATACTTTAGACTAGTTATCAGGGTAACAGTAGTAAGGTAATGAGAGTAGCACCAGTAAATTTGAGCATAACATGAACTGTATAAACTGGTGTACATTTAAGTCTTCTGAGATTTTGCTAATTATGGGCTTTTTTCATTTGGAAGTATTTAATTTGGACACATCCACCTGTGTGCCTGTAGGCTGCAACTAGAAATGGAAGAACCCCAAGCCATTATCTCTTCACCTCCAACATACGCTAAAAGCACCACTATGTATATTATAATGGGTCATTTTCCAACAAAGATTAAGTCTTTCCTCATGTTGTCATAAAACTCAGTCACTTTACTCACATATTGTTAAAAGAAAACAAAACATAAGATGCTCATGAATCAAAATGTTTAAAGAAGCTTGGGTATGTTTTACCATATAGCTCCATTTCTCTTCTCTTCCATCCCTATCCCTCCCCCACTTAAATGAAGGTTGTTTTTTAAGGGACATTATTGCTTCATAAACTGCTAGGAAGGAAATATTTCTATGCAATAAAAATTCTTTTGGTATTTTTTACTCCCCTCTAGTACATGCAAAACAGGAAAGCATGATACATTGCCTTTTATGGTTACAAAAGATCCAGACTGAGGTTCTTAATGTTCTTAGACAATTGTGCAACATTATTACCACAATACTTTCTTAAGTTAATGTAGTTTTAATAATAAAAGAGACCTAGAATCATCCAAACAATATTTCTGCAGAGAAGATATATTTTAATGGAAATGTTTACTAGAATAAAGATAACAAGGCATTCAATGAAAAATACTTATATCTATTGAAAATTATGTTAGCAAGGTATTATTACACAATAAAAGTAGTTTATGTTCCTTTTCAGTCTTCAAAAGATTGATAGCTCATGGTAATTTCATCTTATCAAACCTTACAATGTAAAAATACCCACATTTTTATTTTTGCATGACTTAATGATTCAATATATTCAACAAAAATAATCATTGGATTCTTATGACCAAATCTTGTGATCAAATTTTGGACCTGTATTCCCTTCTATCCAATAAATGTCTATTAAGCTCCTATTATGTTCAAGGTATATAAGTTAGTAATTAATTTGTTGTTGTCAGTCATCCTTCATTCCTTAATAAAAAACAATTATTACTTCATTAGTTAGAAAAAAACAGTGCCATTTTCCCCATTATTTCTGATTATTTTTAAGTGACAAGTGAAAGTAGATGTGGTTGATGATCTATGGAACATTATTCTTCCCATTGCATTAATGAAGGCAATAAGGCATAAAAAGAAAAACTGGAGCCATTTAGCATGAAAGTAGATAACATGAATGGAGAACCCTTTCCTTCTAATTAATGATTTAATTACATAAGTGATTACCAATATGATTTTATACAACCTCCAAACATTTCTACTTGTGGGGTATTTCACTTCATCTAACTGGATAAAAAAAAAAAATTCATTTCATTTTGTGACATTCTACACTCTGTACCAACTTCCTAGCAGTATTTCATAATATAATAGCATTTATTTTTTTAAACTAGAATAATAAAATGGACATTTTAGAGCTAAATAAGACATTAGAAATAGCCTTGAACCTTTCATTTTACAGATGAGAGAACTGAGGCACAAAGAGCAGAAATGACCAAGATCATTTAGCAAGTTTGTGACAATTAGAACTAGAACATAGGCTTCCTGACTCCAAATCTAGTGTTCTATATACCACTACCATTCCATACTACTTACCATAATACCTAAATCAACTAAAATGAATAATTAAAAATACCTGAGAGTGTCATAAAAGCATGGTTGGTTATCACTTATGCAGAGGTGACTAAGTTATTAAGCTTATACATATTTGTCATAATTGTTCCTGGACAGTTTTTTTTCCTAAATCCTCAATTTCTTAATAAAATAACAAAACAGTGCATATACCTGATATAGGGTTGAATCTGTAAAATAAAGCCACTAGACCCTGGATATTTCTTCTTAGGTAAAAGGCTTCAGTGTGACTACCAGCAGGTAAAAGAGTGCTATTGTCCAGGGCAACATCAGCCTCTGCAATTTAGCTACCCTTAATGAACATGCTTAGGAAAAGACAATATATAATCTAGCTCTTGATTTAGTTTCTTTAAAAGACTCATCTATATATTTTAAAGACTATAAATTAAGAAACTGATTTTTCTAAGTAACTAACAATTCTCTGATTCAAAGTTCAAGTGACAGAAACACAATAAATGCAAATTAAAGAAACATGGATATACAGGCAAAGGTGAGGTTTTTTTGTCCTTATCAACTCTGATCTCATAGTTCACTTCAATCTTAGTATATGTTCTGCCTTCTCCATGTGTGGCACACTGCTCCATTCGTGGTTTTGCTCTTCATTTTTAATATTATTCTACCATTTAATACCTGTATCTGCGGCTACTATCTTATCTTATCTGAGTGATTCCACTGTCTTCCTCTGTCAGTTTACCTTACCAAAGAGATAATTCCTTTCTACCACATGATGTGTAAAGTATATCCAGACACAATCCACTATCTCAAAAATAAATAAAAGTATTCTCGTGTCTTGTCACTAAAGTTTGTACTTCAAAAGCTAACTTTTTCATAGAGTTATTTTAGGTTGATATATAGAATTTTCATTTATTAATTGATCATTGTCACACTCTAAAGAAATGTTTTGGACCTGCCTGTTTCCTACTACTAGGTCTAACTAGTTATCTCAGACTTGCAATAGGGAAATTATACCTGAGGCTTCCTATTCCCACCCATATTTTCAAAATGTCTTTTCAGGTGTAAACATTTCCTGGCCTACTAAATAATGAAAAACGCTGTTTACCTATCCTAAGTTTCAGAGTTTTCTCTCCAGAAACCATTCATAAAACAATCTAAACATTTAGAATAAAACAGACTCAAGTACAAAATCCCAACTTTCCCTCTGGAAGATATGCTATCATGATATGATTTTAAATTAAAATACACTGATAATATGAAATAAAACACTTGTAGATGCACACTGATTTAGAATTGATATAAAAAAGTATACCTTTAAATGAGTTACATCAGGAACACACACACATGAAAATAGACTGATTGCAAGCTTCCTTTCAAGAATATTTTAAATGATTCAAAAAAACACTGTCTGGTAAGTTTAAAGAAATACATTTTATTAGGGAACAGAAAATCTATAAAGGTTAAGATTACCTGAGTCCACATTTTTCCAAAATGCAACTTTATACCTTTATAAAATCACTTTTACCAGTTATTATACTTGCTATCAGTTAAAGAATGAGCTAAATTTAAGCCTGTTTTAAAATACTAGCAAAATCAATAATGATATATAGACTCAAACATTGATATGCTTACCTACTGATAAATACAGTACTGTATTATTAAATTCTGAAATAATTGTTAAACCATCATTAAAAATTACAGTCAATGCTCACATAATAGATTGCTGGGAAAAGTATATATGTGTGTATTTCTCTGTTTTACATTTACATAACATAAAATGAATCTGATCTTCCCACAGGAATGATATTATAATAAAGAGAGGATTCCTGACAGGCTTGATGATCAACTTTTTATAGAAATTACCACAAACACTATATTTAAGCCACTTACAAATGCTATGTTTGTAAGTCATGAGATCTTTCTCAGTATTAAGGTAGTTGAAGGATATGTATATGTGTGTGTGTGTGTGTGTGTGTGTGTGTGTGTGTATGTATGTATATATATATATATATATATATATATATATATATATATATATGTATGTATGTATAGACAAAGGGCACAGGATGAGTCAAATATGAAGGGATTATAACCAAAAAATAAAATTAAGGGGTGAGAGAGGAATGTACTGGGAGAAGGAGAAAGGGAGAGGTAGAATGGAGTAATTTATCTCATATAAAAGAGGCAAGAAAAAGCTTTTACAGTGAGGGGAAGAGCAGGGAGATGAAAGGGAATGAGTGAACCTTACTCCCATCAGATTTGGCTGAAGGAGAGAATAACATACACACTCAATCGGGTATAGAAATCTATCTTACCCTACAGGTAAGTGGGGGGGGGGGGGAAAAGAGAGGGAGAAAATGATAGAAAAGAGGGCAAGTGGGGGGAGAGGTAAGCAGAAGAAAACATTTTTGAGGTGGGACAGGGTCAAAAGAGAGAAGAGAAAAAATGGGGGGAGCAGGATAGGATAGAGGAAAATACAGTTAGTCATTTACAACATGACTATTATAGAAGTGTTTTGCTTGACTACACATGTATAACCTACATCAAATTGCTTGCCTTCTCAAAGAGAGTAGGTGGAGAGGGAGGAAGGGAGGGAATATGGAACTCAAAAGTTTTAAAAAAGAATGTTAAAAATTGTTTTTACATTCAACTGAGAAATAAGATATATAGCCAATGGGGTATAGAAATCTATCTTGCCCTACAGGAAAATAGAAGGGAAGGGTGGTGATTGGGGTAAAGGGTAATCAGAATGCATGCTATGCTGTCTAGGGGTCAGGGGAGGATGGGAGAGATGGGAAAAAATTCAAAACTCAAAATCTTGTGGAAGTGAATGGGGAAAACTAAACAAATTAATTTAATTTAAAAAAAGAAAGAAATTTCCACAAACACTGTATTTAAGCCACTTACAAATGCTACCAGTAGAACAAGAAAAGGAAGTTTTCTAAGGTATATACTAACTAAACAGGGCAATACAATAACCAAACATGTATAATTTTATTCAATATAATGTGATATATTACAGGAAATTGTTTTCTTACATCTTTATAATTCCTGCTTTTTTAGTACAACAACAAATCATATGATGAAGAGACACTTTCACTGGGGGCACAGAATTTCCATACATATATCTCTGGAGAAACTCATCATAAATAATTGTTTTTCTACCCTCTTTATCACTAAGAATTACACTCTAAGACAGCAGCTATTAGAGAGTAAGTTACTGACTGTGCTGTTGAGTTGAAGAGCCCTTTACGGGTAACTGGAGAGGTGTTTCTTTGAGTGCTACCAACCTGAAGTGACAAATTTGTAACCACCAACAAATTTGTATAACTGGAAGAGAAAGCTGTGAATTCAAATTACTCTAAGATTTTAAATTAAGGACTGAGCATGTTCCCATGAGCACAAAAATATAAAATAAATATTTCATAATTGCTGAGATACACTATGATTACAATTTTACTCAATAAAATATTATCAAAGAACATGAAGCTGATATAAAAAATCTAAAGCTAAATTTCTCTAACACTTTATTCAATGACAGCATATTTGCTCTCAATTTGATTATATATACCTGGTTTGAGATAAGGCATCAGTACAGGCTTTATGACAGCTAAAATATCTTCTTAAAAAGTCAAGTCAACAAGGATTTATTAAATGCATACTATATGAAAGAATTGTGTGAAGTGCTGAGGACAGAAAGGCAAAAAAACCAGTTCATGCTCTCAAGCAATTCACAGTCTAATGGGGGAAAGAATGTGAAAATATCTATGTCCAAACAAGATACATGCAGGATAAATACTGGAGATAAACTGGAAAAAGAAGGCACTCAGATTAAGGAGAAGTGGGAAAAAACATCTTGCAAAAGGTGAAAGGTAAAGGTAATTTATCGAGAACTGAAAAACTGAGAAGCGAAAATAGGAGACTGAGAATAGAAGACAGAGGCAAATGGTACAACAAATGAAAACAGAATGTTCTGTGAGAGGAAGAGCAAATAGACAAATGTCATTGGATCTCAGAGTAAGAAGGGAGGGAGAAAAATATAAGAAAGATATATAGGAAAGGTGGGAAGGGGTCAAGTAATTAAAAACTTTAAAAGTAAAACTTCCAGAATCAAAAAGAACAGAAAAAGAAGAAATTTTGCATTAAAACTTTCCTTCCAAAACATATAAAAGTAGAGAAATTGTTGTTAACATGACTGACTATATAGTACAGAAAAAAGCTAAAATGAATTTGTACTAAAATATCTAAAACTACAATAATATTTCATACCATAAAGACCTTTTAATTAGAAAGGTAAAATGTCTTATTTGAAAAGACATAACTTAATGTAACAATCTGTGAATTGTATGCTCATCCATGTGAGGCAGGATTAAATGTTCTTTAAAAAATACTGCAGAAATTATGAATGACAGCACACTGAATGTACTCCTCCATCATTAGTTATCTCATATGATTACCAGGTTCTTCCAAGCATTCAAAGGTTAACAGAAAATTAACCTATAATCAATCAACAAGCATTAAGCACCTACAATGTGCCAAACATCAGAAAGAATCAGTCAGCTAAAAAGGATTTTTTATCTCCAACACTTCACAAGAAACAAAAGCATCACATACACACACACACGCATGCAACTAAGACTTTTGGGGAATTCTGTATATGAATCTGTAGCCTCCAAAGATACACCTAGTCTAGTACGCTATACATAGTTCATGTTTGTAATAGCTACAACTAAAAATGACTTTCAAAGCTGATGTCCCTTTCAGCTTTGTGAAGAAGAGAACCTCTGTTTATTATCAGGGTAGGGCACCAACTCTATGAGGCCACTTTCTCAACTTGTTAGCACCAATTTAATTTGCATTTTTAAAAAGCCATTTCTAGTCCTCTTATCTTTTAAACAAAGGTATGGTATGCCTCCCAAAATGCAATGCTTCTTCTTGATCCAATTGGCTCCCACTGTGATTAAGGAAAAGGCTTGCTTGTTAGAACCTGCATGAGCTACAAAGGAGGCATGGCACATTTGGTAGGCACAAGCACCAACTGGTTTCCCATTAATTTCAAGTATAGTAGATCCTCAATTAACATTCATTGCAAGTTAAGGCTGAGTGATATTTGATATAAATTATATATGTATACACACACATACACACATACAAAATACACACATTTCCATCTGCTTAAAATGCATATGAGCCTAGGCAAGTCACTTCAATCTCTCCTGCCTCAGCTTCAACATCTGTAAAATGCAGATAATAGCACCTGCGTTACAATGTTGAGGATCAAATAAAGTAACATACAGTACTTTGCAAACTTTAGAGTCCAATATAAATATCAGCTATTATTCCATCTACACACACACACACACACACACACACACACACACACACACACACGTGTCTATCAAAAAGGAAGATACCAGGAATGGTTTATTGGGCCCTATTAATAAATGAGGCTTTGTCCTGGGTAGTCTGTCTTCTTTTTTACTTCCTAGCCATTTCCAAATTATGCTGCTATCTTCCTCAACTCTTTCAATCAATTAACAAGTATTTATCAAGTTCTGAGTATGAGCTAGGCATATGCTAAATGCCGGGGATACGAAGAAAGTCTAAAAATACAGTCTTTGCACTGTCTAGTGAGGAACATCATATACAAACAACTATGAAAAATCAAGCTACATACAGGATAAATCTGAAATAATCAACAGAGAGATGGAGAAAGGCATCCTGGAGGCTGTATTTAGATGGGACCAGAGAAGCATAGACTATGAGAGGCTGTGTCATTGTAGCTATCCAGAATACAGATCCAAAGTGGGCAATTCTGTATTTCCTTTCTTCCTTTGGAGTCCTTTCATAGGAGCCGGGATCCTGCCTTTTAGGGCTGGCTAGGGTAAAATACATTTAATCTTTTTTCAAAAATTTACTTTCTCTTTATAAACAATGTTAACCATAGGCACTTATTAGTCTGGGAGTACTCAATGGCAATGAACTTGGAAGGAAGAATTGGGGGAAGATCATCACCAGCGAAAAGAAAGAGATAAACGTATGTGTTTTGTTTCTGACTGAGGCTCATAGCTTACTGTTTTCTCTGGGGATACAGACACATGGAGCTTATAGAGAAGGATTCTTCTTCTTTGCTTCCAGTCTCCTAGCAACTCATAGCCCTTCCTTCCCCAGCTCTGATTATCTTTTAAAAGTCCAGTAGGAAGCTAAGTTCCTCCTTTGGACTAGCTTCTTTGACCAATTTAAAGCAACCATGAATTAGGATTAGACTCTAATCCAGACTTCTCAAATTCTTCCATTGTTTTTTAAATGGCATTTGCCAGCATGGCCAATCAGTCTTTGGCCCATGATCCTTAGCACTCTTTCTGATTAGCTCCTACCTGAACCCCTTTGGTGGATGCCTCTCCCTCAACTTCTGCCTTCCTGGCTCCATGCAATCTCTCCTGGCCTCTTCTTCTATCTCTATGTGTCTCATTGAGATGGGACTCTTCATCAGGTGTGTCTCCTCCCTGTATCCACTGAAACTGACCTTTCAATCTCTTCTACTGTTTTTTAACGGTCTCCTTTGGGTATGTCTAAACATTATTTGGACAACAAAGATCACTCCCTTTCTAATACACTTAGGGGATTTTTCCCCCATCTCATAAAGAGCTTGCCTAGCCTTACTTCATTCTGGCAGTTTAACACACTTCTGGCTCCTTACATTCTACAATTAAGTCTTAGATTTTAAAGGCCAACTCCTATATATATATATTATTTACATACTGCTATGTACATATATATATATATTATTTACATACTGCTATGTACATGTTAGCTCCCCCATTAGAAATAAAGTCCCTTGAAGGCAAGGCCTTTTACTTATGCCTTTATTTTGTCTTTGCATATTAAGGGTGCAACACAAGGCCTGGAACCTAATTAAGTGCTCAATAAATACTTGCAGAAATCGATAAACTGAGGAACAGGTATATATCTTACAAAGCTTCTGCTTTAATTCCTCCCTCATTTTCTCTTTGCCTCTTTTATCCATTGTCTCAGTAATGAGTAGGGCAGGAACTAGATGAGGAGACACTGGGAGAAACCTGGACTACACTAAGGTGAGAAGGCAGAGGCAGACTGGGGAAGTCTAGCTGTCAGCCTAATAAAACAGTCCTGATATCTCAATGGCTATTAGGAACTTATGGAGGCTACAAGTGGTCAGTATGTTACTACAGTCAAAAGTAAAACTGCATAAACAGTTAAATCTGTTTTTATTCTTTTCCCATTTCCTTTTACAATTTAATATAATTAACAAGCACCTTCTTGCTTGTATTTTCAAGAAGGCAAAAATCCTCTTAACTCATCAAGGGTCATTCCTATCTTCACAGTTTTCACTTCTAAAAACAAAAATTCCACCTCCCCCAGAGCTAGGTGTTAACTCAAAGTATTTTATTTTTAATGTTTTTTATTCTGACAAATATCCCAAGAAGGGGCATTTCTACCTGCAAATAACACAAAAAGACACATATGAAACTGTGAAACTCTATCCTATACCAACTCTTGCTTTTTTAAAGAATAAAATTAATTTAGTGTGTCACTTTTAGGACCTAATCCATATTCTCCTTGACCTCTCTCTAGCCCTTGACACTGTTGATCATTCTCTCCCCCTTGACACTCTCTCTCTTCTCTAGGTTTCTGGAATAGGATACTTTCCTGATTTTCTTCCCACTTATCTGACCATAATTTCTCTTTCTCCTTTGCTGGATGTTTTTCCAGATCTTGCTGTAACTATAGTTATCTCTCAGGGTTCTGTCCTGGACCCTCTTCTCTTCTATCTCTATAATATTTACTTGGTGATCTTATTAGGTTCCATGGATTTAATTACATCTTTATGTTGACAATTCTCAAATCTACCTCACCTGCCTCTAATACCACATCTCCAATTGTCTTTCAGACATCTTGAACTGGATGTCCAGTAGACATATTATATGTCCAAAACAGAACTTATTATTTTTCTCTCAAAATCCTTCCTCTCTCCCCACTTCCCTGTTACTATAGAAGCTAATGTACATCAATCTCCCAGTTCCTCAGGCTCAAAACCTAGCTGTCATCCTGGATTCTTCACTATCTCTCCTTGTCAGTTTTACCTTTGCAACCTCCTAGAATACATCCCTTTCTCTTCTAACTGCCACCACTCTATTGCAAGCCCTAATCATCTCATGCCTGGATTATTACAATAACCTGCTGGTGGGTCTACCTGTCTCAAGTCCCTTCCCACTCCAGCCTACCCTCTATTCAGCCACTAAAGTGATTTTCCTAAAGCTCAGATCTGATTGTGTCACATACTACCATCAACCCTTTTCTGCCATTCAATAAACTTCAGTGGGTTCCTACTGCCTCAAGGAACAAATATAAAATACTCTATTTGGCATTCAAACCCCTTCATAACCTAGGCCTCTTCTAACCTTTCAAGTCTACCTAAACATGCCTCCCTGACACATACTCTTCAATATGGTGACACTGGCCTCCTGGCTATTCCACGAAAAAGAAACTTCATCTCTCAGTTCAAGGCATTTTCGCTGGCAATTCCCCATGCCTGGAAACTGTCCCTCCTCCCCTCTGACTACTGAACTCCTTGGCTTCCTTTAAGTCCCAACTAAAATCCTGCTTTCTGCAGGGAACCTTCCCTAACCTCTCTTAATTCCAGCTGGGGTTGTTTTTAATTTTTTTCCAATATGTCCAATTCTTTGTGACCCCATTTGTGGTTTTCTTTGCAAAAATACTAGTTTACGATTACCTTCTCCAGACCATTTTACAAATGAGGAAACTGAGGCAAACAGGGTAAAGCAACTTACCCAGGATCACACAGCTATTAAGTGTCTAAGACCAGATTTGAACTCAGGAACATGAGTCTTCCTGATTCCAGGCCTGGTACTCCATCCACTGTGCCACACCTAACGATCCCTTAATTTCAGTGCTTTATCTCTTTTATTTATTTCCTATTTAGCTTGTATTTAGCTTCCTTTGCATATGTTTGTTTGCATGTTGTCTCCCTCATTAGATTGTAAGTTCCTTGATAGTCCTTGAGGGACTCTCTTTTGCTTCTTTTTGTAACCCTAGTGTTTAACATAGTACCTAGTACATAGCAGATACATAATAAATGTTTAATGATTGAGAAAGTGATCTAAAGTTTACCTGTGCTTCCTTCTGAACTTCTGTTCTCTGCTCTATATTTGTAAAAATGATTTAGAGTTCACCCTTTCAAAACACCTTTTTTTACATCATTATTGCTACCCCTACTCCTCCTAAGTCCCCAGATGAAAAAAGAATTCAGCAAAATCAAACAAAACAAATCCACACATTAGCCATAGCCAAAGATGGATGACTGCCTCAACCTTTTGAGTCCATCACTTCTCTTTCAGAAGGTGGGGAAAATGTTTCATCATAGACTCTGAATATGTGGTTGTATCAATCAGTGTTTTTAAACTTTTCAAATTTCTCTTTCTTTGCAATACTGTTATCATTGTATGAATTATTCTCCCTGGTTCTTTCAGTCAAGAAGAATTCATTAAGAATTTACTATGTGCTAAGTGCTATATTTAGTGCTAATGCAAAGTTAAAAAATATTCATGCCTCTAATAAATTTATAGGTTAATGGGGAGAAACAGCATGTAAACAACAAGTACATTCAAGATATATAAAGATTAAATGGACTTATGATGGAGAGGGCTATCTACATCCAGAGAAAGAACTACGAGGTGTGAATGCAAATCGAGGCACACTTCATTCTCGCCATTTTTCCTCTCCACTTTTTTTTTTCTTCTCTCTATTGTATTTGTTGTTGGGTTGTGGTTTTTTTTTTGCTTCTGTTTCACCTTTCTCATGAGACATGAGAAAATTTATAAATTAATTCAATGCCTAGTTATACCTGGAAGTTATATGGGACGCCATGCCTTCTTGGGGGGGGGAGGGAGGGAAGAAAATCTGGAACCCAAAATTATGTAGAACTGTATGTTGCAATCTAAAAATAAAAAAAAAAATGGGAAAAAAAAGATTAAATGGAAAGTAATCTCAGAGACTAAGGCATTAGCAGCTGGAGGGGATTAAGAACCCTCAAAGGATCCTCTAAAATCACCACTTTTATAATTTCTTATGGCTCAATTATGTTCTGCTAATTTTTATACCACCATTTGTTCAGCCATTCCCCAACTGGAAAGAAGCACCTTTGTTTCCAGTTTTTGCTCCCCCTTCCCCACTTTTACACCACCTTCTAATTCAGGAAATTTAGTTATACCATTCCCTCCTCACTACTGTCGTCTCTATGAGGTTACTCACCCATTCCATGCATATCCCATCCCTTCCTGCTTCTCTATCTCTACACCAAACTTTTGAGCTCAACCCTCTTCTGTATAAAGGTTCATCTGATGCCTGTTTCCGCTACCCTTACTCCATGTTTACATACTCTTTTTCTCACTACCCAGAAGAAATGAAGTATGTGATAAATAATAAAATAAAACTTCTGGAGGAACAATTTGGAAGGAGAATGAATATCTTAGAAAGTGGCAACTCTTACCCAAGTAATGGATTCCCTGAAAACTAGAACACACAAGAACAAAGTGTGTTCAGAGTCTAATGACTTCATGAAACAGCAAGAAGTCTTAGAACAATACCAGAAGATGGAGGGGGGGAGAAGAAAATTTAAGATATCTGCCATAAAAACTAATGGTGCAGGAAAACAAATCAAAGAGAGATATTTTAAGAGATTTTAGAATATGATATACCAAAAGATAAAAGATATAGGCTGCCCAAGAATAGTTTACCTAACAAAGCTGAGCATAATCCTAGAGGACCTTTAATGGAATAGAATATATACCTGATACAAAGATGAGAAATAAAAAATTAGTCTAACTCATGTGGTGGTACAGGTAGAAGAGAGGAGTGAAGGGGGGAGGAGGTGACAGGGACAGGGAAGGAAGGAAAAAAGGAGAGAGAACCCTGGTAGATATTGGTTCTATGATTCTTGGCCTCCTCCAAAATATCTAGTGTCCATATCTACTTGGTTTAATCCTACTCATACTCTGAAGCATAATATAATGATACCTTCTCCATGAGTCAATCAGTAAGTCAATAAACATTAAATGTCTACTGTGTACCAGCTAGGTGGCTCAATGGATAGAGTACTGGGCTTAGAATCAGGAAGACATGAGCTCAATCCAGCTTCAGACATTTATTAGCTGTGTGATCTTGGACAAGTCATATAACCTATTTGCCTTAATCAACTGGAAAAAGAAATGGCAGACCACTCCAACATCTCTGACAAGAAAACTCCACAGACAGTATTGGTGTGCTGTGGTCCATGGGGCAACAAAGAGCTGGACACAACCTGAACAACAACAACATGTGCCAGGGACTGTGCTAAGCACTGAAGATACAAGGAAAGGCAAAAGTCAGTCTCTGCAATCAAGGAGTTCCACGAAGTTTTAACCCTGAGTATTTCAGACGGAAATGATATATTCCCACTCTTAAATCACATAATGCTTTAAACTATTTTAATGGCAATTATAATTTGTTACACTGCCTTGTGAGCATGTTCATCTAATCAAAAATATGCACTGAAAAATATAAGGAAGTAGGTGATAACAATCTTATGAGTGATATAATTTAAATGCTCCCGAACTACAAAGGAAGGAAGTATAAGTTGCAGGTTAGTGGTAGATGGGAGGATGATCAGGTAAGGATTCGTGGAGAAGGCATCATATAAACTGGGTCTGAATGTTAGCAAGCCTTCTGAGAGGCAAAGATGGGGCCATTCCAAGGACATTCCAAGTAGAGTTAACACCGTGAGTAATGATTCATAATCAAAAAAGTATGATCTATGTTCATGGAAAAATAAATAGAGTATATTGAATGGAATATATTTCTATTGGGGGAGGGATTGAAAGAGTGAGAAACAATGAATAAAAAGTCAATCATTCAATCAGTGTGATAGGTTAGGTACCCAAGACACAGTAGTCAATGACTATAGCAATCTACCCAAAGAATCCAGCTTCTGGGATAAAAACTCACTATTTCACAAAAACTGCTGGGAAAACTGGAAAGTAGTATGGCAGAAACTGGGCATAGACCAATATCTTATACCATATACCAAAATAAACTCAAAATGGGTTCATGATTTAGGAATAAAGGCTGATACTGTAAGCAATTTGGGAGAGCAAGGAATAGTTTACCTGTCAGATTAATAGGAAAGGAAAGAATTTATGACCAAACAAGACATAGAGAGCATTATAAAATGCAAAATATATAATTCTGATTATATCAAATTGAAAAGTTTTTGTAAAAACAAAGCCAATGTAACAAAGATTAGTAGAGAAGCAGAAAATTGAGAGAGACTCTATACAACCAGCGTCTCTGATAAAGGCCCCATATCTAAAATATACAGGGAACTGAGTCAAATTTATAGGAACAAAAGTCATTCCCCAACTGAGAAACAGTCAAAGGATACGAACAGACAGTTTTCAGAGGAAGAAATTAAAGATATCTATAGTCATATGAAAAAATTCTCTAGATTTCTATTGATTAGAGAAATGCAAGTCAAAACAACTCTTAGGTACCACATCTCTCCTGTCAGATTGGTCAACAAGACAAAACAGGAAAATGATAAATGCTGGAAAGGATGTGGGAAAATTGGAACACTGTTACATGGTTGGCAGACTTGTGAATTGATCCAGCCATTCTGGACAACAATTTGGAACTATACCCAAAGGGCTATAAAAATGTGCACACCCTTTGACTCAGCAATACCACTTCCAGGGCTATATCCCAAAGAGATCACACAAGTGGGAAATAGGCCAATGTGTACAAAAATATTTATAGCAGCCCTTTTTGTGGTAGCAAAGAAATGGAAATCAAGGGGATGCCCATCAATTGGGGAATGGTTAAATAAATTGTAGTATATGAATGTAATGGAATATAATTGTGCTATAAGAAATGAGGAGCAGAAGGACTTCATTATAACCTGGAAAAGACTTATATAAACTGATGCTGAGTCAGAGAAGCAGAAACAGGAGAACATTATACACGATTACAGACACATGGTATCTATGATGGCTAACTTTGATAGACTTGGCTCTTCTCATCAATACAAGGTTCAAAGATAGCTCCAAAAGACTCATGATGGAAAAAGCTATGCACATTCAGAGAAAGAATTATGGAGTTGAAATGGAGATTGAGGCAAACTATTGCCTCTCTTTTTTTTTTCCTTCTTTTTTGGTTTCATTTCTTCTTTCTCATGTTTCATTCCATTGGTTATAATTCTTCTTTACAACTGGACTACTCTGTAAGTAAGTTCAATGGAAAGGTATATGTAGAACCTATATCACATTACATGCTGTCTTGGGTGGGGAGAGGGAGGAGGAGGGAGAGAAAATTTGGAACTCAAAAAATTGTGGAACTGAGTGTTGTAAACTAAAAATAAAAAACAAATTCTAAAAAATTTAAAAGTTTTTTTTAAAAAGTCATTCATTCGATTAGCATATAAGAGTCTCCTATGTTCTAGGCCCTGTGCTAAGCACCTGGGATACAAAGAAAAGCAAAAGACAGTTCCTGCTCTCGAGGAGCTCACAAACCAATGGAGGTGAAAAAAGCAAAACAAAAAAAAAAGTACTAATTATATTCAGGATAAATTGAAAATAATAGGGAAGCAGTACTAGAATTAAGAGGGATTGGGAAAGGCTTCCTGTGGAAGATGGGATTTTAGCTGGAACTTGGAGGAAACTGAGGCAGCGAAGAGGTGGAGATGATGAGGGAAGAGTATTCCAGGCATAAGGAATTTCTCCAGCCAGAGAAAACCCTCTGAGTCCAGAAGGTAGATTAGAATACAAAATCTAATAACAAAAAGGTTATCTTATCTCATCTTATTGAATGGAAACAAGAGGAGAACAGATTCAGGTACTAGAGACCCCTTCATGCCAAGCTAAATATTCTTTATTCAAAAGGCAATAATAACACAGATTTAGGGCTAGAAGATTTTTAGATAAAGATTATGAACAAGCTGCAGAACCCACAAAGTGGCAGAGGGAAGCAGGGCTCCAGCCCAGGACAGCCTGGATGGTCTCTGGGTAAGGTCTGTCCCACACGGAGCTCCCAGCCCCCAGCTGAGGGGAGCGGAGCTGAGCCCAGGGCGGACTGCGCGAACAGACCAGACGCGGACCTACCAGACCAGGAGACGAGTGGAGAGTGCCCTAGCATCCTGAATT
>CM053625.1:163793578-163813702 GCA_028646595.1 Phalanger gymnotis | reverse complement strand
GGAATGGCGTGATGGAGGGGAGGGCAGACTGGGGAACAGGGCAACCAGAGTGTACGCCACCTTGGATTGGGGGGCGGGGTGGAAATGGGGAGAAAATCTGTAATTCAAACGCCTGTGAAAATCAATGCTGAAAACTAAACATATTAAAAATAAATTTAAAAAATAAAATAAAATAAAAAAGCTGAAAATCTCAAAAAAAAAAGATTATGAACAGGGAACTAACACAATCAAACTGGTTCTTTAAAAAAATTTATCTGGACACACACACACACATGTATTCATAATACAATGTATCATGCTAAGAATTAGGTGAGATACAATTAAATAAACATTTGTTAAGCATTTACGGTATGCAGAGTATGTCCAAAGAGAGTTACAAATTTATATTAAATTTACTTCCTGCCATGAAGAAGATAGAGAACCATTAAGTAAAGAAGCTGAGGTCCCTTATCTGAGGGGACTCTAAATAGTTATTATAAAGACAAATCAATAATCTCTAGAAGATTAAAATATTTTCTGATTTAATGACAGGTCTTATAATACATACATACATACATACATATATATACATATATGTACATATATATATATACACATAATCATATAATTCATAAATGAGTTCTACATTCCTAATGATTTTTTAAAGAGCCACTGCTAGTTACAAAGGAATTAGAAATTGCCTCTTCATCCCATCTTTTTATCCTTGTTAGAATCTTAAAGTTAAAGAAAACATAAAAGACAAAATTGATTCCTGAACTCATTCTATTTTTAGGTCTGTATATATCTTACTTCTTGTCATAAGAATGGACTAATAAGCAACAGACATATGATTATGTAATAACTTGCAATTATTTTTATGGCAATTGCATGCCAATCTTCTGATGAAATATTTACTGTGTACATACATAGCAATGGCATAAATTACAGGTCCTAACAGTATTAAGAAAAAATAAGAATCAAGTCATGCCATGCAAAATACTTGTGAACTTTCAGGTGATTCATATAAAATTCACTTAAAATATATGCGTGTATTTATGTATAAGTATATATATTAAGTTCTAGAATATTAGACTTTTAAACAAATTCATACTAAAAAAAATTCTAACAAGCCAACAAGATTTTGATTTAATTTTAAAGATGGTAGGGAAGAACCTTTAATGTTATCATTTTTGCAAATGTTTTAAATATTATATGAATATGATAAGATTTTAAGCAGAGTATGACTACAAAAGATTATGATTCAGACAGAAAACATAATCTACAGAAATCATGAACTGTGCAAAATGAGCTCTTCCAGATGACAGATCTCACCAAGAAAAGCTGCCAATAAAATGTAAGCAACTCTAATAGAAAAAGAATTCTTTTGACTTTCAACATATGGCTCTGACACTGGCATATCTATATGTTGTTAGTTACTAGCAACCAGATTTAACTGAGCTGATAAAAAGCTGAAATTAACATAAGTTGTCAAGATCAACTATAAATCTTCACATTTTTATTAAGATGAAAGTTCTGTAAATAAATTAAGATACTCTCTATGTTGATCATAGTTCTTTTCCCCTACTAGAGTCCAACTTCGATGCTTTATTTTAACAGTGAGGTAACCCTGTTTTCTTAAAGAATATGCCAGTTGAATAAAATCTATGGAACAGCAAGTCAGGACAGTTTTGGCTAATTAATGGCTTTTTACTGTGTTTCTTGTCTCAGGACCAGAGTGTAAGATGACAGAATAAGTTTGTCCTTAGAATCATTTTCTAGTTCCACAAGATCCACTTGATCAACAAGTAATATGCTAGAGATACCATAATTAAAACTGCAGTAGAAGAAAAGATGGGAAACCCCTCTAAACAATGTGAAACCTCAGAGAAACAATTAACAAGAATTTATTAAACACCTACTATGTACTAGGTGCTACACGAGAAAATGAAGAAAAAAAGATAAAAGTAAAACAGGTATTAACCTGTTCTGAAGGACCTTGCAGAAATGATAAATAAAAAAAATTTGTTGAGCATTTATTATGTGTTAAGCACTGTACTAAGTTCTAAATATACAAAAATGAAGATAGTCCCTAACCCCAAGGAGCATACATTCAAGAAGGAGAAATAATGCTGACATTCAAAAGATTACATGGAAGAAGGGAGAACAGTGGCCAAGTCATGTGTTGGTTTGGAAAGGAAGTAAAGCCATCAATGAATGGTAATGGAACCACTAATCTAGTTACCATTCCAGAGCCAGAGAAATGAAGGAAAGATGACTTAGTCAAAAGAAACAAAGATATATACATATATGTATACATAATGGGCCATGTGATGCACTTACCAATCAGGAAAAGCAGGGCCCAAAATGAAGAGCTCTGGAGCAGAAAGGGTTAATTTTTCCAGAATAGAATAAAACATAAATACCAGGAAAGGACTGCATAAAGAAACCACTCTCCCCAGATGGCTCTACATCTGTTCTGCTGACCCCCAAAACTTTCTTCCATTTCTGAGTCTGTATGTGTTGGCTTTTATCATTCTCTCCTCAAAGCAAGCAATTTGGCCTTTCTTAACATATAACTCCTAAGGGATGGGAGAGAGCTTTGCATTTATGCACTAAGCTCCAGGGCCAAAGAGGGTATACTGTATAAGGAGAGGAGACCAAGAAGTACAGAACTCACCTCTGATATACATGCTAAGGAAAGAGAACAATAAAATTCCATTTACACTTGTTCCTACTTAGAAAGTTGGATCATGAGAACCAGGTAGACGCACAATTCAAAAAACGTTTTTAAATAATCCACCTTTGTTGTTACAGACTGGATAAATTTCCACAGAAATGGAAAAGTGGTGGTCAAACTGTATAGGCTTAATAAAACAAAAACTGATCATAAGGAAAGAAGTATGTGCCAAGAAGGTCAACAGAGGAAAGGATGGTAATAAAGCCAGGTGCCAAGAAGAAAAATGAGCAGACATAAAAAAGGAAGAAAGAAAACGAATTAGGAAACTAGATATAAAACAATGAAGAACATACTGTGATAAAACTTAACATAAAAGACCTAAATAAGCAAAACAGCCAGATAAATTCTATGAAATTACAGAATAACAAAAAAGATTAGAAAAATAGCAAAATTAGGATAAAAGTCAAAACACCTAAAGAAGTCAATAAGACAAATACCAGATGATTTAGAAAACATGACAGAAAATCTATCCAAGGTAGAAGAGGCTATAAAAAAGGAATGGTAGAATTCGAATTAAAAAATACAGATATGGAGGAAAATTTCACAAAAAAAAAAAAATAAAAGCAAAAGATGGCATAAAGGAAGAACACTCCAGCTTTCTAACGACTCCAGCAAGGATAAAAAAATGAGTACCAGAGACGAGAAAGGATCAAGAAATCCTAAAAGAAACTACAGTAGGTCCATTATGCCATCTCTGCTACACAAAAAGAGAAAGTCAGAAGCCTTTAGGGCCTAGGGAAAGGAATCTATACAGAAATATATTTAATAAACAATTTTAGAACCTGACAAGAATTTGAGAATAGTAAAATAAGATAGGGCTCTGACAATTACTTAATGGAAACAGAAAGGAGAATACATATTTCTTAACTGATTATGGCACTTAAAAAAATTGAACATGTACTATGGGGGAAAAAAAAAAGCCCTCACAAACAGAGAGCACCGGAAATATCAGTTATCATTTATTAAGCAATAAGAATTGAAGAACTGAGGAGCTTTTAAAGAACGGTTAAAATTGGGACCTAAATAACTTAATTCTAAAGACTTGGTAGATCAGAGAAGAATACTAGAAACAATACGGAATTTCATCAAACAAAAGGACAACAATGACACAATACATCAAAACTTTTGAGATTCAGTCAAAGCAGTCAGAAAGGGAAATATATCTCTAAATACTTTCAGAACTTAAAAAAAAGGGAGAGAGGAAGAGGGGAGGGAAAAAGAAAACAGAAAGTGAATTGGGCATAGAAATTGGGAAAATTAAAAAAACAAAACTTAAAAAATACAAACCAAAATAGAAATGCTGAAAATCAAAGAATATGCTAATAGCTAATACTATCTAGCAATTAGCCAGCCTTTTAAGGTTTGCAAAACACTTTACAAATATTATTTCATTTGATCTGCACAATAACTCTGAGAGATAGATGTATTATTATCCCAGTTGCACAATTAAGGAAATTGAGGCAGACAGAGGTTAAGTGATTTGTCCAGTGTCAGGCATCTAAAAAGCATCTAAGATTAGATTTGAACTCAGGTCTTCCTGATGCCAGGAACATTCTTATCTTTTCTAATACAATCAAAAGTAAAGCACTATCCATTATCACCACTATTATTTTATATAGTGCTAGAAAGGTTAGCTATAGCAATAAAGAAATAAAGAGTTGAGGGAATAAGCAGAGGCAAAGAGAAACAACGTTATTATTTTCAGATGATACGACAGCTTACTTAGAAAACCATAGAAAAACAACCAAAAATTAACTGAAACAATTAAAACTTCAGCAAAGTTCTAGCATGTAAAATAAATCTACAGAAGCCATCACCCTTTCTATACATTATCAACAAAAGTCAGCAGGAAGAAGTAGACAGAGAAATTTCACTCAAAGTAATAAATTAAAAAATCAAGAAATCACCTAAAGGATACAAACTAGAATGAAAAGAATACAAATATAAAACTATCTTTACAGAAATAAAATATGTAAAGGTATATCAATTGTACATAGCTAGAATAAGTCAATGTAACGGAAATGACAGTAAAAAGATTTTTTTCCCCATTCAACAACTCCTGTTCTCACCCTTGGTGAATTAATGTTTGTTTCTGTAGAAGTTCTTCATTTTCATGTAATCGAAGTTATCTACTTATCATTTGTAATTGCTTCTATCAACTGTTATCTCCTACTCTTTCAAAAGATATATGATCAGTTGTCGCAATTTTTTAATACTGTATCATTAATATCAAGGCCATGTATTGATTTAGAATGCAGTGTAGAATATGATGTAAGATATTGGCCTAAATTTAATTTCTGTCAGATTGCTTTCCAGTTTTCTCAGATTTTTTTTATCACTTATAAGGGAATGTGAACTTTAATCCTCAGAATGTTAATTCTATTGTTGCTCACTACCTTCTCCTAATTCTTTTAATATACTTAAATCCTCAGGGCCATCTGCCCATATTCTCTCTCTGTTCTATCTTTGAGTCTCAAGAAATACAATAACTCTTAACAGACCAAAATCTCTTATTACCTTACAGTCATAAGACAGTCGATTTTATTGTTTTATCTTTTCTTGTCCATGATACTTTTTTTTGGCTGTTTTTCTCTTATTTTAAGTGCCTGCATATTGAATATGCATACCTCAAATTTCTTGTGTGGAAGAATGACTCAAATGTCTCCCATTTGTTTAAAGCATATTTTTTATCTTTGGAAAAACAGAAAAGAAAGAAATCCAAGTTGTCAATAGCCACATGAAAAAATGCTCTAAATCACTAATAATCAGAAAAATGCAAATTAAAGCTACTCATGTTCCACCCCATACCCCTCGAATTGGCTAAATTAACAAAGAAGGAAAATGACAAATGCAAAGGAGTTGATGAAAAGCAGGTACTTTTCATGTACTGTTGGTGGAGCTGTGAAGTGGTCCAACTATTCTGGAAAGCAATTTGGAACTACGGCCCCAAAAGTATTAAATCCTAACCCATTAATACTGCTACTAAGTCTATACCAGATCTATTACCCACTCCCAGGGTTGTTGTGAGGATCAATTGAGATAACAATCATAAAACACTTAGCACAGCGTTTGGCACATAGTTAAGTGCTATATAAATTTTTGCTATCGTCAGTATGATTATCATTGTCATCATCATCGTCACCATCATTATGCCCCATAAAAATCAAAGAAAAAGCTCTTTTTGTAATGGTAAAGAATTGAAAACTGAGGGAATGCCCATCAATTGGGAAGTGGCTTACAAGTTATGGCATATGAATGTTATGGAATACTATTGTGCTGTACGAAATGATGAAGGGCATGGTCTCAAAAAAAAACCTGAGAAGACATGGATGACCTGATCCATTGTAAAGTGAGCACAACTGGAACAATTTATACAATAACAACAATATTGCAAATATATTCAACTTAGAAATGGTAATTCTGATCAACACAATGACCAATGATAGTTCTAAAGGAGTCATGATGAAATAGGCTATCCACTTACAGATGACTTTGTGCTTTGTTCTTGAGGACCAAAATGAAATCACTATGTTACAGTCAAATTACAATGCATCTGATCAGACCAGTAATGAGTTTGAAATGCTCTACCATAGGTCAGGCACAAATAGTCCATGTGAACATTTGGGGTAGATTCTCTAAACTTGAGCATATTGCATTTCTTTTGAGCTACTGCAATTTTGCTTTGCTCACAGAATATAGCACATTCTCTGCCAAGGGCAAGCCATGCTGGGTGACAGTCTTGTGCCAGTGTTTCCCACGTTACACAATCAATTCTAAAGTTCTTAAGAGAGACCTTGGGATCCTTGTATCACTTCTTCTAACCACCATGTAAGTACTTGCCCTATGTGAGTTTCTCATAAAATAGTCTTTTAGGCAAGCATAAGCTGGACAATCGAACAATGTGGCCAGCCCATTAGAGTTGTGCTCTCTGCAGCAGAGTTTGAATGCTTGGCAGTTTAGCTGGAGAAAGGACCTCAGTGTCTGGCACCTTATCCTGCCAGGTGATCTTCAGAATCTTCCTGAGACAATGCAAAAGGAAGAAAGTCAATCCCCTAGCAAGGCGCAAGCAGACTGTCCAGCTGTCACAGGCACACAACAATGAGATGACCACAACGGCCCTGCAGACCTTCCTTCTGGTAGTCAGTCTAACATCTCTTGTCTCCCATGCTTTCCTCTGGAGGGAGCCTCCCAAACACTGGCCTAGTTCTGGTGATGTATGTGTCAACTTCACTTACAGATAAAAAGCCAATGGATTCAGAGTGCAAACTGAAATGGGTTTTGTTTTCTTCTTTTTAGGGGGAAGCGGGGGTTGTTGTTGCTAATTTAAGAATTTATTTTGCATGATTATACATATTTATAATGAATTTTGTTTTTCTTCCTTCTCATTGGTTGGGAGAGGTGAGAAGAGAGGGAGAGAATTTGGAACTGAAAATAAAGCAAAACTGAATTTGAAAAGAAAAAAAGGCTCATTTTTGCAAAATAAATTAACTCGTGGTGCGATCCAATTACCTTTGCTTTTAGAAACTATTATTCTATCTCCTCTTATTTCTCACAAACGAAAGTAATCCTGGGTGGGTGTGATAACATATCTCTCTGTATGATCCTCTGACATTTATTACACTTAGTGACTTTCTGATGTTTCCTAAAACTTACTGCACTATTTGGGTTGTAGTGTGAGTTCAGGGAAGACTAGTACCTCTGGCATGAGGGCTGCTGAGCTGTTTTCAGGGCTGTTTTCCACCTTTGGTGTCCACCTGATTCACCCAACTCTCACCTGTGGCTCAAAGAAGCTGAAGCATAGGCAGCAGCCACACCCAGGTAAACCATTTCAGCAGACAGGCTAAACCAGGTTGAGGGTAACCAAGTTAGGGGAGTGTCTACCCCAAGCATGTAAAGACTTCCTTCAGCAGAATGGGTGGATGAGAACAATTTGTTCCAACAGCCATGAAGTCATGCCAACTACTCAGTGCTAATGGAGCCACACTGATTAGTGATAAGAACATGATCCTGGAGAGATAGGCTGAACACTTCTACAGTGTTCTCAACAGACCATCATTAATCAATGCTGAAGCCACTGACTATGTGATATGCCCTAATCAAGTAAGAGTTTAACGGTGCTTGATTAGGGCATATCACAAATTCTTCACTATCTTCTTCTTCCCCTCTCCTCTTTTACATGACCTCCTATTCTGCAATTTAGTCTTATAAAAAGCATTTGCTTCACCCATGTTCGAATGAGATAATATCTGTAATCAGCACAGTGGCTGGCATATAGTAGGTGCTTAAAAAAATGCTTGTTGCCGTTTCCTTTGTAGATGGAGTGTTGTAATGGCTTGATTCTAATCCATCTTCTCTTCTGTTTGATTTCTGTTTTCTTCCTCCTTGTGTGCTTTTAGAAAGAAGTCTCTTAATTTCTGATTTTTTTTTGTCATTCAAAGTTGCTTTATTGTATTTCTTGTATTTCTGTTGTTTGAGGTATCTGAAAAGTAAACAGTATCTTCAGGCTCAGTTTTCGCTGTGTAAATTCTTCAAGCGCATCTTCCTTAATTAACACCCATCTTTCTTCATTAACAGTTAAACTTAAATTTGCAGGGTATGACACTGTGGGGTGTACTTTGAGCTCCTTTGCTCTTCGGAATACATTGTTCCATTCTCTTCCAGGTTTCTAGTGGGTACAGAGAAGGTCTTTTTCATGGTAAGCTGAAGAATTTTTTTTTCATTGGAGTTGTTCAATTTAACCCTTTTGTTTCTTAGAGTATGCAACAGAAGGTTTCTTCTTCCCTCTCTCCCCAAGGAGGTAATCTGTGGAATACTTCATTTAGAATTTCATTTCTGAGTTCAGAAGATCTGGGAAGTTTTCTTGTATGATTTCTTACATTAGGGTGTTCAGGTTTTTTGGTTTGTCTTTTTCATCTAGGAGACCTATAATTCTTCAGATATTTCTATATCTCATCTTTAAGATCAATATATTTGTTTGTATGTATATTATGTTTTCTTTTTAATAGTATTGCTTTTTCGCTTCTCTTCTTGCAGACTGTCCTTCACTTCTATGTATTTGCATTCCCAATAAATTATTCTCTATTTTGTTTCTTTGGTGAATTTAAGTTTTTCCATTCCATCAACTATTTCTGCCGATCAGGCCATAAATTATGTATTCACAATTCTCATTTCTCTTTTAAACTATTTAGGAACATTCTACTATGTGGTTGCAGGCTGTCTTAAATATCCAAAGAGTCCTGTACCTCATCAGGTATTGATTCATTTTGGTTTGTCTTGTAATATTTATTCAAAAGTACCTGAATTCTCTTGGCTGGTCTAAAGGGTCATATTCCTTTTTGTTATTAATATCTTTTTTCCCTTATATTTCCTTATTACTTACTTTCTGGTTCTTTCCCCTTTAACTATGATTTCCTTTGGGGCTAAACCTTAAAACCATCTAAACCTCCTCCCTCTTTCAGTGCTGCCCCAAGTTACTTCTGGGAGGAGAGAACTGGACCCATCTGGATGCCAATCTACTTTTCGACAGGTTTAGCAGAATATCAGATACGTATAGTACACTGCCATCCCATCCCAGGTCCCTCTATTCCTCAATTACCTAGTAAGTGCTGCTATAGTGCAGAGATTTGCCACAATGCAGTCCCAGTCAGAAAAAGTTTTCTAGGGGTGGAGGTGAGTTTTGTTGCAAGCCCATTGGTTGGCTTGTGCAACCCTACTAGAGTATGGCATCCAGTGGGAGACGGGGTGCTGAATAAGCCCTTAAGGATTAAAGAGTAACTTCCTCTGTTTCTAATTCTTCAGGGTTTTTTTTTTTAATCTCATTAGGTTCTTGGTGTCTTAGTATGTGAAGACAGCTGAAATTGCTTTTTGTTGGATATCCTATTTTGGCTTGAGAGATACAGAATGGTGAAAGTATCTAGTCCTTTATATTTTTGGTCACATAACCCAGAATTCTAGAATACTTTATTGAACACTTTATTAACAAGATATTACCAAATAAATTGTTTCCTTTTGGGGGGGGGGGACAGAGGACGACAAGGTTACTAAACTGGGAGGATATCATTAATTAATCTATCAGTCAATTAGTATTTCTTAATCAGTGGGTACACCAGGCATTGCACTAGGCACTCAGTACACAAAGACAAAAATAAAACAGTTCCAGCCTCAAGGAGCTTACATTTTATCAGAGGTGTCTTTGATATGAAAGAAAAAACAGCTTCACAAGTACAAGATGGGAAGGCATGGCTAGATAGCAGCCAAAATAGCTTAGGCTGTAATAAGAGGAGTATAGCTTCCAGGAATTGGGAGCTGAAAGTCTCATTTACTCTGTACTAATCATATCTCATATGGAATATTAGGTAGCGCCTTGAGTGTCAGAGTTCAAGGACAGGGGAGCAGAGCCAGGATGCTAAAGGGTCTTGAGTGCATGTCATGTGAAGATCAACTAAAGGTTATCTACTCTGGAAAAGAGAGGGGTTGGTTACACTAGTTCTGTTTGAACCCAGACAGTAGAACCAAGTACAATGGATGGGAATTACACAGAGGTAAATTTAGGTGTGATGTCAGTAAACAGTTAAAATGAAAGCTGTTCAAAAGTGACACGGGCTGTTCTGGAGAGGTTATGCGTTACCCCTCTTTAGAGGGCTTCATGCAGATAGTTTGGATAACTATTTGGGGGTTATGTTATACCAGGTATTCCATTCTTGCATGCACTGGACTGAATTGCCACTAAGGTTCCTTTCGAATTCTTTGATTCTGTGACCCTGTGTATACATGTAATTTATACAAAATACATAGAAAAACAAGATAATTTGTGGGGAAGGGTACTTGCAGCTAGCTAGAAGTACTGAAAGAAATACCAAATTCTAAGTGAAGGTGAAGGAGAAGTACATTTTAGGTATGGAAGAATATGTATATAAGACATATGATAAATGATATTTTTGAGAGAAATATCAAAGATATAATAATATAACTAGATATAGTTGCAACAGGTTGGATGCCTGAATTCAAAAAATAATCTTCAATGATCTAAAGGCAAAATGGCAGGAGGTCTCTAGTGTAACGACCCAGAGATCGATGTTTGGCCTTGAATTGCTAAATATTTTTATCAATAACTTGAATAAAGGCATGTAATACATACTTATCAAATCTGAAGATGACACAAAGTTGAGAGAGATCACCAGCTCACTGAATGACAGTAAGAATTCAAAGAGACCTTGAAAAACTATAGCACTCGGTTAAATTAATGAGATGACATCTAATAAAGATAAATGTAAAATATTTTACATGTATACAAAAGATTAAATTCATAAATATAGGTTGTGAGAGGTATGGTAAAAAGCAATTTTTCTTTAAAAAAAAAGATTCAGAAGTTTTAGTGGACAGAAGGTTCAATATGAGTCAGCAGTATGTTGTGCCAGTCAAAAGTACTAATGTTCAGCTAGGTCTACGTTAAGAAAGGCAAAACTAGGTATAAGGATGTAACTGTAGCTTCTTTATTCCGCCCAACTTATACTACATCTGAAATACTGTGCTTAATGGAAGCCCAAAGGGAAAATCATGAGCAAAAGGTTTAGCAACTACAAAGAGGTAAAATTAGACTTGAAGTAGTGAAAAAAGTTCCAAATGGAACTGGGAAGTAATTGGTTCCCTTTCACTCAAAGCCTTCAATCAGAGTCTAAATGATCACTTTTCTGGTATGTTATATTGAGAATTCATTTGGGATATAGTTTGACAGAGATAGTTGCTGAGGTCCCCTCCCAATCAGAAGTTCTATGAAATACTCATTATAACTACTATATATTCCAAGATGCTCAATGCTCTTATGAAAAAAGGCCTAAGTTACCATTTGAGTCATAATCACCATTTAACAATTTATGAATCTGAAGTTAATACCTCTGATTAGGGGTAGTATACAAGATACATAGACAACTAGCAAAAATATGTAATACCAAAAGCAATTCCTGCATAGATATGTGGTCAAAGGATATGAAAAAAAATTATGAGAAATTATTAACTATTAAAAACATAAGAATATAGCAAATGTAAAAACAGTCAATAAATATTTATTAACCATTTACTATGTGCTATGCACTGTGCTAAACACTGGAGATACAATACCAACAAGAAAAAAAGGAGTCCTTGCACTCAAGTAGCTTACAATCTAGTATGAAGGTAAAAATAATTCTTTAAAAAAAGAAATGATAGTTTCCTAGAAGAAAAAATTATAGGAAAAACAATCCTTAACAATGAAAGGCAAGTAAAAAGAAAGCTCACAGATCCTCACACTGAAGCTATTAACTTATGCTCCCCTCTTGGGGGAACCTCTGATTTCTCTGTTGATGAAAAGTGTGTCACATGTAAAGGAAGTAGAAGCAATGATGAATGACAATTATCCTCTCCTCTTCCAATTGATGAAAGGTTGACCCTGCTATGCTGGACACAAAGCTATCTAACTGGGCAGGGTTAATATTTAGAGTTAGACCACTATGATCACCTTCTACTAGACTGTCTTAAATTAAGATTCAGGCTCTATATTATCCACAATAAATCAGATGTATCCACTGTGATGCATATGGCATTTTACTTTTATGATTCATGGAGCATACATTCTGACATTTATAAAAGCAAGCCCACATCTATTTGATTAGGCAGAAATTCTCTCCTTTAAGATGAGATGAGAACAGGAGGGCTCCCGTGAATTCTTCAGTGTCTTTCATATAAGTGCCAGACAACTGTGCTTTGCTCTAAAGCCATATTCACAAGGGTTTGCTAAAGACAATTTTATTTCTAAAAGCTGCCTAATAAGCATGTCATTTTTATCCAAGAGAAAAAAATTAACTAAATGAGTAAAATATATTCTAAAGCATTATTCCATCTGAGGTTTAGGGAGAATTGTTTTTCGGGTCAGCTTTTGAATATATATTCATTTATCAAAAACGTGAGCATGCTAATAACACCTATCTTGAACTTGCTGAGAAACAACTATAATCAATCCATAACAGCCTAACTAGCTTGCCATATAACACAGCAGGCCTGGAATTTAAATGAAAAGTAAATGTAGGGAAATTGCCAGTTTTCTTTCCAGAAAATGCATTTAAAAAAATGACTCTCAAATTCCAATTGACAATACATAGTTCAGATTCCTTTAAAAAAAAATAAAATAAAATCAAGAAAAATTCAAACAAATTTAATCAACCTAATTGTACTCTTCTGGTTCAATAATGGCTCTCAAGAGGAGTTATGAAGAACTTAAGAAAAAATACTACAGGTTTACAAGATCTGAAACTGCTGAGGATTAAGTAATAAGAAAAATTAGAAAACATCCATAATCCTCTATTAATCTGTTTCTAAATCATGCTACTTGAATACACATATTTTTACGCTTCTGTTTTCTAATGGAAAACAATTACTATGCCACTTGAAATGTGGTTCCTTTAGATAATCTAAAAGGAATTAAAAGAGCTAATATAAACATAAAAATATGTAAAAGCATAAGGTAAAATGAAACCATTCTTCTATATACTTCTTTATAATTTTGCTTCCATATTACTGATTCAAATCTTTGTTTTAAAAATCTTCACTTAACCTTGCTACCACTTTGAGTTGCCATTCCATTCATTCCCCAAACAGAGTTTCTCAAAGTCCCACTGACTAAATTTCCTCCCCATCTACTTACTCCATAACACCTTATAATTTGGTATCTGTCCTCAGCACTTCACTGAAATTGCTCTCTAGGTTCATGAACACTGTGCTCCTAGTCAAATCAAATGATTCTTTCTTGGTTTTAATCCTATTCTAGCAACATCATTTGACATTATTGAACAGTATGTTTTCCTTTTTGAACCATTTTTCACCCTTGGCTTATTTGACCTCTTTCCTATTCTCCTACAAGGATGGCTAATCTCTCATCTTCACTGGCTCCTCTGAGCTGGTCCTAGAAAAATTGGCCTTTTGCTCTTTTTAAATTTAAATCTTTCAAAAATAAAATCCACTCTCATGGTCTGAAATGCCACCAATAGGCAGATGTTTCATATATTTCCATCTCCAATCCTCACCTTTTACTCTCTCTCCAATTTTGGATGTCCTTACACTTACATCATCCTAGAAGCCCTTCTACAATCTGAAACTTAATCTATGTGTGTTGAACAAACCACTTAGCTCCTCTGTACCTTACTGATGAGGAAACGATGAGGCAAAAAAGGAACAAGGAACTCCTGTGGAGAAAGAACATCATGAGTAAAGGAAAAGTGTCAAGAATTTTGAGTTATGTGAAGAAACACGTGGAACTTCTCTTGACTAAAATGGTCACTGTATATTGGGAAACAAGGCTAGACATGTAAAGTAGGTACCTGAAGGCAGGCAGAAGAAACTGGATTTGATTATATACATAATTAAGCCACTAAAGATTCTCAAGCAGGGAAACTACCTGAATAAAATGGGATTTTAGAAGGATCAGTCTGACAGAATCACTCAAGATGGACTGGAAGTAGGAAAGTCTGGAGAAGGGAGACCAGATGAGATCTGGTTGAAGTAATCTGTATATGAATTGATTAAATCCTCCCACGAATTAATGGATAAAGTCCAATTTTTCTAGACTGGGTGAAAATCTTCTACCCTCAACCATAATAATTTTCCACTTTGGCCAGACTTCTCTACTTTCAGTCCCTAAAGTATAGTATGTATCTCCTCACATTTTCTATATTTACCAAGACTGTACTATCCTGGCCCAAAGGATCCTTCATAAAAAATCCACTGATTTTCTCTTTATTGACATGAGGAAACCACTCCACAGAGCCCAGTCTGGTCCTACTAACATCCTCAGTGTCTTCTGTAGTGTGATCAACATTTTTCACCTTGGCCACAATAGTTCATAGGCCATCAATAGTCTCACATAAGACAGTTTTGATGTAAAACTAAACTTGATTCAAGTGAAAGGAGATAATTTCAAAGTATAAACTTCATGAGGTAAACAAATATCAGATAACATAATTAAATAGTTTGAGTCAGCTCAACTCAGATTTCCTTTACATTCCACCTTAATGCTAGAAACCTTTTCCAGCCTATTACACAGACTAACCTCAGCATCAGCAAATAATCCCCAGGAAATGGAAGCATTCATCATCATGGAGATTGCATCAGCTTTGGTACTCATACTTCATCAATACAGTCAGTTACCATCAGTACACTGTTAGTCTCAGGTACCATCAGTTACCTCTACCCCTCTTACTGGAGGGTTAGAGGGTAAAGCAAAAATAAATAAATAAATAAAAATAAATAAATAAAAAATAAATTTAAAAAAAAATCCTCCCAAACCACTATTTAAAGAAAGCTCAGAAGCCTAGCCAACTTTTCATTCCCCACCAGCTGCACTACTTGGATTCAACTCCAGTAGCAAAATGCCCCGGAGCTATCTAGATACCTTCTCTTCCTCCCTGCCCACTCCCACTTCCCACTTACTACTTCCTTTTGTATGATATCTTGCCCTGTTAAAGACTTTAAGTTCCTTGAGGCAGGGACTTTCTTTTTCTTATTTGTATCCCCAGGATTTAACATAGTGCCTGGCACATAGTAGGTACTTAAAAATATTTATTGCTTTATATTGTATTGTAAATGGATCCTCCAACTTCTATCTTCTCCTACCTGTTTCCTGGGCTGGTCAGCCTTCTACCTTCCTCTCAGATTTGGTTCTACATTTTGTTCATGAAATACAATTGAATTCAACAAGAATTTAATAAGTGTCTATGTGCTGGGGCTAGTGCTAGATGAGAGTTTCAAAGACAGAAATGAAAAGTACCTGTCCTCAAGCTGCTCACTTTCTCCTGGGGGAATGATATGAAGACTTACAGGAAGTCAGAGAAGCTAAGAAGCAGAGGTAAGGAAGGAAGCATTCTAGACACGGATGGCAGTTAATGATCTAGGAGACTGGAGATCACAGGTAAGGAATAGCAAAAGTACTTTTACTACACAAATTATACAGGGTGGGGAGGAAAGTATAAATAGTATATGGAAAGCTAGGCTGGGGGAGGGAAAATGACACAGGAAAGTGACCAAGATAGAAAAGGCCTCTTGCAGAAGGGATATAAGCTGAGGCCAAGGAAGCCAAAAGCAAGAGGTAAGGAAGAAGAGCATTCCCTGCATGGGGAATATCAAGTAGAAAGGCAGGGAAAGCAAGCTCAAGCTTCATTATTAATTTGGTCATTAATTTTGTCTTGCTGTGGTGTTAATGTGATTAAAGATCTTCCCCGACCATTCAATAGGGCCTTTATTTTGGAAGCCCCAGGCTCACACCCTTTTGCTAATTAGGTCATAAGAGGTGTGAAGCCCTCAGGGCCTAAGACCAGAGGCAACTGGATGTGCACTGAGTTCTAGCCAATCAGATGTGCATGGATTCAGCCAATCAGAGACCTGAGTTCTAGCCAATCAGAAGCTGGCTAAAACTGTGTAAGGAGAGCCCAACATGTGAGAGAAATGGAATTGAGAAGCAGACATCAATAATACATTGAGGCAGCAGACATCAAGAGGGCATTGAAGGGCAGACAATGAGAGAGCCAGTGTTGAGAGAAACTGCAGAGAAGAGAGTTCTGAAGATCAAAGAACTGAGAATCTACAGTATCTAGATATTGGAGAACTTAGAATTCGGAGAATCCAGGAGACTACAAGGAATCTGAGAACTGTGGGAAAGGATGCAGGCAAGCAGACAGTTAGGATTTGTGAGTGATTGTTTAGGAAAAGGCCCTAGCAGGAGGGAAGGTTACAGAATGACTTGGTTCCTTCCTACAACACCATGTTATAATTTCCTTGTTGCTACATTGAGGTGGGCTTACTGGCTTTGGAATATAATTACTGCTATATCTAACTGTGGTTATTGGTCTTGGGATCTGATACTCTGGTGACTAAATAAATGTTATACTTCCTCTGCCTTCTACCTAGAAAGTTTTTCGTGCTTTGCAATTCTGAACCATACAGGCATGTTCATGGTCATCCTCGAGGTCATGAATCTTGCCTTACTGATATACTTGCCTTGTGAAATTCAATGATACTGATAAAACTGGCATAAAACCTAAAAATGATGTCTGTGGCAAGTGTGGATGGTTCAAACATAATAAAATATACCCTTACTAAGCAATTCTATAGTGGTCTGAGGATTGGTACTACATGGTTTTTCCTTGTTATTGTTATTCAGTTGTTTTCAGTCATATCTGACTCTTCATGACCCCATTTGGGGTTTTGTAGGCAAAGATACTGGAGTAGTTGGCCATTTCCTTCTCCAGCTCGTTTTATGAGAGGAGGGTCATGCAGCTAATTAAGTGTCTGAGGCCAGATTTGAACTCAGGAAGATGAGTCTTTCTGATTCCAGGCAAAAGCTCAACAGGCCAGGACTGAATAAATGAATAAATAAGCACTTGGGTGCTTATTATGTGACAGGCACTGTGCAAAACAAATGAGGATACTGCCCCTCCATAAACATCAAAAACAAGAGACAATTCCTGCTTTTAAGGAACTGGCATTTTAACAGAGAAGACAATAAGGATAGGGGAGTTGTGGCCAATGTGATATGGAAGTAAAGGGTATGGTAAGTGGAATCCTTTGTCAACTGATTGATACATTCCTTCCAGGAATAGAGGTGTTGATTATTACTGTTCAAGCATAAATATAAAATGGGAAAAATATGAGCAAGAGTTAGAGGGTTCACATGTAAGAATGTTTTGTGCATCATAATACGTATGGGGGCATCTAGCTATGAAATCTCAAGTCGTCAGGAGTATAGGGTCTTGGGCTAGAACTAGAACAAAGATGGAGGGTGGGGATGGCGTGCAGGGGCACAACACGAACATGGCTAGGGTGCACTGTCGTGGCTTTGGGGAATTAGAGAAAGTAAACTCAGATCAGTCAGGATGACGTGGTACCATAAAACTGTCCCGTGAACAGCTACTGAATATGGGGCAATATTAACACACCTATGTCAAACAATGATGTAACTTAATTGTTATATTTAGATTTAGATTTCACATTCATCTTTGATATTTTTAAGTATAACAATGAGAAGATTGTGGTTTATAAGCTTAAGCTTGGCAAATGAACTAAATAATAGCTAACAGTGATATTTAATTTTCTAGTACTTTGGGGGCATGGTACACTACGTAGGACCTATGTGTTTCAGCAGTGATACTGGAAGAGTGGATGCCAACTAGAGGAATGAAACTCTCCTAAATCCCATCTGGAAATAACAGTTCAGAAAACTGCACTATATCTAGGGTCTAGCTTCTGGATATATTCTCTTCACTTGAATATTTTTAAAAATCTGTTTAGAAGACTACAATAAGCAGTATCAAATTCAATCCAATTTAATTCAAAAAACATTTACTAAGCATATACTCAGGTGACAGGCACTGAACAAGACAGAGGGGGGAAAAAGGCAAAAATGAAATAGCCCTCAAGGAACTAACAGACTACTGGGAATGGGGGAGGAGGCCGGGAGGTGAGGACAAACTTTATAAAAATAAGTAAAAACACAGTAATTTTTTGGAATACAAACTAGGAGGATCACAGAAGGATTACGGTGACAAATGATCTGAGTCACGAAAGGACCTAAAGATTCTGGGAGAGAGAAAAGTGACATAGTATTCCAGACATGGACAAAAAGGAAGGTATTTCATGTATAGGGTTTAATGGGGATACTAGTCAGAACAAAATGTTACACGTATAAGAGAAGGTGATATGAAATAAGATAAAACAAAGCCATACTGGGTAAAGAAAAAGCCAAACAAAAGAATTTCTATTTCATCCCCATGATCCAGTGATGATTCTTGAGCAAGGGGAGAAACCTGATCAGATCTGTGCTTTAGGACTACCAAGCAAGGAGAACCAACTAAAGTCATGACAATTTGAAAGTAGAGAATTGCTGCCAGCAGCTGTGGCGCCAAAATGGCCGGAGATGGCTGAATGTCATGGAGAATGAAAAGATTACACGAGCCAGGAGGGAGAGTACGGGACAGCTCCGTTTATTAAACTGAGGGACAGGGCTTATATACTTTTTTAGGCAAGCAGATCAACAAATTCACCTACGAAAACATTTGCATTGCATGACCTCTCATGCTATGTTCCCCTTTTGCCATAAACAATATTGTGTTAATAGACCACAGGTGATGTTTAGCACGTGTATGCCGTGGAGGTTTTGGAGAAAGCACATGTGTACCAAGGAAGCTTGGAGAAGCTTCATTCTGAGCAGCACATGTGTCCAGGCAGGGTTTGGAGAGCCCACAGGCTGAGCTATCAGCCCAAGGGCAAGAACAGGCTTCAGAGAAAACCTCGTATGTATCTATATCCCAGAATGGACTTTCTCAGAGCTGGCCCTCTACAGAGAATAGGACACATATAAGAGATGTACTAGAGGTAACAGAATTTGATAACTGACTGGGTATGTTAGGTGTGAGGGAGAGAGAAGAGTTGAGGATGATTCTGAGGTTGTGAATCCAGATGAGTAAAAGTGCTGTACTTAACAAAACATAGAGAACTTAGGAAGAAAAGTGGGTTTAAGAGCAAAAATAATGGCATCCATTTTGAACATGCTGAGGATGAGGTTTCTATGAATAGGTATGTCCTGCAGGCAGTAGGATATATATCACATGATATTATGGAAAAGTTAAGGGCATTACTTGGAAAGCATATGCATAGAAATAATCATTGAATCCTTGGAACCTAATGAATGCACCAAGGGAGAGAACCAAAAAAGAAAAGAGAAGCCCAAAAAGAGCCTTGGATATAGTCAGGAAAAGGGGTCAGGGCAGAGGTGAGACAATGAGGAGTGCTCAGACATGTATAAGAACCAAGAAGGAGCAATGTAACAAAAGCAGAGAAAAGATAATGTTCTATCCAGAAGAAGAGAGTAGTTGAAAGTGTCTAAAGTTGTAGAGAGGTCAAAAAGATATAGAAAGAGAAAAGGTGGGGGCGGAGCCAAGATGGCGACTGGAAAGCAGTAACCGGCGTGAGCTCCCCACCAAGTCCCTCCAAAAACCTATAAAAAATGGCTCTGAACCAATTCTAGAACTGCAGAACCCACAAAGTGGCAGAGGGAAGCAGGGCTCCAGCCCAGGACAGCCTGGATGGTCTCGGGGTAAGGTCTGTCCCAAACGGAACTCCCAGCCCCGAGCTGAGGGGAGCGGAGCTGAGCCAAGCAGAGCCCAGTGTGCCCGGCGCAGCGTGGCAGACCGCGGACCGACGAGACCAGTAGTGGAGCCGAGAGTGCCCTAGCATGCTGAATTACTGAGCTGTGGCATGTACCAGACCTCACAACCCACAAACAGCAAAGACTACACAGAAGGTTAGTGGGAAAAGCTGCGGGACAGGACAGAGTTTGCGGTTCAACTACCACCCCTGAGGCAACGGAGGCGGGGCAGCTTTAGAAATTC
>CM053625.1:163728693-163793078 GCA_028646595.1 Phalanger gymnotis | reverse complement strand
GGGCAGACTGGGGAACAGGGCAACCAGAGTGTACGCCATCTTGGAGTGGGGGGGGAGGTGGAAATGGGGAGAAAATCTGTAATTCAAACGCATGTGAAAATCAATGCTGAAAACCAAACATATTAAAAATAAATTAAAAAAAAAAGAAAGAGAAAAGGCTTTTAGATTTGCCAGCATTGCTAAAACGAATGAATAATCAGATGCCAATTATGACTTTAAAAGGATCATCTTAATATAATATAATAATTTTTATATTTATTGAGTACAGCAAAATTCCATACCATTATTCACACATTCTATTACATATTGATGTGTGTATGTATGAGTGAGCAAAGAGATGTGTGTGTATATACAAGTATGTACACACACATATGTATACCCACACATATACATATACACACACATGTATGTGTAGAAATCATTTGGGGTAACAAAATAGCATTGAAGTTAGCATCTTTCTGTTAATTTACAGATATTATTGATTGACATGCAAATACAAAATAAACATATAAAAATATTTAAGTAAAAGGATGCAAAAGGGTGCAGGTTTAAAAAATGTACTGTAAGTGAGGAGCATTAAATAATTAATAATAATCTAATGAATACAAAATGAAAGGTAACCAAGGCATGGCATTAGAATACTTAGAGAGGATCTTACCAAGCCACCTCATTTTACAGTTTAAGTTCAATTCAATGAAAATTAATTAAGCAGATATTAAGTATTAAGTTAAAGAGCAGTTCTATCTATTGGAAATCCTCTTTGAGGAAAACAAAAAAAGGCCCAAGGTTCCTAGGTCGTTACTATAATAATGAAAACAATAATTTTTTTAAAATTCAGGACATCAAGAAATAGTGATACCTTTTGGACTGCTGGAAAATAATAAGCATTTACTAAGTACCTACTATGTGCCAGGCTCTTTGCTAAGTGCTGGAAATGTAAAGAAAGGCAAGGGATATATTCTCTGCTCTCAAGGAATTCACAGTCTAATGGGGTGAGGGGGAGAGACAATAAGCAAACAAATATATACAAACAAGCTATAATCAAGATAAACAGAAAATAATTAAGAGAGGGAGGAGGCTAGAATTAAGAAAGATTGAGAAAGGTTTCCTGTGAGAAGGGTTTTAGTTGGGACTTGAAGAAAGCCAGGGAAGCCAAGAAGCAGTGATGAAGATGGAAAAACATTTCAGGCATGGGAAATGGTCATAAAAAACATCCAGAGCTTGGATATGGAGTATCTTTGTTTTTGCAAAAGCAAAGAGGCCAGTGTCACTGGAGAGAGAATAAAAAGTGTAAGAAGACTGGAAAGGGGGAGGAGAAGTGGGTGCCAAGTTATAAGGGGCTTTGAAAGTCAGAGGATTTTGTATTTGATCTTGTAGGTAACATGGAGCCAGTGGAGTTTATTCAGTATAGACAGTGATATGATTGTACCTATAAACCAAAGAGGGATAGTATTTATTTTGTACTTCTCAGCTTGAGTGAAAAAGAACTGCTAAATTTGTATATAGAATTTGAAAACAGACATGAATTATTTTCTTCCTACTATTATGAAGATATTTTACTTTTAAGAGTGAAATGTTCTATCTTAGAGCAAAACATTATTGTGGAACACACAGTAAATGGGTGTGTTCCATGTTTTTGTTTCACTATCCTGACTTTCTTGAAACTAGCACTCTTAATATTAATACAAAGAAAATTAAAAATTTCCAATGGGAATTATGATAGTCTAGGGTATATTAAATTCCAGAGTCATGTATTTTTCCTTTACCT
Organism: Phalanger gymnotis; assembly: GCA_028646595.1. Lineage (NCBI taxonomy): Eukaryota > Metazoa > Chordata > Mammalia > Diprotodontia > Phalangeridae > Phalanger > Phalanger gymnotis. The sequence continues at coordinate 163,791,310 of CM053625.1, read as the reverse complement.
TCAAGAATATGTAAAGAAGAAAGGCCTGTTTTAAAAATACATGCATATATATATACATATATATGTATATGTATATACACACACACATAAATATAAAATACTCCCTGGTTGATGCACCCAAACTTATCAGACTACACATTATACTCAAAAGCTATGTTATTTATAAATTAAAACAAACAAATCATCATGGCAATTTCTAGGTTATAATGATTATATAAAGTCCTTTTAAATATTACTGAATTTTTCTTTCAGTGAGCGTAAATAGAGACTTAACTGAGGCATATGGATGATGTCAGTGAATCTGTGTCAAAATGGTTGCCACGGTAACTACTTACTATTCTAGTGGAGCAAAGTAATTACTGAAACCAAATTAATTATGCTTAATAATCACAGACCTAATATGTATATTTTCCACAACATGGGAGGTAGAGAAATTGATAGAAATTGCTGAGCTCCACCCTCATTTGGACATTTATAACCCATGGGTGCACAGCAGAGAATTAGTCAAATGGAAATTGAAAATGAAGGCTTAATGAGGCAGGAAACCCGTATTTTACTCAGGAATTTTTTTAAAGTGTGTTCTTTTCCTTTGAGTTAGTTGCTGAAAAAATTCCACTAATTGGCAAAAATTTACAATTGTTCATGGTTATATATTCAATTATTATCATCACTAAGAATTATTTTTGGTTATTCAAAACCATGTAAGATTCTGTCCTGCCTCTCAGTGGAAAAACGACTGACCTGGAAAATAGATCCAGGAGAGAGAATTTAAAAATTACTGGACTGCCTGAAAGCCATGATCAAAAAAAAGAGCCTAGATATCATCTTTCAAGAAATTATCAAGGAAAACTGCCCTGATATTCTAGAACCACAGGGAAAAATAGAAATTGAAAGTATCCACCCATAGCCTCTTGAAAAAGATTCCAAAAAGAAAACTCCTAGGAAGACTGTCGCCAAATTCCAGAGTTCCCAGGTCAAGGAGAAAATACTGCAAGCAGCCAGAAAGAAACAATTTGAGTACTGTGGAAATACAATCAGGATAACACAAGATCTACCAGCTTCTACATTAAGGGATTGAAAGATTTGGAATATGATATTCTGGAGGTCAAAGGAGCTAGAATTAAAACCAAGAATCACCTCCCCAGCAAAACTGAGCATAATGCTCCAAGGCAAAATATGGACTTTTAATAAAATAGAGGACTTTCAAGCTTTCTCAATGAAAAGTCCAGAACTGAATAGAAAATGTGACTTTCAAATACAAGAATCAAGAGAAGCATGAAAAGGTAAACAAGAAAGAGAAATCATAAGAAACTTATTAAAGTTGAACTGTTTTGTTTACATTCCTACATGGAAAGATGATGTGTGTAATTCATGAGACCTTTCTCAGTATTAAGGTAGTGAAGGGAATATACATACATACATACATACATGTATATATGTGTGTGTGTGTATATATATATATATATATATATATATATATATATATATATATATAGACAGAGAGCACAGGGTGAGTGGAATGTGAAGGGATGATATCTTAAAAAATAATATAAAATTATGGGGTGAGACAGAAATATATTTAAAGAGGGAGAAAGGGAGAGACAGAATGGGGTAAATTATCTCACATAAAAATGGCAATAAAAAGCAGTTCTGTAGGAAGGGAAGAGGGGGCAAGTGAGGGGGAATGAGTGAATCTTGCTCTTGTCGGATTCAACTTGAGGATGGAACAACATACACACTCAATAGGGTATCTTACCCCACAGGAAAGAAGGAGGAAGGAGTTAAAGGGTGGGGGGAAATGATAGAAAGGAGAGTAGGTAAGGGGAGGAGGTAATCAAAAGCAAACACTTTTGAAAAGGGACAGGGTCAAGGGAGAATACGGAATAAAGGGGGACAGGATAGGATGGAGGGAAATACAGTCTTTCATAACATGAATATTGTGGAAGTGTTTTAGATAACGATACATGTGTGGCCTATGTTGAATTGCTTGCCTTCCTAGGGAGGGTGGGTAGGAAGGGAAGAGGGGAGAGAATTTGGAACTCAAAGTTTTAAAAGCAGATGCATAAAAAAAAAAAGTTGCTTTTGCATGCAACTGGGAAATAAGATACATAGGGAATGGGGCACAGAAATCTATCCTGCCCTACAAGAAACTAAGGGGAAAGGGGATGTGGTGGGGGAGTGAGGTGACAGAAGGGAAGGCTGACTGGGGAATGGGGAAATCAGAATGTATGCCATCTTGGAGTGGGTAGAAGGGTAGAAATGGGGAGAAAATTTGTAACTCAAAATCTTGTGGAAATCAATGTTGAAAAGTAAAATAATAAATAATAAAATAATTAAGAAGAAAATGAAGTAATAGTAATACTAAACATATATATGCCAAAAGATATAGCATCCAAATTTTTAAGGGAAAAGTTAAAAAAATTACAGGAGGAAATTGTAAAACTATACTAGTAGGGAATCTCAACTTTCCCCACTCAGAGCTAGATAAATTTAACTACAAAAGAAGTATGAAAAAAGTTAAAGAAATTTATAGAATCTTAGGAAAGTTAGATATGACAGACCTATGGAGAAAACTGAATGGGAACAGAAATGTGTATATCTTTTCTAAGATGTATAAGGCAACTTTACAAAAACTGACCATGTATTAGAGCATAACAAGCTCACAACCAAATGCAGAAAAGCAGAAACTTTAAATATACCATTGTAGTAGGAAGGCCGAATTTATAATCTCAAATATAATCATGTATATGTTTGAATGGTTCGAAATCGCAAGGTATGAGAGATTCTCTAAGGAGAAAACAACAAGAAATTTATTTAGGCCCCACCGCAGCAGAACCCTGAACCAGCCTCCCCATTCTAACATCTTGACAAAAAGACTCCAGGCCCAGAAAGCCCACCTCACAAGAGTAACCAGGAGGCCACAGAAAAACAAGATAGTATTTAGCCAAATCATTTTACTGGCCTCACGTTCCTGTTCCCACTCCTGGTCTACACATGGGTAAGCCCTGCCTCCGCAGCTTCTGGCTTCCGCAGCTTCCTGCTTCCACAGCAGCTTCCGCTTCCACTGAAACTGTCTCTTGGCTCACCTTTCCTCCCAGCCGAGCTTCTGGCATTCTCAAGCCCTGCCTCAACGACCAGAGACCATTGGTTCCCGACCTGGCCCCTCCTAAGTCACCAATCCACACCCACACAGGTTTCACACCTGAAAGGGCCCTGGGCCTGGGGCTTAGCACTTAACAGCTGAAAGTACTTCCACTCAAAAGAAACAAAAGCCATGCTAATGAGACAATTTTGCTTAACAACACAACCATTTTCAGTTTTAAATGCAACAAAAATTACATTCAATAAAGGGCCATCGAAGCACAGACTAAAAACTGACTGGAAACTAAATAACCTATTCCTAAACAATGAGCAGGTCAAAGAACAAATCATAGAAATGATGAATAATTTCATTAAAGAGAATGATGAAAATGAGAAAAGATACCAAAATTTGTGGGATGCAGTCAAAGCAGTTCTCAGGGGAAATTTTATAATTCTAAATGCATATATCAATAATAGAGAGAAAGAGCAGATCATGAATTGTGCATTCAATTAAAAAAAAACTAAAAACAAAACATTACAAATCCCCAGTTAAATGCTAAAATGGAAATCTGAAAAATCAAAAGAGAGATTAGTAAAACTGAAACCAAAAACCCATTGAACTAATAAATAAATCTAGGAACTGTTTAAAAAAATAGATAAACCATTGGCTAATTTAAAAAAAAAAAGAACATCAAATTATCAATTTCAAAAAAGAAAAGGGTGAACACACCACCAACAGGGAGGAAATTAAGGCAATTATTAAGAATTATTTTGCCCAATTACATGTCAGTAAAACTGACAATACAAGTGAAATGTATGAATATTGACAAAAATATAAACTGCCCAGATTAACAGAAGAAGAAATAGAATACTTTAAATAACCCTATCTTAGAAAAAGAAATCTAACAAGCTATCAATGAACTCCTCAAGAAAAATCTCTAGGAGCAGATGGCTTGATAAATAAATTCTCTCAAATATTTAAAGAATAATTAATCCCAATGCTATATAAACCATTTGAAAAAATGGGTAACGGAATCCTACCAAATTCCTCTTATGACACAAATATGGTTTTGATATCTAAACCAAGCAGAGCAGGAAGAAAGAAAATTATAGGGAAATTTCCTTAATAAACATTTATGCAAAATTTAAAATAAAATACTAACAGGGAGATAACAGTAATATGTCACAAAGATCACACATGATGCCCAGGAGGAATTTATATAAGGAATGCAGGGCTAGTTTGGTATTGGGAAAAATATAAGCAAAAATGACCAAATCAATAATAAAAATAAAAATCATGTAATTATATGCAGAAATAGCTTTTGACAAAATGCAACACTCATTTACATTGAAAACACTAGAAAGCAAAGGAATAAATGAAGCCTTTCTTAAATCTTATTTGAAACTAAGAATAAGCATTATCTGTAACAGGCATAAACTTGAAACATTTCTAATAAGATTAGGTAAAGCAAGGATGTCGATTATCACTTCTTTTATTCAGTATCATACTAGAAATGCTAACTATAGCAGTAAGACAAGAAAAATAAAGTGAAGGCATAAAAACAGGCAAAAAGGAAGCAAAACTATCCTGTCTTTACAGATTTCATACTTAGAGAACCCTAAAGAATCAACAGGGAGATATGATGGTATACTTAGAGAACCTTAAAGAATCAACTAAATTTAAAAATTTAAATTTAAAACTTTGTCAAAATTGTAAAATATAAAAGAAATTCACACAGGTCATCAATAGATCTATATGCTACTAACAAAACTTAATAGCAAGAGATAGAAAGAGAAATTCCATTTAAAATAATAGCAGGCAACATAAAACACTTAGGAGACTAGCTGTAAGATGTTAAACCCAGGGACTATATGAACATAATTACAAAATGCTTTTTACATAAATAAAGACATATCTAAACAATTGGAGAAATAGTAATTGATCATGGGTAGGCTGAGCCAATATAACAAAAAGGATAATTCTAAGTTAATTTACTTACATGGAGCCATACCAATCAAACTTCGAAAGAATTATTTTATAGAGCCAGAAAAAAATAATAAAAAAATTTATCTGGAAGAACAAAAGGTTAAGAATATCAAGAAAATCGATGAAAAAAAATGTGAAAGAAGGTGGCCTATCCATATCAGATTTCAAACAAATTACAAAGCAAGAATCATGAAAATAATCTGTTACTAGCTAAGAAATAAAGTGGTGGATTAGCGGAATAGATTAAGTATACGATACAAAGTAGTAAATGACTATAACAGTCTAGTGTTTAATAAACCCAAAAATGCAAACCCTTGGGGTAAAAACTCATCATTTGACAAAAATTACTCGGAAAACTAGAAAGGATTTTGGTAAAAACTAAGAACAGACCAACATCTCACACTGTAAACCAAGATTAAAATGGATAAAATGATTTAGACATAAGGAGTGACGTAAGTAAATTAGGAGAGCATGTAAAATTTTACCTGTCAGATCTATGGAGAAAGGAAGAATTTATGACTAAACAAGAGATAGAGAGGATTATGGGAAGTAAAATAATTTTGACTGCATGAAATTAATAAGATTTTGTACAAACAAAACTAATGCAGCCAAAATTGGAAGGAAAGCAGGAAACTTGAAAAAAAATTTAAAGCAAGTTTCTCTGACAAAGGCTTCATTTCTGAAACATATAGGGAACTGAGTCAAATTTATAAAAATAAGATCCATTCCCCAAGTGATAGTCAAAGGATATGTACAGGCAATTTTCAAAAAAGAATTCAAAATTATCAACAGTCATGGAAAAAAATGCTCTAAATTACTATTTATTAGAGAAATGCATACTAAAACAACTCTGAGGTACCACCTCACGCCTATTAGATTGGCTAACACAACAGTAAAGGAAAATGACAAATGTTAGAGAGGGTGTAGAAAAATTAGGACACTAATACACTGTTGGTGGAACTGCAAACTAGTCCAAATATTCTGGAGAACAATTTGGAACAATGTCCAACACTGGGCAAACTCTGACCCAGCGGTACCACTTCTAGGTCTATATCCCAAAGAGCTCAAAGAAAGGGGAAAAAGATCTATTTGCACAGAAATATTTGTAGCAGCTCTTTTGGTACTCATAAAAAAATTAAAAATTGAGGGGATATTCATCACCTGGGAAATGGTTTAACACGTTGTGGTGTATGACTGTGATAGAATACTATTCTGCTATAAGAAATCATGAGCACAGTGCTCTCAGAAAAACCTGGAAAGTCATACATAAACTGATGCAAAGTGAAGTTAGCAGAACCAGAACACTACACAGTAATACCATATATATGAGGATGACCAATTGTGAAAGACTTAGCTACTATGATTAAGATAATTCCAAAGGACCCATGATACAAAATGCTATTTGAGTACAGATTGATATATACTTCTTTGACTTTCTTTATTTTTCTTGGTTTTGTGCCTTTTCTTTTGCAACATAGCTAATATGGAAATGTTTCACATGACTTCAAATTTATAACTGATATGTTGCTTGCCTTCTCAAGACATGGGGGAAGAGCAATAAGGGAGAGAATTTGTAACTCAAAGTTTTAAAAAAAATTGTTTAAAAATGTTACATGCAACTGAGAAATATTTAACAAAATAAAAAATACATTTTTAAAATGTGGTTGCTAAGATGGCTACTGAGTCAAAGAAATCTTGGAACAAATTGTAGTTTGAAACCACTAGCCTTTCTTCACGCCAATCCATACCTTTTAGGCCACAAAGTAGTTTTCCTAAAGGTCAGGTCTGAATGTAAGCCATATAACACCTTCCATTTCTTAAATATTTCTTATTTATTCTATATACAGCTTGTCTGTACATATTTGTTTTCTCCCCCATTAGACTGTAAAATCCTTGAAGGTGTGGGCTTGTCTTTTTCCTATTTTTGTATCCCCAGGATTTAGTATAGTACCTGGTACATAGTAGGTGCTTAATAAGTGTTTATTAACTGATTGGTCAACCTTAGCACAGTACATCACAGTCAGAAAGCACCATCTCTCCAAGGCCCATTACCGTATACAATCTAAAACGGAGGTATCGAACTCACTGAGTGCAGTGAAACAAGACTAAAATGTAATTGGGAAATGTTTAATGAAATAAAAATACAACATAGGTAATAAATTTTCTTTTTTTTTTTGGAAGGGGGAGGGCAGGGCAATTGGGGTTTAGTGACTTGCCCAAGGGCACACAGCTAGTAAGTGTGTCAAGTGTCTGAGGCCACATTTGAACTCAGGTCCTCCTGACTCCAGGGCCCACTCACTGCTACCTACCTAGCTGCCTCTAATTTGTGATTTTATAAGTTATTATGCTGCCCTCAGGGATCCATTTCTATTTGAGTTTGACACCATAGGTGTAAAAGATACAGCATAAATATGGGGCCTTTAAAAAAAAAGAATTAAAAGAAACAACATGAAAATTCTGTACTCTAATGAAAATTTGAAGAAAGGAAAAAGAGAAGAATTAGAAACACATGTACTACATTTATTGTAAAAAATAATGTATTTGTAAAATAGAGCACAGAGGGATAACACAAGAATTTATGTCTCAGCTAAAATAATAGGTGTTGCAATATTGACCAAAGCAACAGGTTAAAAAAAATAAGAATACAGAAATAAGGAAAACTATTTTATTCATAAAGGCACATAAATAACACATTATTTTTAGGTGAGACCTGTGATTGGATTCTTACAGGAAATTCTTCATGGGGAAAGTCCTTACACCAATACAGATTGGTACCTTCACTGAGAGATTAAATGATATGACCAGGATCACACCGCTAATGTGTATGAAGAGGAAAGACTTAAACACTGGTGTGATAGCAATGACATCCGCTACAGTCATAGCCACAGCTCCTGGGCTAGCTTTTCCTAAAGCCTAATGGCAATTACTGAATAGAAATTATTAGTGGTATAATTCATTTTTGTTCCTCCAAGCCCTCTCCTTCTCCTAAACTTCTCTACTTCTATCCAAGGCTCCACCATCCTTCCGGTATTTCAAGTTCAGAATCTAAGCATTATCCTGCATTTCCTTACTCTATCTTTCTCTCACCCCACATATCCAATAAATGGCCAAATCTTAACAGTTCTACCTCACTTCCATCTGACCCTTTTGCTCCACCCACATAGCTATGACCTTCATTCAGGCCCTCGTCATCTCTTCTCTAGAGTATTTCTACTGCTTCTTAATTGGTCTTTCTGCCTCAAAACTAACATTATGCAGATCCAACTGACATTCTGCCAAAGTATTTTTCTTTAGACATCTTACGATATGATTCCACTACTAAACCAACTCTAGGGACTCCCTATTACCTCTAATCAGATATAAACACCTCTGTTTAGCTTTTAAAGCCCTACAGAACCTAGTCCCAACCTACATTTTCAGGTTCATTGAATATTGTACTCCCCTTCAGTTCCTGCACCCTGCAATCCAGCCAAACTGGCCTTTCCTTTATTCTTTACAAATAGCACTCCATCTCCTAGGTCTGCATTTATTTACACTGGCTGTTCCTCTCATGTCAGGAATGTACTTCCGCCTCACAATCCTTCATTTCCTTTGAGATGCAGTTCAAGCATCATCTACTGAATGAAGAACTTCCTGCTCCTGTCAACTGCTACTGCACCTCCTCTCATTTTATTTTGTATTTAACTACTTATATGTATTTTTACTAATTTTGTATTTATATTATATATATATATATGCACATATATATGTACTTGCCTTCAACATTAGAATATAAGCTCACTGCAAGCAAAGACTGTTTTGTTCTTTATTCTTGTATCCCTAGTACTTAGAACAGGGGTGGGGAACCTATAGCCTCAAGACCACATGTGGCCCTCTAGGTCCTCAAGTACAGTGCAGTCACTGAATCCAAACTTCACTGAAGGATTTGTTTTGTAAATCTTGGACTCAGTCAAAAGGCCACACCCAAGAACCTAAAAAGCTACATATGGCCTCAAGGCCACAGGTTCCCCACCCCTGGCCTATAACATTGTCTGATACATTAAGCAGGTGCTTAATAGTAGTCAATGAATGACTGATAACATGCTTTACTATAATTCTTCATAGTTTGATACTGGCTGCTGTTTTTACAATCTGTTTTATATACCTGTGCTTCTCCATAATTATGAGTGACCATTCTTTTTTAAAGCTCTAAAACCTGTATTAATCATAAGACATTTCCTTCACATAATGAAAAAGAATAGATGTTACACAAGTACATATGTAACAGCAAGCAGCCTGGCACACCCAGGATAGCCTGCTAGCACAGGTTCTTTGATCTGATTTTCTTAAAGGAAAGGCAACTTTAAGCAGGTCAATAGTCTTACTTTAATCAAACATATATAAAGCTTTCACTGGTTCAGGGGAAAGGTCAGCACCCTGAATGTGGAGAAAATATAAGCATGGAATAGAAGCAGAGAAGTTAGCACAGAGATTCAACAGACAGGGCTCCAACTGTTTGAACATAGTAATACAGCCACCTACATATACCACCAGATTGGGGAGCATTAACATCTGAGTAGTGGGGGGTGGGAGGCTCTACTCAGAGTCCTGTCCAGGGAAAATATATATATATACATATACATATATTTATTTATATATACACATACACACACTTCCGGCTAATAGGCTCAGAGCCAGAAGGCATCACAACCCTCATTATTCAATGCCTAATTAGCTTAGTACCAAAAGGTGTGAAAGCCTTCCTACAAGCAAGCCTCCCCCTAAGAAAGCTCCTCCTTAGACAAGTTACTCCCCCAATGGGCTCTATGTGACTCAGAATGTATCACAGCTGTGAATGAACACATTTGGTCACACAGGCCTATTAATGGACAGGGAAGGTCTTATATTCCATTAACATTACAACGTATAATAGCTAAACAGATTCAATCTTACTAAGAATAGAACTACTATTTAGCATCATTTTTTAAATGCCAGCTATAGCAATAAGACAAGAAAAAGAAGTTAAAATAAACATTGGCAAAGAAAAGAAGAAAATATCTATACTCTCAGATGATACAATGGTATATTTAGAAAATTGAAGAATTTCAACCAAAAATAATTAATCAACATACTAAATAGCTTTAGTAAGATATGTTACACCAAGAAAAAAATCTAAAATGAACAAAATGTACAAAATTAAGTCAGGGCAATATAGTAAAAATAGTAATATTATCCAAATTAATTTGTAGATTTAATGCAATATCAAACAACATGACAAGGGGCTGCTACAACAAATTATATTGATAATAAAAATTATACAGGAGAACAAATGGACAAGAAAGTCAAAGGGAATAATTAAAGCAAAAAGTGAAGAAGCCATGTGCTGCTAGATATCACATTATTTTATAAAGGAGCAATTATCAAAACTACCTAATAGTAGAAAAAATACGAAAAACAACAATGGATTAGAACAAATAATATAACATTAAAAACAAAGACACATAATACAACAGAGTTTGGTGGAAGGGGGAATTATTATTCCATAAAAACTGCTGGGAAATCAAAAATGAGATATTAAAAACTTAAGATATCATGCCATACTATAAATGTCAAATGCTCAATCATGTCAAGATTAAAAAAAAAAAATCCAGAAAATGTAATGAAATCTATCACAATTGTGAAGAAGGAAATGCTTACTTATTTTTTAAAAAATGGAACTACTGAAGAAAAACAAATGTATTTTATTACATGAAAATAATTTTGTGACAAACGCTAGCATTTACATAGGCCTTTAAGGTTTATAATGCACTTTACGAGTACACTCTTTTCTCACAACAACCCTAGGAAGTTGGTGCTATTAATGGGGAAAGGAACAAGCATTTTTAAAGTACCTCCTATATGTGAGGGACTATGAAAAGCACCTCACAAATATCATCTCATAACATCCTCAAAACAACTCAAGGGCTGGTTAGGTGCTTGTTGTTGTTTAGTCATTTCCAGTCATGTCCAACTCTTCATGACTCCTTTTAGGGTTTTACTGGCAATGACACAGGAGTGGTTTGCCATTTTCTTCTCCAGCTCATTTTATAGATGAGGAACTGAAGCAAACAGGGTGAACTGACTTGCCCAGAGTCACACAGCTAGTGTCTAAGGCTGGATTTGAACTCAGGTCCTGCCTCACTGAACAATATTAAAAAATAATTTAGTTCAATATAATTCAATAAACATTTATTAAATCTCTTACTATGAACTAGACATTGTACAAGGCACTTGTGTTGACAAAACAAAGACAAAAACTAAATAGTCCTGTCTTTGTTGCCCAGTGTCTACAATTTACTGAGGAAATATAAGATGTACACAAATAGAAATGACATCATAATAATTGTAATAACTAATGAAAATGTCAACCAAAATCTCAAATTAATACAAATTTGTAAAAGTAAAATGGATTCTTCAATTCATAAATTGTTAAATAATATAAAATAATCAGTTCTCAAAGGAACATGACGAACCTTAAAAACTATTCAAATTTTACAATAAAAAGAAAATTTAAACTTGAAACAGCATTGAGAAATTATTATTACTTGTTAAATTGGCAAAAATGTTTTTAAAATGTAAGAGACCCCGGGAGTAACAGGGAGATTCTGTAACACTAAGCTCATTGCCATTTTCAAAATCATTGGCTCAGGAAGGACAAAGCAGCAAAAACAACATTTTTTTTAATTACTGTGTTAAAATTAGCAGATTAAAAAAAAATACAAAGAATTTAGAATTTGCTCAGCCAAATGAGTGTTTCTAGATCCTTCTTATTTTCCGCTCATCTCCCTCTTTTCTTGAGTAATCAACACATTTGCCACCAATTTCAAAAAATAATCATTTTGTTCTTCCTTCACTTCTTTCCCTCCTCTACACTGTGGCTCCTTTTTATGTGATTCATTCATACACATTTTTTTGTTCTTTATATGTTGCTGAGGTATCAGTACATTAAGAATCCAAAAGAATCACAAAAGAAGATACTTTGAAAAAATGAAATAGAAACAAAATTGAAAACAAAGAGCTGCTATTCTGAAAACAAAAACAAACACAATACCTAACAAAATTAGTAAGCTATTGGTTAATTTTATTCAAAAAGAGAGATGGAAAGCAAACTGCCAAAATGAAAAATGAATGGGCTAAATTTATGACAATCAGAAACGAAACAAAGAAAATTACCAGAAATTAACACACACAGTTTTATATACCGGCAATGTTGAGAATTAAAAGGAAATAGAGGAATATCTACAAAAATGTAAAATAGACAAGTTGTTAAAATCAAGACAAAAGACCCTAAACAACCCCATTTCAGAAATAGAAATTCAATTAGCCAAAACACACGCAAGAATATTTTTTAGAATATAACTAGTATAACATAAGTTCTTTAAAGGTTTGACAAAAATAAAATACTCTAAATCTATCAGGACAGTACCAAATAGTTTTGATGATTATTGTTTTGCAGTTCAGTTTGAGATCTGGTACTAGAAGGCTCATATTTCTTCATTATTTCCTATAAGATTCTTGATGTTTGTTCTCCCAGATGAATTTTGTTTCTGTTTTTTTTCCAGCTCTATAAATTAATCCTTCAGCAGTTTAGCTTTGTATAACATTAAATAACTAAATAAATTTTGGCAATACTGTCATATTTTCATATTGATACGGTATAAACATCACCAACTACTATTTCTCTATTTAGGTCTGTATTTCTAGGCCAGAGAGATTTTAATTAATATTTAAGGAACAATTATATGCTGTTACATAAATTGTTCTTATATCTTGAGAAAGAAGCACTCTACCAACATCCACTTATGACACAACTATGGTGCTGTTGCCTGCCCTAGCTTGTCACAGCTCAAAGTTTCTGCTGATTCTGACAGTATTTTGGTGAAGTCCTCAATAGAATAGAGGTGTTCATAGGTACTCGTGGCTATTTCTCTTTCATTTTCATTATCATTGCTCCTTCTCATGCAATTTTAGGGTTTTATTAGTTCCTCTGTATGGGGGGATCAGGAAATCCCTAGGTCCTGACACCTTGCTACAAACCTTTAACTGCCTTTTGTTTTCCCCCATGGGGAAGTAACATAGGAATTGCTTATTGTTACAACAAAGCAAAACAGTTCCATCTGAAAAGGAACCCAGAGTGCTCTCCCAACACTAGGATGAGGCAACAGGGCAGGATTTTAGTAAAATTAGAGATTAGGAAGAGAGTTATTAAAGTTATATTTTTATTAACAGAGAAGATTTCTTTGCAAAAGTGAGGAGCAATGGGTGCAGAATATTGTATTTATAGTCAGACATAAAGGACGTGCTTATTTTATTTTTTTGGCCAAAATGTGCATGCTTTCCCTTTCTTTTAGAACTTCTGTAACAAGAGTTTTATAAAGAAGATAATAAGGAGAGATATTTAATAGTGAAAGTAATACAAGGTAATAGGCGATAAATGTAATAGGTAGCAATCAAAAAGTTTTTTTTTTAAAAATTTGATGCACCCCTAGTGGCTCAGTATTCGTGTATCTATGTTTGAACTAGGTCTTGAACTAGGAACTGTGGACTCTAGGTCAGAATTCATGTTTGAATCTTATCTCTTAGCAATTAGCTAAGCAATTAGCACAATTCATGTTTGAATCTTATCATCCTACTAGGACAACCTTAATTCCTATTTCTAGTCCTTTGTAATTTATCTCAGTACTCAAATAAAGTAAGAAATCCATTAGCTTATAGTAATTTTGTATGAAGTTTTACTTGGAACAATATAACTCTTTCAAGACTTCACAAATAAGAATTTGAAATGATTTATTTTATTTCTAAGCTTAATTTTCCTTTGTTATATTTTCAAAAGAAAATTAATTTCTAAGTAACTTGAAGTTGTCATAATTTTTAAACTACAAAGATACGACATAGGCAATAAACACTGTTCATCATCCTGAGGAATTACTAGCTAACTAATATTCCTGGTTAAATAGTTATCATGACACTTCATTTGTAATATAAACATGGATAAAGTCTTTTTTTTTTCTTTTTACCTTGAGAAGGTATGCGGGAATGTTGCTGAAATCTACTGGTAACTTCAAAAGGAAGCGAGCTGAGAATTCCCCAGTCTGTAGAAAGAGAACCATAACAATGAGACCAAAAACTTACCAAAAGGGTGAAGAATAGTTATTATAACACCCATCTTTAAGGCCTGAAGTCTATCAATTAACATTGGGAAAGGAATTCTAACTATGGGAAGGAAGGATCAAAGTGACAATTAAGAAGATTAAATTGTATATTAATAAAGTATATAAAATACATTGCAATTATCATGCTATAGCAGTATCCTATTTGGTGGACTTCTAATGAAGCACTCAAACCATTGGTCTTAACATTTGTAGCACACTGGCTTGATGCCACATATTACTGTCATTAAAATATGAAGAACTTCCATTCTTAGGCAAAAGTAATTGGGAGATGGGGAGAAGAATCAGATAGGTGAAAAGGCAGATTTTCATAAGGTAAATTCAAAAACAGGTAAGACCTGTTTTCTCTGTTAAAAGGAGAATATGATTGTGGGTGATAGTCTGGAGCCAATCTCAACTTCAATAAGCACAAATTTAGGGGTGAGAGCAAGGAAAATCCAAAAAAGATAGGCATAATAGGCAGGATACAGAAAGTGAGGGCTTACAGAAGGAAAAATCAAAGAATATCAAGCAAAGGGGATGACTTTCCTTCCATTAAACTAAATGTTAAATACACCATTTCCCTAGTTCTATTTATTTTACTCTGTATCAGTTCAGTTATATTTTCCCATGTTGTTTTGAATTTCTCATAATCATCTTTTGCTACAAAGCAATAATATCTCACTTCATTCATTTCTAACAATTTGTTTAGCCATTCTTCAATTAATTGATACCCTCTTTGTTCAAAAAACAGTACTCAGTTTACTTACCTCCACTGTAAAAAAAAAAAAAAATGAACATGAATGGTCATCTCAGAGAACGAAAGCAAAGAGTTTCAGGGAGTAAAGTCACTCAAATACTACAATTATTCTAATACTGACAGTGCCTCAGTAAGAACTCTCTTCTGTTCACATTGTGCTTTTAAAATTATATCCAGCTATCCCTAGAGAAGTGAATAATGGGATTATAGTATCAAAAGGCATTCTCAGTGGGCAATTTTAAAATTTTCTATACTTATTCTTGTTTTCAGTGGGACTGATCATTGGACATTTTCCAAGGATTGCCACTTTCTACCAGTTATGAGCAATATCTGCTAAAGTTCATAGATATGCTAGACTCTGGGGACTCCTTGATCAGTATTCCAGTAGTTCAGATCAGCTGCAGAAAGCGCTGGAACTGCTCTAGGGACAGTAACATTAAAAGGGTATGCAATGAGAACAGCTGTTTGACAATAAAAAGCATTTATTGAGTGATAACAAAGATTTAGAGACAGGCGAAACCTTACATTTTATTGGGGTATGGGCAATACAATAGAGAATAGAAACATGGAGTCAAGTAGACTTGAGTTCTAATCCTGTCTCTGACAATATTACTAGTTGTATGATATTAGGCCAGTCATTTAACTTCTCTGAGCATTATTTTTATCATCTGTGAAACAAGCAAATTTGGCCTCCAGGACCTTTAATTTAGGTCTCTTCTGGCTCTCAATCTATGCCCCTAAGATTCTATACATATATATAAACACAAATTCCAATATCTCATAATTATATCATTATGAATATCCAATACTAATATTCCAATAATCTCAAGGAAGAGAGAGCAATGAAGATTTTTTGAGTGAAGGGGTGAATGATATAGTAAGATCTGTTTGGTAAAAATGTCAATTTGTCAGTTATCTGGAGAAATGACTAGAAAGGAGAGAGACTGAAAGAAAGAAAACCAAGAGGATGTTATAGCAATATTCAGAGTGTTATGAGCAAGGCTGTGAGCAAGGTTTTCAAGCACCGTGAGAAAGAGAACCTAGGCAATTTGAACTAACTTCGCCTTTCACCCACAACCACTTGACAAGCTCTTTGGGTAAGGAGCACAGAAAGACAACTATATGGATTGAACAGCAGGCTTCCAAACCTCACAGAAGCTTGTTGTGGGCTGCTTTTACCCGGGAGTTAAGTATATTTTGATCAAAGTTATTGTTTATCTTTCCCTTAGGGTCTGAGCACTACACTGCATTGGATGTAGAAGCATTCCCAAAACATTAGTCAGGTGATGAGGGATTAGAGTATAAACTATGTGATATTAAATTTAATTAATTAAATCGCCATCACGGTTATTTATAAGACCTGAGGTAATTAATCAACAAGCATTTATTAAGTCCTTACTATGTACCAGAAATAATGCTAAGCAACGGGGATAAAAAAAAGAAGAAATGACAGTCTCTGCCCCCAAGAAACTTTCAGGAAAAGAACAATAAAATGAGGCTTAATATTATGTAACTAATACCAAAGACAGAACCAAGATGGCAGAGTAATGGCGAGAACTCACCTGAAATCTCCCAAATTCCCCTGCAAACAACTATAAAACAATGCATTAAATCAATTTCTGGAGTAGCAGAAGCAACAAAAGGCTGGGGTGAAACAACTTTCCACCCAAAACACCTTAGGAGGATAGCAGGAAACACTAGGGTGATGGTCAGGGCTAGAGCATAGTGTAAGCCCACCACAGCAACATGAACAGCAGGCCTTGGAAGCAGCTGCAGCAGCTTCAGGAGATCTCAGCCCATAGATTGTAAGGGTGTCAGACAGCTGGTCAAAGCCAGATTAAAGGGGATCCTCTGCTGGCACTGGGTTCAAGACACTGCTGCACTGTCCATTCATAGTTCCAAGTTCCATGACACAAGGAGCCCTAACACAACAGCCCTTCTTGCCACCAAGGAACAGGGGCCTTGATCATAATTCCAGAGTGGAAAAAAGTGTTTGCAGTCACTCACAAGGAAGTAAAGTACCTAGCCTCCGTTCCAAGAGATAAAGAAGCACTAGTGCTTATGGCCACAGAAGAGCAGGGGTCCTGGTGACAGTTTCAGGGTCGATATGAGCACTAGAAATTGTGGCTACAGGGAAACTAGTTTCCTTCTGGGGTAAAGACCAGAGAATAGGGCAGGAAAGAAGTGACCACACCTCTCCTTAGCTCAGGACTGTCCAAAATGTGGCCTGCAGTGAGATTTATGCAGCCCACCTACAAGCAGAGAAATTTACATAAATGCTTCAGTAAATGAAGCCAAGCTAACCCAGAGCTCTCACAAAAATGGCAAAACAAAATATATCGTCTATTGTTTCAATGAAAACCTAAGGTTGGACGGCCTTGCCTTGGTTGATACCTTGGAAGAATCAAAAATCTACAGACTCTCAGAAGTAGTGTAAAAATAACAGCAAGAAAATCCTGAAGCTTAACACAGTGACCCCTCCACCCCAGGAGCAGAATTCAACTTTAACGAAAAATTAAAGTAAAGAAGTAGGCTGGAAAAATGAGCAAACAGCAATGAAAACTGACCATAAAAAGTTGCAAAGTTTCAAAGAAAAATGTGAATTGGACAGAAGCCCAACAAAAATTAGTGGAAAAGCTCAAAAAGGATTTGAGAAATCAAATAAGAAACATAGAGGAAAAATTAGGACGAGTTTTGCATTTTGTCAAAAGCCTTTTCTGCTCCTACTGAGATAATCACATGGTTTTTGTTGTTTTTTGTTATTAACATGGTTAAGTATACTGATAGATTTCCTAATATTGAACCAGCTCTGCATTCCTGGTATAAATCCCACCTTGTCATAATGTATGATCTTTATGATATATTGCTGTAATCTCCCTACTATTATTTTATTGAAAATTTTTGCGCTTCCTGGTTTAGGTATCAGTACCATATTTGTGTCATAAAAAGGAATTTGATAGACTCTTTTCTCCATTTTTCCAAATAGTTTATATAGTATTGGAATTAATTGTTCTTTAAATGTTTGGTAGAATTCAGGTGTTAATCCATCTTTTCTTAGGGAGCTCATTGATGGCTTGTTCAATTTCTTTTTATAAGATATTTATTTACATATTCTATATCCTCCGTTTATCTGGGCAATTTACTTCTATGTATATATTCATCTTTTGTCAGATTTATTGGCGTATAATAGGGCTAAATTGCTCCTAATAACTGCTGTAATTTTCTTTTTGTTCACATTGAATTAACCCTTTTCTCTTTGATAGTGGTAATTTGATTTTCTTCCTTTTTTAGATCAATTAAGAAAATCAAATTATATGAAATTAACAAAAGGTTTATCTATTTTATTGATTTTTTTCATAAAATCTGATCCTAATTTTACTTATTACTATTAGTTCAGTGATTTTCTTTCAATTTTACTCATCTCTCCTTTGATTTTTAGGATTTCCAACTTCCTATTGGGGATTTTTAGTTGGTTTTTTTTTTAATTCTAGTTTTTTAAATCGAGTTCCCAATTTATTGATCTGGTCTTTATTTTTTTGATGTAAGTGTTTAAAGACATAAATTTTCTTTTAAATACTTCTTTGCATCCCATGAATTTTGGTATGTTTCCTGATTGTTGTCATTTTCTTTAATGAAATTATTGATTATTTCTAGGATTTGATCTTTGACTACTAATTTTTTAGGATTAGATTATTTAGTTTTGAATTAATTTTTAATCTATCTTTCCATGGCCTTTTAATGAATGTAATTAAAAAAAATAATGAATGTAATTTCTGTTGCTTGATGGTCTGAAAATTGTACTTTTAAGATTTCTTCTTTTCTGAATTTGGTTGTTAAGTTTTTATGCCCTAATACATAGTTGATTTTTGTGAAGTTGCCGCATACAGCTTGGAAAAAAGTATATTCCATTCTACTCTCATTTATTTTATTCCAGAGTTTTATCATACCTAACTTTTCTAAAATCCTGTTCATCTCCTTAAGTTCTTTCTTGTTTATTTTATAGTTAGAGTTATCTATTTCTGAGAGGAGAAAGTCAAAATTCCCCAATAGTAGAGTTTATTGTTTATTTCCTCCTGTAATTTAATACTTCCTTTAAAAATTTGGATGTTATGTGATTGTTGCATATGTGTTTAGTATTGCTATTACTTCGTTGTCTATGGAACCTTTTAGAAAGATGTAATTTTCCTGTTTAACTCTTTTAATTAGGTCTATTTTTGCTTTTCCTTTATCTGAGATTATGACCGTTTCCCTTAAATAAAAACATGGATTAAAAATTAATTGTAAACTTACGGAAATAAAGCTATCTTAGAAAAAGAAATTGAACAAGCCATTAATGAGCTCCTTAAGAAAAAAATCATCAGGATCAGATGGATTAACAATTGACTTCTACCAAACATTTAAAGAACAGTTAATTCCAATACTATATAAACTATGTGGAAAAATGGGGAAAAGAGTTCTACCAAATTTCTTTTGTGACACAAACATGGTGCTAATACCTAAATCAGGAAGAGCAGAAACAGAGAAAGAATTTTCCCAAATTTTTCCCAATTTTCCCAAAAAAGATTGATGCAAAAATTAAAAAAAATACTAACAAGAAGATTACAGCAATATATCACAAAGATCATACATTATGATCAGGTGGGATTTATACTAGGAACACAGGGCTGGTTCAATATTAGGAAACCTATCAGCATAACTAACCATATCAGTAACAAAAACTCATTTCTATTAAAAACACTAGAAACTATAAGAATAAATGGAGTTTTCCTAAAAAACAAAAAAGTAGAACTATCTTAAACTATCAGCAGACATTATTTGTAATGGGGATAAACTAGAAACCTTCCCAGTAAATTCAGGGGTACGGCAAAGATGCCCATTAACACCACTTTTATGCAATATTGTACAAAAAACTGTTGCCATGGCAATAAAAGACATTGAAGCAACTGGAATAGACAATAAAGAAATAAAATTATCACTTTTTGAAGATGACATGATGGTATACTTAGAGAATCTTAGAGAATCAACTAAAAACTACTTGAAATAATAACTTCAGCAAAGTTGCAGGATGTAAAACAAGCCCACATAAATCATCAACATTTCTATACATTACCAATAAAGTTCAACAGCAAGAGATAGAAAAAGAAATGCCATTTAAAATAACTGTAAACATTATGAAATACTTGAGAGTCTACCTGCCAAGACAAATCCAAGAACTATATGAACACAATTACCAAACAGTTTTCGCGCAAATAAAGTCAGACTTAAACAATTAGAAATCTCTTAATTGCTCACGGGTAGGTTGAGCCAAAATAATAAAAAAAGACAATTCTACGAAAAGTAATTTACTTATTCAGTGCCATGTAAATCAAAGCACCAAAAAATTATTTTATAGAGCTAGAAAAAAATAACGAAAGGTCAAAAATATCAAAGGAATTGACGGAAAAAGTGAAAGAAGGTGGCTTAGCAGTACCAGATCTCAAACTATATTTTAAAGTGGTTATCATCAGAACAATATGGTACTGGATAAGTAATAGTGTGTTGGATCAGTGGAATAGATCAGGTACACAATACAAGGTAATACCAAGACCATAGTAATCTAGTGTTTGATAAATCCAAAGACCCAAGCTTCTGGGACAAGAACTTACTATATGACAAAAATTGTTGGGGAAATTTGAAAGTAGTTTGGCAGAAATTAAGGAAAGATCAACATCTCATATCACATACCAAGATAAGGTGAAAATGGGCATATGACTTAGTCATCAGCAAATTATGGGAGCATGGGAAATTTTACTTAATAGATCTATGGATAATGAAAGAATTTATGGCCAAATTAGAGAGGCTCATGGGAAATAAAATGGATAATTTTGATTATGTGAAATTAAAAATGTTTTGCACAAAAAAATCAACTCAGCCAAAATTAGACAGAAAGTAGAAATCAGAGAAAAAAAATTTATAGCAAGTTTCTCTGACAAAGGATTCATTTCTGAAATATGTAGAAAACTAAGTCAAATTTATAAAAGCACAAGTCATTCTTCAATGGAGAAATGGTCAAAGGATATGAACAGGCAGTTTATAGAAGAAATTAAAACTATCTATAGCCATATGAAAAAATGTCCTAAATCATTATTGATTAGTGAAATACAAATTAAAACAACTTTGAAGTACCACCTCACATCTATGAGATTGGTTAATATGACAGAAAAGCAAAATGACAACTGTTGGAGGGGATGTAGAAAACTTGAGACACTAAAGCACCACTGGTGCCTTTAGTTTCCTTGAACACATTAGTTCTTATTCAAAGTTCTAAGGAACAAAAGGAGTAAATCCAACCATTCTAAAGAACAATTTCGAACTATGTCGAAAAGGCTATAAAACCGTTCATCCTCTTGGACAGAGCAATACAACGACTAGATCTCTATCACAAAGAGTTCTTTTTTGTGGTGGCAAAGAATTGGAATTTGAGGAGGTGCTAATTAATTAGGGAATGGCTGAACAAGTTGTGGTATATGATTGTGTTGGAATGCTATGGTGCTATAAGAAATGACAAACACCATGGTTTCAGAAAAACCTTAGAAGACTTATATGAACTCATGCAAAATGAAAGAGAATAAACATGAGAACACTGTATACAGTAACAACACTGCATGATGATCAACTGTGAATAACTTAGCTATTCTGATCAACACAATGATCCAAGACAATTCCAAAGGACTTATGAAAAATGCTATCCACCAGCAGAAAAAGAAGTGATGGAGTCTGAATGCAAATTGAAGCATACTTTTTTTTTTCACTTTCTTGGGGTTGCTTTTTTCAGTGGGGGGGGGTGTTTTTTTAGTTTCTGTTTTGTTTTGCAACAATGCTAATATGGAAAAATGTTTTGCATGATTTCACATATATGTTATTATTGTTGCTCAGTTGTTTTTCATGTCTGACTCTTCATGACCCTATTTGGAGTCTTCTTGGCAAGGATACTGGAGTGGTCTGCCATTTCCTTCTCTAGCTCACAGGTGATGAAACTCAGAAAAAGAGGGTCAAGTGACTTGCCCAGGGTCATATAGCTAGTAAGTGTCTGAGGCCACATTAGAACTCAAGTCCTCCTGAATCCAGACTTGGCACTCTATTATGCCACAGTATAATCTATATCAAATTGTTTGCCTTCCAAATGGGGTATGGGGGGGGAAGTAAGGGAGAGAATTTGGAACTCAAATTTTTTTTTAAATTAATGTTAAATGTTTTACATGTAACTGAGAAAAATAAATTTTAAAAATGCAATTATAATAAGCAACAATGGCGCTGGAGGAGAAAAGTGGAAAGTAATCCCTTCCTTTCCTTCGAGAGATAAGCTATCAGACACATGGATATAAGTGAAGTGGTTTTCTTTAACTTTGTTTTTTCTTTGTTACAAAAGAACACTCCCCAGTAGGAGACCATAGGCTGAAATAACTATGATGCAGAAATATCAATGAAACTTTTTTTAAAAGAAAATAAGGTAAATTACATTTGTTGAAGTAAGTGGCCAGCCCAACCTGTTATTTCCACTTTCACAGAAACACATTATGCATTTTTCAAGTAAGGTTTGAAGAGCTACACAGTTACATGCAAGGAGGGACATACAGACTTCATGATAACCTGAAAAGATCTACGTAAGCTGATGCTGAGTGAGGGGAGCAGAGCCAGGAGAACATTATACACGATTACCATATACGCATGGTATCTGTGATGACTAACTTTGATAGAATTGGCTCTTCTCAGCAATGCAAGGTTCAAAGACAGCTCCAAAAGACTTATGATAAAAAAAGCTATCCATATCCAGAGAAAGAATTATGGAGTCTGAATGTAGAATGAGGCACACTATTTGCTCTCTTTTTGTTTCTTCTTTTTTGGTTTTGTTTCTTCTTTCTCGTGATTCATTCCATTGGTTATAATTCTTCTTTACAACTTGACTATTGTGTAAATAAGTTTAATGCAAAGGTATATGTAGAACATATATCAGATTACATGCTGTCTTGGAGGGAAGTGACAAGAGGAGGGAGGGGGAGAAAATCTGGAACTCAAAGTGTTGTAAACCAAAACTAAAAAATAAATTTAAAAAAAAAGAAAGAAAAGAATCAGAAAAAAAGAAACGAAAATACTGCTTGTCAATAGGATGGTAGAAGTAAGGCAGAGGAGTTAGGGGAGATTGGAAGAAAGAGATACACACAAACATAAAAACAAAGATTAGGGGTAGAATCTCTTAGAGAAAAGTATATGTCCATATATGTATGTATATATGTATGCCTATATATATATATATGCATATGTGTATGAATATATCAACATCTACATATAAATATATCCATGCTTAATGGTAGCCTGGAGGTGGGGGAAAAGAGGTGAAGCAGGGGAAAAAAGAATAAAGCAAAAAGATACAGCAGAGAACAAAAGAAAACCTGCAAGGAAGCACAGAAAAGATGGACAATTTTCAACATAATGCGCAGCATTTAATATATAGACTTTCTTGAAATGATAAGTTGTTGCTATATACTCTGAATTCTCTCCTACATTCTGCTGTGCACATGACATGTTTTTGCCTTTCCTTATTATGCATTTAAGTTTTAGCATTGGTCTAAAATATTTTTTTTAAAAAAGTAACTCAATAAAAAAAAAATGGAAAACAAAAGAAAAGACTGCTTTTGGTTGCTCACAGGCCAGGAGAGTGGTAAACACACTTCTCCTTAGATCATACCACCTTGGAAGAACTGAAAACTTACAGGTCCCAAGAGTTATCTCTGAAAAAAAACTGCACAAAACTACTGAAGATTGGGACAGTGTACCCTCCGCTCTAGAAGCAGAGCCCTACTTTGACAAAAAGATAAATGTCAAGAAATAGGCTGGGAAAATGAAGGAAAAACCAAAAAACTCCAATCATAGAAAGTTACTGTGGTGACAAGGAAGATCAAAACACACACTCAGAAGAAGACAATAAAGTCAAAGCTTCTACATCCAAAGCCTCCAAGAAAAATATGAATTTGTCTCAGGTCATGGAAGACCTCGAAAAGGATTTTGAAATTAAGAGAGGTAGAAGAAAAATTGGGAAGAGAAATGAGAGCAATGCAAGAACATCATGAAAAATGAGTCAATAGCTTGGTAAAGGAGATATATCCTGATGACAGCAAGTGAAGAGAAATTAAGAACCCTCCTGATGAGGGTAAAAGAGCAGAGAGAGGAGGGTGTAAAAACTGGCTTGAAGCTTAACATAAAAAACTAAGATCTTAGCAACTGGTCCTATCACTTCCTGTCAACTAGAGGGAAAAGAAATGGAAGCACTGTGAGATTGTGTATTCTTGGGCTCAAAGATCACTGCAGACGGTGATTGTAGTCATGAAATTAAGACATTTGCTCCTTGGAAGAAAAGTTATCACAAATCTGGACAGCATGCAGGGACAAGCAGAGACATCACTTTGATGACAAAGGTCTGTATAGTCAAAGCTATGGTTTTTCTACTAGCTATGTATGGCTGTGAGAATTGAACTATATAAGGAAAACTAAGCACTACACAATCAATGCTTTCAAATTGTGATGCTGAAGAAGACTTTTGAGAGTCCTTGGGTCAGCAAGGAGATGAAAATCAGTCCATACATAAACAAATTAATTCAGGCTATTCACTGGAAGGTCAAATACTGAAGCTGAAGCTTAAATACTTCGGTGACATAATGAGAAGATGGAATTCAATGGAAAATACCCTGATGTTGGAAAAGATCGATGGCAAAAGCAAAAGGAGATGGCAGAGAATTAGATGGATAGACAGTGTCATGGAAGGAATGAACATGAACTTTGACAGACTTCAAAGATAGTGGAGGACAGAAGGGTCTGGTATGTCATGGTCTATCAGATCACAAAGAGCTGGACTCTCCATTCTAATCTGTCTTTCACATAGTTTTCAAGGTGATATTCCTAATGTACACGTCTGGCTATGCCATTCCTCCTCTCGACAATCTTTAGCAGCTTCATACGGCCTCTAGGATAAAATATAAACTCTTCTGTTTCACATTTAAAACCCCTTCTAATCTAGTCTACCTTACCAGGTATATTACACATTACTCCCCTTCACACACTCTACAATCCAACCAAACTGACATACTTGTTGTTCTTCACACATGATGTTTCATTTCCCAACTCCATATCTATGCACAAAGTTCATCCCTTGCCTGGAATAGATGCACTTCCTCTTGATTTCCACCTTGCATCTTTAAAAGCACAATTCCTGTCATCTCCTACACTTTCCCTATCACCACAGTTGACAGTGCTGCCTTCTCCTGAAATTATTTTGTATTCATTTATTTATATATATATATATACACATATATATGCACATATATGTGTATACATATACATACATATGTATTTTACACATGCACATATTACATATGTATAGTTTCTCAACAAAAGAATATGAATTTCTTGAGAACAGGTACAATCTACACAGCACAGTACCTGGCACATAGTGGTGGCAACTTCTACTTGCTGATTGAAAAAAATATATCATACCTACTCTATGACACATGAGAATTCACTTGTCAAACAGTAGGGATAAATAATTCAAACCATGGGGGGTGGGGGAAATGGTACTTAAATCCAAGAGAGAAGTAAGCATTTTACTTTAGGGGGCCTCCCAAGTTTAGCCTTGGGTGACCCTAAGTATTATTCCTTGAATGCAGGGAATTCCAATTTCCACCCCCCAATACATGACAGGATAAAAAATTCTAACTGTTTGTGATCTGGGAAATTCTGAAAATATCTTTTATTTAACTAAATATCACAACTCCCCCACCACCACCACAAACACACATCTAAGAAAGCATAACATGTTAGTAAGAAAATGGAATTAATTTTATGAACGCAGATTACAAATAAGAAAAACAATGCATACATATATACACATACATACACACACACAAAATACATACAAAAAATTTGTGGGGAAGAATAGGACTACGAGTTAGGAAGATCAAGAAAAGTCTCATGTAGAAGACAATGCTTAAACTGAGCTTTTGAAAAGAGCTAGAGATTCTAAGAAGAAGGATCATAAATTCAAGGAATTTTACAGTTGTGAAGAGGACATTTTTACATGATGCCCCTGCTAATACTTTGAGACAGGTCTCATGTCAACCCAGGTATTCCATTACTATCCCCAGTTCCTTCAAATGGTCCCCATATGACATGGACTCAAGGCCTTTTATCATCCTGATAGCCTTTCCCTTACTATAAGCTCAGAAATGAACAAAGTATTGAGTATAGGGTACTTGTCATATAAATTGTTGAGAGAATGAAGATCCTACCACTGGGGCTGCTGGTAGAATGACCTAGAGTAGCTATTTTCTTTCTTTCTTTTTGCCTTTCCCACACTTTATTTTTTATAATAAATTTATTTTTTATTTTTATTTTATAACACTCAGTTTCACAAGTTTGGGGCTTCCAAATTTTCTCTCCTTCCCTCCCTCCTCCTCCCAAGACAGCATGCAATCCAATGCAGGTTCTGCATATACCTTCACACTGAACTTATTTACATAATAGTCCATTGTAAGGAAGAATTATAACCAATGGAATGAAACATGAGAAAGAAGAAATGAAACCAAAAATGAAGGAAAAAAAAAGAGCAAAATCTTTGCCTCAATCTGCATTTGGACTCCATAATTTTTTTCTCTAGATACGCACAGCTTTTTCCATCATGAGTCTTTTGGAGCTGTCTTTGAACCTTGCATTGATGAGAGGAGTCAAGTCTATCAAAGTTAGTCCTTACAGATACCTTACTATTTCACAAAAACTCCTGGGAAAATTAGAAAATAGTATGCCAGAAACTGGGTATAGACCAATATCTTACACCTTATACCAAAATAAAGTCCAAATGGGTACACAATTTAGATATAAAAGCTGATACTATAAGCAATTAGGGAGAGCAAGGAATAGTTTACCTGTCAGATTTATGGAAAAGGGAAGAATTCATGACCCAAAAAGAGATAGAATGTAATAAAATGCAAAATGGATAATTTTAATTATGTTAAATTGAGAAGTTTTTTTTATAAACAAAGCCAATGCAACAAAGATTAGGAGAGAAGCAGAAAATTGGGAGAAAATTTTTACAACCACTGTCTTTGATAAAGGCCTCATATCTAAAATATACAGCTTCAAATTTATAGGAATATAAGTCATTCTCCAATTGAGAAATGGTCAAAGGATATGAACAGGCAGTTTTCAGAAGAAGAAATCAAAAATATCCACAGTCATATGAAAAAATGCTCTAAAATCACTAATGATTAGAGAAATGCAAATCAAAACAACTCTTAGGTACCACATCTCTTCTGTCAGATTGGCCAACATGACAAAACAGGAAAATGATAAATGCTGGAGAGGATGTGGGAAAAATGGAACACTGTTACATTGTTGGTGGAGTGATGAACTGATCCACTCATTCTGGAGAGTAATTTGGAACTATGCCCAAAGGACTATAAAAATGTGCATACCCTTTGACCCAGAAATACCATTTCTAGGGCTAAAGAGATCACACAAGTGGGAAAGAGACCCATATGTACAAAAATATTTATAGCACCTCTTTTTGTGGTGGCAAAGAATTGGAAATCAAGGGGATGCTCATCAATTGGCAAACTGCTAAACAAATTGTGGTATATGAATGTAATGGAATACTATTGTGCTATAAGAAATGAGGAGCAGAGGGACTTCATTACAACCTGAAATGAGATATACGAACTGATGCCAAGTGAGGGGAGCAGAACAAGGAGTAGCTACTTTCTATTAGAGTCCTTGCTGAAATCAGCCAGAAAAACAGAGGATATAATATGGGGGCTGCTATATCAATAAGGGGTAAATTCCATCCTTTCCCTACAGGACTGTGGAGTAGGATAACTGTGCTCTAGACTGAAGGAAGAAAAAAGGAGAATATCTACCCTTAAGATTAAAAAATGAAAAGAAAAGGATTTCTGCCCTATGTTGACAATTTCTAGTCAGATAGGGGGTCTGAAGTTTACTGTACCTGGGAAAACATGGGAGGATCTAATTTTTTCTGTGGTCTATGATGAAAAATTTTCTGTTCTTTTTAAGTAGAGTTTAAGGTTATTTCCCAATTATAGAAGAGGAAGAAAGATGGGTTGAAAAAAAGAAGCAGATTTGTTACTATCATCTGCTAATAAATAAATATTTTCCAGAATCTTAAGATAAATAAAACTGAGTAGATGGAGCTATAGAGTTAGTGGGCTAAAAGACCGCATCATCATATAGATTAAGAACTTGTTAAATGTAAAGAAGCCTATAGCTATGGGGATTTTCTTCTTTACCCTTCATAAAGAAATAAGGAGCCTTCAAAAGATGGTAACAAACTTAGTAGGGATATCTAAAAATGGATGACGGTCAATACTTATCTTGACAAGCTAAAGTACAGAGTCAAATCTAATATGATGAAATTTACTAGGGATAATGTAAAGTCTCCCCAATTGAGTTGAAAAAATCAACTTCACACATATAAAATGAAAGACGCATGACTAGACAGAAATTTGTTAGGAAAAGCATCTGAGTGTTTTAGTGAATCATGAGGCAGTTTTAAGAAAAAACCAAGATAAGAGCTACACTGTCCTCTACCCTAAGCATATCACCACTAGAGTAATGCATTTAATCCTGGGTGACACAATTTAGGAAAGACACTGAAAAGTTGGAGGGCAGGCAGAGGAGAGTAATCAAAATAGTGAAGGGCCTCAAATTCATACTACATAAAAAATCTACATAAAGGAAATGAAGATTTTAGCTTGGAAAAAAGATTCAGAGAGGATATGATAAATTTCTTCAAGTATGTGAAGGGTTATCATATGGAAGACAGATTAGATTTTTTTCTCTGTTTTCAGAGGGAACAACCAGGAGCAACTGATGCAGGTAGAGGCAGAAGGAATAATTTTCAAAGAGGCTAATTTAAACTCAATGTAAAAAAAAAAAACAAAAAACTACTTCCTAACAATTAGAGCTATCCAAAACTAGAATTAACTGCCTTAGGAGGCATTGGGTTTTTCCTTTTTGGAGATCTTCAAAGAGAGGCTAGGTAACAAATGGTCAGGTATGCTGTTTTTCCAGTACAGGATGGATTAGATGATCCCTGAAAATCTAAGATTCTGAATGGAAGAGTGTTGTAAATGCTGTTAGCTTTTAAGGAATATGAGTGATCTAGAGCAGTAGCTAAAAGTTCTTTCAGATCTAAATGTGAGAAACAACCTGGGGTAGCAGAAAGAGCTCTTCATTTAGAATCAAAAGGACTGGATTCAAAACTCAGCTCTCTTATTTAATATTGATGTGGCACTGGATATGTTCAGAAACTCTAGTTTAAATCTTGGCTCTGTTGTTTACCAAATGTGAGAACTTGGTAAAATAATTTAACTTCTATAAGCTTCATGTTTCTCCTCTACAAAATTAGAATAATACTTCTACCTACCTACCAACCTCATAAGCTTATAGTATGGGTCCATGAGATAAAGTACTATTATTTTAACCTGACATTCATAATACCTAGCACAGGAGGTAGGCACTTAAGACACTCTATCAAATGCTTACCGAATATAAACATAAACATATCTCCAACTTGACCAGGACATTTCGTGGTACTTTGTTTTATTCAAAAGTAATTTCAAGGAAATTATGCAGGAAGTCAGTTGGTAAATGGGCTTATGTTAATTACCTACTGTGTTTAAAGTGCTCCACATTAAAAAAAAAAAAGGTAGAAAATAAGCATATATTTCTTTTGCATAGTGCTTTTCCTCTTAAGACTATTTGATCTTCATAACATTAAAGTAGATAAATTCTTTAAAATCCTCATTTCATAGATAAGAAACTGATTACATCTGCTTAAGTGACTTGCCTCCAACACAGTTAGTGAGATCATAATCTCAGGTCTCCAGATTTCTAGCTGCATGTTCTTTCTATTACTGGTCCCACTGCCTAAGAGGAGTAGAAAATCTCGTCAGTTTTTCTTTAAAAAAAAAAAAAAAAAAACTTTTCCAGTCAGAAAAACCCTAGATTATGCTTATCTAGGTTACTCCTGGTACTACTATCTGTAGAACTCAGCTAGTCTTAAGAATATAGCAGTACAATAAACAACAGTCTAGACTACAAAGAATATTGTCATTAGAATTTTTTCTTGAAAAAGTATATTAATTGATCAAATGAGATGATATATGAATAGTGCCTTGTGAATTTTAAAGTATTACTTAAATGTTTGCACTACTATTATGATGTTTTAGGTTATAAAGTGTTTTATCTCATTTACTCACATCTCACTAACAAAGGAACTAACCAAAGGAGAAAATGTAGCAAAGCACTTGTTAAAATTTAAATCCTAAATTTTGTCATTTGACAATTGTCAAGCAGTGGCAGAAGTAGTAATAGTAAATTGCAGGGACAGAACTAGAACCTATATTTTCTAACTATAATTTGGCACTGTACTATGCTACATTTTTATATGGTCAGTTCTTGATTTGAAAACAAACTGGTTTTAAAAGTTTTACTGTATTTTGTGGCAAAATGAGTTCATAAGTAAAGAAAAAAGGAGAGGAGGCTTCACATAATAGAACTTCTTGTGTGAATTTTTGGAAGTATATAGACAAGAGTTTCATAGGATAGGCAGATATAAATGTACCATGATCTGCATTGTTGGAGGGAGCTCTTAAAATGATGACACTACAGATCTCCTTGAGAATTTGAGAACTGAATAGTTGAAGCAGAATAATAACAAATTCAGATATTATTTTCACCCTAAAAAACCTTCACAGGCTCTTCAATGTTTACTGAATATATTTTCCTAAATCCTAATTCCTAATTTCCATTTTCCTAATCATGGTATTCAAGACTCAGTCAATAAACATTTATTAAGCTCTTGTGTGCCAGACACAGTACATGCCCAGCACTATGCTAAACACATCAAGAAGCTCAAAATCTAATGAGGGAGAACAGCATAAAAAAAGCTAAAAATGAAGGCAGAGGGGGAGAGGAAGGGAAGGAAAGGTACCAGCACAGAGGTAAGATGAAGTCCTACGGCCAAGGGGAAACAGTGCATCCTTTGCCTTAAGTGCCTTCCCTTACACAAGGGATCTGGGAGGAGCTCTCAATGTCAACCCACTATCCACCACAATTAGCAGGAGAGAGAAGTGCAATGAGGAGGGGTGTGGTAAAAGAGACACCAAGTTTCAGAGTTGATTTGATCTTTCGGGAAGCTGAGTTTCTGGAGATAATGTACTCTCATCTTTTCAGTTTTATCACTCACTATTCCCCTTCACAATTCTATATTCCAATAAAACTGAACTACTTTCTGTTCACCAAACAAATTCTGTCCTTTCCCATTTCAATACTTTTGGGTTATTCCATCTCTTATACTTGGAACCTGCTCCAATCCTACTTCATCTGTTGCCAACTCCATGCCTATCAAAAGTCTATCTTTCAAAGAACAGCTCAAGAGTAGCTTTCTCAATTAAGTCTTCCCTGATTCACCGCATTATAAGTAATTTCTCCTCCCCAAAGTGTTACTGAATAATCTTACATACTTAACAGATTCTAATATGTACTATAAGGATCTGTGCCTTTATATTACCTTTTCTAAAACACTAAATTCTCAGAACAGGCAGCTAGGTGGCAAAGTGGATAAAGCACTAGACTTGGAACCATAAAAACCTAAATTCAATTTTAGCCTCAGACACATGCTAGCTCTGTGACCCTGGGAAAGTCACTCAACTTCTGTCTGTCTCATCTTCCTTAACTGTAAAATAGGGAAATAACAGCACATACCTAGCAGGGCAGAGTATGAAATGAGAATATATTTATAAAGCACACAGTAGGTACAATATAAATGCTTATTCCCTTACTCCTCTGCAAGGCTGGTACTGTCTTAGTCATTTCTGTATCATGTTCCCCATGAGATTTTCATCCCCAGAATAATGAATTAAAAAACAGACGAATTAATAACTGTTGAACTGAAGCAAATGTAATTAGTTTGTGACCTTGTCTTGCACATAACTATACATCACTCTTTGGGTAATGTCCAGAGCAAAGAAAAATTATCAGTCATTAAATAGATTGTTTAAATTTCAAACAAGTATGTTCACCTAACAACACATCAATTATAAGAAATTAATGCTCTCTAATAAATGAAGTGATTTTGCTTTTCAAATATGTTTGGTTTTCTCAAGTCTTATATTTAACTGGAATGAATCAAAACATAAAGCATGACAAACCAACACTGAAGTTTCAGAATTATAAAAAGAGAATAATTTCTATATTTGCATACTGTTCTCTGAGCCAGAAAGTACTATTTCTTAAAGACTCAGTGACTACAGAGTATAAGACTTTCAGGTTTTGCTTTGTGATAGCACAAAACCTATAATAGTATGTATGAGTTCACTATTTGTGCGTGAAGGGCTCTATAATCTTGGTAGTGCTATCATTAGGAATAGAAGGATCTTAAAAATTACCCTTATACATGCAGTCATTTAATAAATTTAAATGATCTTGAACAAACATGTCACATCAGTTTGCAGTGCTTTGAATGATACCAACATGTCTGCTAGCACAACACAACTTCTAAATAGATATAACCCTCACTGATTTTGTACTATTAATGGATCTTGAGACAGAAGCCTCTTTAAAGCAGGGCTTCTGGACCTTGGTGAGTGTGTGTCATGAACCACTCTTGCAGTCTGGTGAAACCTATGGACCCCTTCTTAGAATAATGTACTTAAATAAAATAAAATAAAGAAGATTACAAAGCAAAATAATTTTTAAAAAATTTTTTGAAAATTTACAGAACCCGGGTAGAGAACCTCCACTCTAAAGAAACAGAACTGTGAATACATGTTATTTCATTTGGCATTCACAACATCCCTTAGAAATAAATGCTATTATTATCTCCTTCTTACAGATGAGGAAAATGAAGCTAGGAAATGTTCACTTACTTGCCCAGCGTCATATTGTTATTAAGTGCCTTGCAGCTGAATTTGAACTCAGGTCTTTCTGACACTACTTCCAATACTATATCTACTATTACAACTAATATTTACTAGGAAAGGATTTTTGAGAATACTCTTTTTTAAGTTTTGCTAATAGTTTATTTCTCCTGAACTCACCCAGTTATTTTTTTTCCCAGCATAAATTTCCATGTGTTCTCCATACTGTGGCTCTTCGAGTAATGTCTGGTATTCAAACATGAGGCGAGAGCTCTCCCGGAGACGGCTACACTGAAACTGGTGATACTGCTGCACAAGCTCCTTCACCACAAGCAGAAGGCAGTCAGGATTAGAGGGATCCCAGGATGCAAGGTTCTGCAGATGACATGAACAAAGAACCAGATAAAAAAATGCTTACATAAATTCACTATCATAGTCTTGTTTAAATACAGAGGCCAAACTGCCTCAGAAAGTCTCAGAGGTACTGGGGCTATTAATAAGCCATAAGCACACAACTAAAGTTAGAAGCTTCTTTTGACTTCAGCTTTCTCTATTCTAGACTTTTTTCCATTTTAATGAAAATGTTGGATAGTAGACACGATTTCTGGATGTAGTTATAATTAGGAAGACCTGGGTTCAAATAAAATTTCTGATACTTATTAGCTACATAATCTTGGGTAAGTTGTTTTACTTCTTAAGCAACTCCCAAAAGACTTAAGTAATTAAGCCATAGTTTGCAATCTGTGTTGGTAAAGGGAATTCCACACTTTCCAGGAATATTTTTGTTCTGACAAAACCACAGATCCTTTGTATTTTCATGTATCCCTGACAAAGATAAAATGCTATTATTAAGAAGATGTTAAGAGTTGAGCAGTAGAACAGAGGGAGAGCTATGGGAAAATAAGGTATCACTAAAACCTGATACCTTAAGTGCAGCTCTACATGAATGTTTTTTTCTTTATCTCAATCCAGTCTGCGGGTTTTCTAGCTAGATTTAAATTTTATGTACTTATTGATTTCAGAACAGTGATGACCTCAAACCTATAGCCTATTCATCACAAGGTAGCTCTAGCGCGATGGCAATGAAGATGGAATATCAGTCTCACCACAATAAGCTAGGCTGAGCTTGGCAGGGATAATAACAGGGAAGAAACAACAGTGTCAAAGAGTACTAAGGAATTTAGGAAGGTGTGGGGAAAAGGTTTCTTTGAAATCTTATGAAATTTAGAAGAAAATCAATACAATCCATATCACTGTCAATTGTTTTTCAATCTCAAGATTCAGGAAATTATGATTTAAACAAATTCTAAGACATACTTTACACTCATACATTAAATCAAATTTGTTATCAAACCAAACTGTCCTACTTGATCAAATAAATGCAACACGTAACTTTGAGCTCTTTCTTTAAAATTTGAGCCTCAGATAACATTTCCAGAAAACTTTACACAATCTATGAGAATGCAATAGTCACAGGCATAAGAATCTTTTACAAATCTCTCCACAAATTTCTAATGAGTTTCAGTGTCTGAAAATGAAGTTGTAGGAAATGATCAATGGCATCTTATACTGTTAACCTAATTGTAGATGGAGGGGCATGAGATTTTTTAAAAGTAACCTCATTTGGAGAACACAAAAGATAGCAAAAGGAAAAACATGGCCTCTACTTTATGAAACTATTTTAACACGACTATGTGCATCAACAATGACTATCTGCAAACAGTAGGTTTTTATCATTTCTCCCTACATTATCATCACTCAAATGAAATGTCATTTTTGTTTTAAAATTCTTGTTGGCTTTTACTTTGTGTAAAACTTTAATGTTTTTACTTTTTATTAAGTAATATCACAAATCCTAAGGAGGAAGAGGAAATGACTTCATTTAAAGCAACATATTACTAACCAGACATCCATCTGTAAAGAGATTTCTAAGTTTTATTGATCCATTTTTAGATATCCCTACCAAGTTTGTAACCTGCAAAAGAATGCCACTTATTTATCAAGGGTAAAGAAGAAAATCTCCAAGTTGTCATGTCTTGTAGATTCTATCCCTGTAACATCTCTCTCCAGAATTTGTTCTCTCCATTCACACCATAACCACCCTACTTCAGGCCCTCATTACCTCTTGTATAGATTACTACAAGAGCCTTCTAAGTGGTTCCCTGAATCCAGCCTCTCCCCTTATCTAATTCATTCTCCATATACAAACCAAATGGCCATTCCTAAAGCAAAAGTGTGACCATGTCACTATTAGTGGATCCCTGTTGTCTCTAGGAAAATATAAAGTCCCATCTTTAAGATTTTAAACCCTTTACATTCTGCCTCTAGTCAGTCTGTCTGTCTATCTGTCTCTCTCCAAGCCGATTCCACATTATTCTCCATCATGCATTCTTCACGTTAGCCAAAGTGAATCATGCACTGTGCTGCATAACTGATATTCTCTATCTCCTGCCTTTCTGCACTGCATAAGCCATCCCACGCCCCCACCTGCCCCATGCAGGGGAATACTCTCTCACCTTCAACTTTTGGAAATCCCACTCTACCTACATTTTAAGGTTCTGCTCAACTGCCTCCTCTAAAAAGGGCCTTTCCTGATTCCCCCAGTTGTTAGTCTCTACTATACTTTCAAATTACTTTGTAATTATTTTTTTCATATGTCTATATATACACACATCTACATGTATATGCATATCTGCACCCACACACACACACACACACATACACCCCCCACACACACACACAGTATACTGGATAGACGTGGCCTCAATCAAGCCAAACCCCGGTTCAAATCATGCCTCTGACACATAATAGCTACAAGTAATTCTGGGTGAGTCACTTGCTCTTTTATTACCCCTAGCATTTATTGCCCCTTAAAGCTGCTAAGCTGCAGAGTCGTGGCTGAGTGGCATCATCAGAGAGTTTCCATCATAAGTTCCTCAAACTAATGAAATCACAGGTCTAGTCCAGAAAAAAAAAAAGAGAGAGAAAAAAAAGAAAATCTTTTATTTACTTCACAATGTGTCCCTCCAGTAAATTTAGTAAACTTTTTGAGGGCAAGACCTATGGCATTTTTGTCTTTTTATTCCTAGCACATTATTTAACATTACAACATGACAATAGACAACAGAGTTAAGAGTCAGGAATCTGGGTCTGAATTCTGGCTCTGATACTTAATATCAGAGCAAGGAGGTGAAGTTCTACAATAAATGTATACAATAGGAAACCAAATACAAGATATCTATCAGTCAATAAATATTTAGTAAGTACCTACTATGTGCCAGGCACTGTGCTAGTTAATAGTTACAAAGAAATGCAAAAGACTATCCTAGTTCTCAAGGAGCTCACCATTTAAGGAGAAAAAGAACAAGCAAACAAATATTAATAAACAAGCTCCATACATGGTAAGTTCAAGATAATCAACAGAGAAAAGGCACTCGGATGAAGGGAAATCAGGCAAAGCTTCCTGTAAAAGGTAGGACTTGAGCTAAAACTTAAAAGAAGCCAAGGAAGCTAGAAGGTAGACATGAGGATGATGAGATTTTCTTATAATGGGGAAGAGTCAGTGAAAATGTCCAGAGACGGGAGATGGAATGCTTTATACAAGGAATAACAAGAAGGCCAGTGTCCCTGCATCACAAAGTTCATGATAGATTGGGGTAGGGGAGGGGAAAAGGTATAACATGTAGGAAGACTGTAAAGATGGGGTAGGGAGGGAGGCAGGTTATGAATGGCTTTGAATATCAATCAGAGGATTTCATATTTGATCACAGAGGTATGAGGGAGCCACTGAAAAATAATGAGCAGGGAAGTGACATAGTTAGACCTGTGCTTTAGGAAGATCACTTTAACAGCAGAGTGAAGAAGGAATTAGATGGAGGGTTTGGGGAATGGTGTGGGATGGGGACTTGTGGCAGGCTTTTACATCAGTCCATGCCTGAGGCAACAAGCAGTGTCAGAGAAGAAGAAAATGCATATATGAGAGATATTACAAAAATAAGTAAGATATATAAGGGGGAGTAGAGAGACTGAAGAGTCAAGAATGATGTCTAGGTTGCAAGCCTCACTGACTAAGAGGATAGCCATATGCTCAATAGTAATAGAGAAGTTAGAAAGATGATAGAGTTTTGAGGGAAAGATAATGAATTCATATTTATATGTTGAATTTAAGATGCCTACAGAACATGCAGTTCAAGATGTCCAACAGATAGCTGAAGAAAAAAAACTGGGAATCACACAGAAATCAGCATTAGTTGGTATCAAGATAATAACTGAATCCAAGGGAACTGAGGAGATCACCAAATGAAATAGTATAAAGGTGAGAAAATAATTATTTTCTTATTAATAGGTAATTTTATATACAGAATGCAAAGATTCTCTTTTTTATTTATAACCAATTATTAATAGGTCAGTTACTTGGAGAGTTTTTTTCTCTTTTTACTTCCTAGTGAAGAACAGGGCTAAAAACAAGAAATTCTCCCCAATCTTGGGCTGGACTCCACCCAAATGAGAGAGCTTATTTTTGATTAAAGGATAAAAAGAAGCTAATCTAGATAGATTCCAGCCCATTGTTCTACTAAGGTAAGACTAGGTGGAGACAGTTCCCTTTGTCTAGATTTCCTGAGGCAGGAGTGGTCAGGGTTGAGATGAGTCTCTGGGTACAGGAGTGATCAGTCACAATGCCAAGCACCTCATTAGAATAAGCTCACCTCTCATTATTATATTCATTTTCATTAATTGTTAACCAATCAGCATTGGTCTCCACCCTCAGTGACGCCCCCTATTCCAAATATATTTAAACATCCACACCACCTCCAAGTTAGGTCTTTGGCTTCCAAAAGAAGCACTGACCTCAATTTATTATCTACTAGCCTAATTAGTGAATTGGTTATTTATTACCATATTGCCAATGTGATACAGCAGCTGCTTTGAATATGCAGGCATATTTCCAGGTTTGAATAGTAAAATATAAAAGACTCTCTTCCTCAAAGGCAAAACCAAGATATTTATTCAGATAACAGAAAGCCAAATCCACCATGGTAACAAAAAAGTTTGTACACATTGCCAATGGAGGGAGCACTACCATGCTCAAGCCTTCCCTCCATCAGGTCTCCCCACAAACCAGTTTCCTTAGGCAAAGTTTTCCTCTCCCTCACTGACACTAGCTGCTGTGCCTCTCTCTCTCTTAGCTCTGTCTCAGTTTCTCCTCCATCAAATGGTCAAGTTCCATGTGACTAATGCTCATGTGACTCAGGTATCTAGGTGACTCAGGCTCAGTGCAGGTCACATTAGTGGACAGGAAAGATCTTCCCATTACATTAACATTACAATTACCCAGAAACTATGTTTCTTGGACTTTTCATTCATCTCAAAAGGAAGAGAAAGGGGACCAGAAAAGAGCCCTGTGGAATAGCCTAATTTCAAAACCTTTGGGAAAGAAACGCTAACAATCCTTTATATCCATAACAAGGTCAGAATAAGATCATAAGACTAAAGACTATTACAAGGAGGCAAAAAAAAAGTCATTCTGACACCACTGTCCTAGTCACTCACACTTAAATACTTAGGTGCACTTTGATTCAATCCTGTCCTTCATCTCAAATACCGATTTTGAGTAGAAATTTCTCTTGGATTTGTATTTTCCTCCTAAGTCCTTCCAGAACTCTTACCTAGATGACCTCATCACTGGAGAGCTATGTTATTATGATAACTTCTTTGGTGACGTTGTGAACTCCAGACTCTCTCCCCCCTCCCATTACTTTAATATATCGCAAATAACAAAAATGTGTAATCAAAACAAATTTCCTTATTGGCCATGTAAAAAAAATCTGTCTTGAACTCTGAGACTTTCATCGCTCTATCAGGAGGTGGGTAGCACATTTCATTATTAATCCTCTAGAATCATGATTCATCATTAGATTAATAAGGATACCTAATTCTCTCAAACTT
Organism: Phalanger gymnotis; assembly: GCA_028646595.1. NCBI lineage: Eukaryota > Metazoa > Chordata > Mammalia > Diprotodontia > Phalangeridae > Phalanger > Phalanger gymnotis. The sequence continues at coordinate 163,752,406 of CM053625.1, read as the reverse complement.
TTTTGCCTTTACTATTTTATAGTCATTGTAGAAATTATTCTCCTGGTTCTGTTCACTATGCATCAGTTCAAATAAGTCTTTCCAGGTTTTTCTGCAAACCTCTCGATCATTTCTGACAGCACAATAGTATTCCATCAGATTTGTATATCACAGTTGGTTCATCCATTCCCCAATTTATGGACACAGGCTCAGATTCCCATTCTTTGCAACCTCAAAAAGAGCTATAAATACATTTGTACATCCTAAGGCATTTGTTTTGCTTAAGACTAATCTCTCTCTTAATCTACCATCCTTCTAATTGGCTCTTCTTCCTATTTCCCTATTGAATTAAATGTGTTTCTGAACTCTGTGTGTGTGTGTTCTCCTTCCTTTACCCAGTTCAGATGAGAATGACGTTGAATACCCAGTTGGTACCCCCATTCCTCCTTCATGCTCATATAGATGTTTACCTGTATGTTATAATTATGTGAGATATTACCTAATCTAGGGCAATGATGAAAGCTGGGAAAAGCAAACTCCTCAACATGAAAGGAGGATGATGTAGATTTAGAATCTGGCTCTGAGGTATATACACAAAAGAGTGGAAAAGTTAGAAAAGAAAGGGCAATGAATTTATTTTCAAAAGGTTAAATCCAAATATACCAAGGGGAAGAAAATGCTCTTAAAAAGCTGGAGGATAAGTAAATAAGTCAATGGAACAAATACTAAAATTAGAAGAAAGGCTAAATATGAAAACATCAAAAAGAACACAAACTTCTATAAATATTGCAAGACAAAGGAAATCAAAGCAATGCCTGATGAAACACAGAGCCTATGGAATCAAAAAAAGACCCAGAAGAATAACAAGATAGTACAGAGTGATTTGAAAGAGAAATTATAAACATAAGAAGATAAATGTCGGGGACAGAGCCAAGATGGTGGCTAGAAAGCAGGGACTTGCTTAAGCTCTCCCCCAAATCCCTCCAAACACCTGTAAAAAATGGCTCTGAACAAATTCTAGAGTGCAGAACCCACAAAATAGCAGAGGGAAACAGGTCTCCAGCCCAGGAGAGCCTGGATAGTCGGTTGGAAGGGTCTATCGCACGTTGTTGGGAGCGCAGCCCAGCGTGGGTCTTACCAGGACAGACTAGACCAGGAGTCAGCTGGCAGAACAGGCCCTAGGGCCATAAATCACTGAGCTGTGGCAGTTACCAGACTTTTCAACACACAAATGCCAAAGACCACTGAGAAGGTTAGTGGGAAACTACAGGATTGAGTTGAGACTAGTCCAGCCACCAGCCCTGGGGGTAGAGGAGGTACTGCAGCCATGGCAGTGGCAGCAACAGGAAGCTCCTGAGGCTGCTTCCAGAGCTCCAGTGTCAGCTGCTTCCCAAGTCCCTGGCTCACACAGTGGGCAGAATCTAGCAGCGGTTCAGAACAGGAGTGCAAGGAGTGCTCTGTGGGCACAGAGGCAGGTTCTCTAGCTGTGCCCTGCTTTCATCTGGACTGCAGTCCTGGCTGGTGGTTCTTGGGGGAGGAAGAATGCTGCTGGGACAGAGCCTGGGGTGACAGTGGAGTAGAAGTAGCTCTGAAAACAGCAGTGCTTGGACCCTAAAGCTTGGGACAAAGTACTCTCTACCCTACAAGCAGTCATACCCTCACAAAAAGCTCAAGGGTCAGGTAGATGGCTGGGAACATGAACAGGCAGTGAAAACGAACTCAGACTCAAACTCAAACTCTAGATTCCTTTTCTGGTGACAAGATCAAAACATACAGCCAGAAGAAGTCAACAAAGTCAAAGAGCCTACATCAAAAGCCTCCAAGAAAAACATGAACTGGTGTCAGGCCATGGAAGAGCACAAAAAGGATTTGGAAAAGCAAGTTAGAGAAGTAGAGGAAAAATAGGGAAGAGAAATGAGAGAGATGCAAGAAAATCATGAAAAACAAATCAATGGCTGGCTAAAGGAGACTGAAAAAAAAAATACTGAAGAAAATAACACCTTAAAGAATAGACTAACCCAAATGGCAAAAGAGCTCCAAAAAGCCAATGAGAAGAATACCTTGAAAGGCAGAATTAGCCAAATGGAAAAGCAGGTCCAAAAGACCACTGAAGAAAATACCACCTGAAAAATCAGACTGAAGCAAGTGGAAGCTAGTGACTTTATGAGAAATCAAGATATTATAAAAAGGAAATGAAAAAAGGGAAGATAATGTGAAATATCTCATTGGAAAAACCACTGACCTGGAAAGTAGATCCAGGGGAGGGAATGTAAAAATTATTGGACTTCCTGAAAGCCATGATCAAAAAAACAGCCTAGACATCATCTTTCAAGACACTCTAGAGCCAGAGGATAAAACAGAAATTAAAAGAATCCACAGATCCCCTCCTGAAAAAGATCCCAAAAAGAAAATTCCTAGGAATATTATCACCAAATTCCAGAATTCCCAGGTCAAGGAGAAAATACAGCAAACAGCCAGAAAGAAACAATTTGAATATTGTGGAAACACAATCAGAATAACACAAGATCTAGCAGCTTCTACATTAAGGGATCAAAGGGCTTAGAATATGATATTCTGAAGGTCAAAGGAGCTAGAATTAAAACCAAGAATCACCTACCCAGCAAAACTGAGTATAATGTTCCAAGGTAAAGTGTGGATTTTCAGTAAAATAGAGGACTTTGTAGCTTTCTCAATGAGAAGACCAAAGCTGAATAGAAAATTTGACTTTCAAATACAAAAATCAAGAGAAGCATGAAAAGGTAAACAAGAAAGAGAATTCTTACTAAAGTTGAACTGTTTTGTTTACATTCTTACATGGGAAGATGATGTGTGGAATTTATGAAACCTTTTTCAGTATTAGGGTAGCTGAAGGGAATATACATATATATACATATATAATATGTATGTGTGTATATATATATATGTGTGTGTGTATGTGTGTGTATATATATGCATATATATATATATATATATATAGAGAGAGAGAGAGAGAGAGAGAGAGAGAAAGAGAGAGAGAGAGAGAGAGAGCGAGCGCACAGGGTGAGTTGAATATGAAGGGATGATATCTAAAAAAATAAATAAATTTAAGGGGTGAGAGAGGAATATACTGAGCGAGGGAGAAAAGGAGAGATAGAATGGGGTAAATTATCTCCCATAAAAGTGGCAAGAAAAAGCAGTTCTGCTGGAAGGGAAGAGGGGGCAGGTGAGGGAGAATGAGTGAATCTTGCTCCCATCAGATTCAACTTGAGGAGGGAATAACAGACACACTCAATTGAGTATCTTACTCCACAGGAAAGTAAGGGGAAGAGGATAAAAAAGGGGGAATAATAGAAGGGGGGCAGATAGGGGGAGGAGGTAATCAAAAGCAAACACTTTTGAAACGGGACAGGGTCAAGGGAGAAAATTGAATAAAGGGGCACTGGATAGGATGGAAGGAAATACAGTTAGCCTTTCACAACATGAGTATTGTGGAAGTGTATTACATAATGATACACGTGTGACCTATGTTGAATTGCTTGCCTTCTTAACGGGGTGCGTAGGGAGGGAAGAGGGGAGAGAATTTGGAACTCAAAGTTTTAAAAGCAGATGCTCAAAAAAAAAAAGTTTTTGCATGCAACTAGGAAATAAGATATACAGGCAATGGGGCATAGAAATCTATCTTGGCCTACAAGAAAGTAAGGGAAAAGAGGATGGGGGGGAGTGGGGTGACAGAAGGGAAGGCTGACTGGGGAATGGGGCAGTCATAATATATGCCATCTTGGAGTGGGGGGCGAGGGTAGAAATGGGGAATAAATTTATAATTCAAACTCTTGTGGAAATCAATACTGAAAACTAAAAATATTAAATAAATAAATAATAATGAAGAAAAGGTGAAGAAGTACACCAGTCATTCTACATGACACTCCTGTGGAGAAATTGCAGGAGGTCATTGATAAGGTTTGCAGAAGAGGTGGAAATAAGGATTAATTGTAATCTACATCACTGTAAGGCATACCCACACAGATCAGAGCACAGATGTGTTTGAGTATGAATATTTATTGATGCAAAAATGTACTGTAAATCTGTCAGTGTATGTTCTCTTTCTACTGGCACAGGTCATAACTCCTCTAAACTTGGTCTTTGAGTATTTCCATGGCCAAAATATAAATCAGGAGGAAAGTTAACTATTGATGAACACCTTTAATTTTTCCCTGTCTGCTCAGCTCTGCTAAGAAGCTATAAGCTGAAGTGATGATAGAAACAGATTAGCAAATTTGGAGCTACAAACAAAACAACAAAAAAGAGGGAGTTAGGATTAGACACTACCAGGTGTAGACCTGTACTTGGTCCTGGAAATCTAATAACAACACAATTTGCTGCAGTACCTCCTCCACCCCCAGGGCTGGTGGCTGGACTGGTATCAACTCAATCCTGCAGTTTCCCACTAATCTCCTCAGTGGTCTCTGGCATTTGCGCATTGAGAAATCTGTTAACTGCCACAGCTCAATGATTCATGGCCCTAGGGTCTGTTCTGCTGGCTGACTCCCGGTCTGGTCTATCCTGGCACGGCCCACGCTGGGCTGTGCTCTGCTCCCAGCTCCATGTGATAGATCCTTCCTACCGACCATCCAGGCTCTCCTGGGCTGGAGACCTGCTTCCCTCTGCTATTTTGTGGGTTCTGCACTCTAGAATTTGTTGAGAGCCATTTTTTACAGGTGTTTGAAGGGATTTGGGGGAGAGCTTAAGCAAGTCCCTGCTTTCTAGCTGCCATCTTGGCTCCACCCCCGATTTGCTATTTCTAAAGAAGTAATGTAGACTCTCATCATAACTGCTTCTAATTCCCTCTACTGGTCAACCAAATAGAACCTGTATAGGACCTGGGAAAGGCACCAAAATTAATTTCTACGATTACTTCCTTTCTCCAAACAGTTCAAAATGTTAATAGATTCCTCATATGTCAATATATCTAGTAAAAATGTATTCTTTATGAAACTACCCCCATCTCTAGCACTGGGTTTGAATTACAAGACTTCCCATTATCCCCTTCCTACCATTACTAATATTTACCAACACATCCCTGCCCCAACTTCTCCAAATTCTACCTAAATTCACATCAAAGAAAATTTTCATTAGCCCCCTTCAAACAATTTCAACCGTGAACTTCTTACTATAGTCTTTCATCAGTTAAAACAACCTCTGATTGTCCAGAGAGGCACTCCTTCAATTCATTCAAAATAAATTTAAAGCTCCACTTCTTAAGTACAGCTTCCTTTAATTATTAAGTAGAAGCAGATTTTACCCTAAATATATTCAATACCCTGAAAAAGGACAAGAGACAGAATAAAAGAAGAAAACAGTTGTCCAAAGAGAGTAAAATTTTTCTGTCTGGAAGCATTTAAAAGACAAATACTTAAAAGGCAGTAGCAGTGTCTTCTGTATAGCCCATAAAAAGTACCGAACCTATAAACCACAGAATTATTGAAAACTAGAAAAGTTAGCTCACTCTTGAAGAGAGTAATGTATTGCCTGCTTTCTGTGGCCACTGCAGCACTTCGTTGAAGTTGATCTCTTTTGAATGTAGAATTATCCTTTTGTATAGGACATATGATATCATTCTTAGCCAAAGCCCATTTACATAACAAAATGCTAAAGAATCATGTAGACATTGCCTTTTACAAACGTTTGTCTATATAATCTTATATTCCTTTTGTTACTGTTGTTACAAATTCCAGAAGAGACTAGAGAGAGTATAGTTTAATCATCCCTCACTCAGGCATATTTAGTCTTTGCTCTGGGAATCTATATAATCAGTATTCACATCTCTCAGTTTAAGTCACTGATGTCACTCAGAATCTCCATTACTACCATATAGTCCTTGGGAGTAAAAGGTAACCACAAAAATGAAAAGAAAATTAGCAAATATGAGTTCTAACTGAATACAAACTGTTTTTTTTTCCTGGAGATATATTTAAATTTTCCAGGTTGCTAGAATATCATCCAGGGATATGATTTTTTTAAGACAGCTTGTTACTGTTTTTCCTGGCTGTACTACAAGAAACAACAGTATGATCATATTTTAAGTTGCTTCTGTGTTTCTTTACAAGAAATTAACTGCAATCATTTAGCTACAGCAAACACTTTACAGGCTTCCATTTTTCATTAGAAAATGTCAGTCATCTCTAGGATTGTCTCAAACACCAAAATTTTACAATCCTACATTTCTATCCAACTGCATTCCAAATTATGAGCAAATGTTACAAAGTACATATACAGATCATGTAGCCAAATATCGTATAGCTACCAAAGTTTTCTCATAACAGAACTCGCAAAATTATAGAAAAGGTGCTTGCAGTAAAATCTATTCTCTTATATCAAAGGAGTGATTTATCTAAGCTATACTGGAGGCCTGATCAAATCATAAAGATCTATAAGGAAGTCTATTTTACAATCATCCTCAATAAGAAGCAATGATAAAAGACTACATGCTTCAACCAGGGGCAGAAATAATTTGCATATATGATTTCCTTTTGGCAATGATAAAATTTCTCCAATGTTATAATGTATCTGTAATCTAATCTCTTTAGATCTTCACATTAATGATGAAGATTAACAATCCATCTATGCTTCTCCACCTTATGTGACTCTTAATCATGTTCTCCTATAAATACATCACAGGAGGTTCACCAAATGTAATCAAATCATGTTTTTTATTTGTCTTGACATAAAGAAAATACCAATAGAACACTCAGGCTACTCACCTGTTATCCCTCACATGACCAACTCATTTCTTTCTCTCTATACTTCCCTGATGATATCTTTTATTACTCCTGTTCTATGAAATTCCTCACTGGCTATGTGCTATAATTTGCTCACAACCACAGTGCTCCTCTCCACTGTCCTCTGTGTGCTAGTCATTTTCAATTCCTCAGACTTCTGTGACCATATCTCAGAGTCACACAAAAGCGTTAGAATGCTGGCAATGAAAGACAACCCTTTGTTTCTGAGAGAATTTCGGGACCATTAAAGAAGCTTTGTAATTTTCTGAAGGCAATATAGTAAATCCCTTTTCAGCTTAAGTCTAGGCCCAACTCACTGTCCATGTGGATCTTGGATAATAAACATTTTCAGAGGTTTTTTATATTATGCATTCAACTGTATGTCATAACATGGGAAATAGACAATCTTTATTCACTTAAGTCTTTCCACTATGGACCAACTTGGAGCCAAGAGGTGGGGGGTAAGGGTGGTAAGGAAGGGATAGGAACTAGACCTGTGATTTCACTAATATAGGGAATTCCTGAGTGAGAATACTGTCTTTACATATGCAGTTTGGCACCTTCTCAGAAAATCAGGGTCTAGGAGAATTGCAATCATGGAAAGACTGAGTGTTTTACTGAGGATATAATCAGTATGTGTCAGTGGTGGGACATGAACCCAGGTTTACCTATTTCAAAACTTGTTCTCTAGAGATTATGCTTTGCTACTTCTTGGGCCAAACTCAACTGATAAAAATTGAATTAAATTCAATAAATATTTATTAAGGAATACTATGAACAAAACACTATGCTACATCCTGATTTAGCTTTAATAAGACAGAGGAACTGAACTCAGGGAGCTTATACCTAAAGAAATGCACAGCACACAGAAATAAATTATTCTTTTTAAATGTTTAATATGTATAAGATAATAAGGAGTAACTTTATAAATAACAGTAATTAACTCAGTTTTGATGTGACATGTTAACTCTAAGATGCTTATGGGATATATGTTTTGTCGGCAAAGATATAGATCTGAAGCTCAAACCAAAGGTCAAGATTACAGACAAAGATTCAGAGGTCCTCTGCTTAAGGGTGTAGTTTAAAACTGTGACTAATACTGTCGAGGTAGAGACAAAAAATACAAAGTTCCATGCTTAAAAATATATAAAATCTAGCTAACGCTTTCATGAAGTTCATATAAAACAAAAAAATTTAAGAGGTTTTAGTTAACTATAAAAGCTCACATTTGTATTAGCTCTTTATAAACAGTTCCAAAGCACCCTCCATACAGACCTTCACGATAATTCTATTAGCAATGTATTATTATCAATAACCTTAAGATAATAAGGAAAATGAGACTCAGAGAGGTTTACTTGAAATGTCAACCCAGATCTTCTGAAAAGATTTTTTCCACTAAATTATCTTAATATGTTAATAATGTAATATGGCTACTGAAAAAAAAAAAGTGAAGGCAATCCTAGACTACCTATGTTAACAAATGCAATGTGAAAAACAAGGGCAGTCCCCCTGTACCCTACATCAATCAAATTACTTATGGAATACAGATATATTTTGTATAACTTTATTCCCAACCAATATACTTTCAAGTTAACATTATCAATACTGAAATGAATGTCATAACACATTTAACTAATGACGAAAATAGCTCTCATTTATAGAACTGTTCCTATGGAATTAAATGTCCAATGTAACTATCTTTCCTAACATTATATCTTAGTGGAAATAGTCAATAAATAGAAAAATAAGTGTGCTCAATTCAATTAATCAATCAACAACAATGTATTAAGCACTTAAAATGATTCCAAGTCAGAGGCAGGAAAATATCTCTAGATGCCTGGGGTGGTACAAAGACCAACCAACAAGATGAGCCCTCGAGGAAAAAGAGAGAAAGCTGCAACAATAAACCCCTACTGACAAGTAGCAGGTTAAACATAATTTTATCTAAACTCTTTTCTTCAGCCTCAGGATTTATAAATCTTAATTTTAAAACTGGCTCTAAATGAAAAAAAAAAAAGCAATACTCTCTAGATCATAATGTACTAAATTAAGGGCATAGAGAATAAGGCAAAGATTTGGAACCAGAAAGACCTGGAATCAAATCCCTTCTCAAATGCAAGCTATAAGATCTCCACTCCCAGACCAAACCCTTAAGGAATGAAAAATGAAAAATCTATCTAAATTCTTTCCTCAACAACTAACAAGTTTCCACCAGTCATACTCTCCCCATGTCGGTTATTCTGAATCCCAATGGTAATCATTCAAAACACATTCTCCATAGCCTGCCATGTCCCATCACTAATTCCAATGGCTGTCAATCCACATCTTCTACCCAATGACCCACTCAAAAGGTACCCACCTGTTCTACTGTCCCCTACGTAATGCCTATTCTATAGGCAACAAACTTACTTTTATCTTAAAGTTTTTTGCTCCCTCCTTGTGACACAGACTCCCTGGCCATCCTTTCCAGCACTGATTGCACTTTGATTCATACCACAGACCCAGTGATCAAGGTGGGAGAATTGGTATACTCCTTGCTCTCCACTATCACGTCCAGGTTCTTCTTCCAACACTCAACTGAGCAAGCACTCTAACCTTGAGGTTCACTCAAATCCATATATACCATCCAGTCAGAATTTTTTACTGATCTCCAGGACACTGCCCTTCTTTTACCAATGAGTTCAGTGACTGGCAAACATTCTTTTGATCTTCCCTAACCCTTGCCCCCATACTAGGAGATGTCAACATGCATATTCACATCCCATCAAATACTCTAACCTTACAATTTTTCTCAACACATTTATTTCACATGATCTACTTCCGTACACCACTTCAGCCACCCACAAAGAGACTTCTGAACAAGAGACATAGATCTCATTGACCTCCAAAAGAAAGCTGTGCTGAAATTTTCCATCCAAAATGAGAGTTAAAATACTTAGAATGTAACACTAGATAAAATAATATAAATTATATCTGGAATGGTACATTAGAAAGAGAGCTGAATTTGGAATAAGAGGACCAAGGACTAAATAGTGAATCTGTTATTTAGTACTACATGATCGATCCTTGTAGACTAAGTTTTCTCATTTGGAAAAGACAGAATTTGACTAGATGAGTTTTCAGTTAAGGTCTCTAACTCTAAAACTATGATCTTACAATCTGAAAAGGCTGAAATATAATAAAGTCACATCAAGTCAAGAAGCATTTAATAAGCACCCATGGTGTGCCAGGAAGTATGTTAAGTACTGATAATATGAAGAATGTCCTCCCTCAAAAAAAAAAAAAGGTCCCTATTCTCAAGGAGTTCTTAGTCTAAAAGGTGAGACAACATGCAAAAACATGATACAGAAAGGATAATCTGGGGATAAACCTAAAGGATAGGGACTTGCAATGAATGGGTTTGGAAAAAACTTCTTGGAGAAAATGAGTTTTCAAGTGAGACTTGAAGTCAGAAAAGGTAAGAGAAAGAAATGAGGCATGCCAGTGTCCAAACAACTTCCATACCCCATGACTGCATGATGGTAGAAAAGGCACTTTTCTCTGATTCTCATGACCTCTCGATCCTTTGTAAAAGTAGGAATTATGCGTAACAGATAAAATAATTTAGCTATCTCTACTGTCTATGCAAACAAGAATCTAAATGAGGTAAAAATGATGGCAAAAAAATTAACTAACAGAAAAGACTCTATCTTTAACCACCCACTACTCCAACAGCAGACTTGCGTAAGCCTACTCATAAGCCTGCAAGAGAACTCAATTCTACACTACCTTCACTCTTTCCAAAGCCAGGAAAATACAACAGTATGGCAACACTTGGTGGCCCAACAGAGCTGAGGAGGGGCACATGTGCCACACTTGTGGCACTCTACTAAGCTTGAGGGAAACAGCCCAGCATCTATTTGGGGCCAGTTCTGATCCCCCAGACCTCACATGGGGCAGAAATTCAAGCTAGTGAATCATGAATTACCCAGCACAGATAGAAACTGAGACTACTTTAAGGTCCAGACCTCAGTGAAATCATTTCAAATTAAAGGAGGACACAAAAGGTGAGCAATAAAGGAATATAAGGACAAAAGCCTGAAATAACTATATATCTCATGAGCAAGAAAATGCAATCAAAGCCATCAAAGCATAAGTAGATGAACCAAATGAAAGAATATTAATAACACAATGGAATATGACCTCTAGATAAGCTAAGAGTCTAGATATGTATGAATAAATATTATAAGACAAACAAACATTGTTCAACATCTGATGAAGCAGAAGAACCTGTGGATTCCAAAGAGAGACTGGAACCACAACAGGATGTTCTTGAATGGTTTCAAAAGGGAAATAAGAATTATGAAAGAATCGTGGGTGGAAGAGAAAAACCAGAATGTACAGTGTCAAGTCTCACCAGAGAAACAAAAGAGAGAATATTTGATTAAAAATGCAAATACATGAAAGTAAAGTACATGAAGACAGGTCAGATGAAGCCAAGTTAAAGACTATAGGTATTGGAGAAAAACACAAGATAGCATTCCAGACTTGGAGGACATTCAGGGAAAATTCATAGAGTCACAAGATGTTGTGCAGTATGCAAGAACAAAGAGCAAGGAGGCCAGTGTCAATGGATCTCAGAAAACATATAAAGGGTGAAAAGGTGTGAGAAGACCAGGAAGGTTAAGAGAGTGCCAGGTTAGGAATAGATTAGAAAACCAAACTGAGGAATTCATATTTGATCCTAGAAGAAATGCGGGATCAATGGAGTTTACTGAATAGAAAAATAACATACTAAAACTTAAGTGTTAGGAAAATCAATTTAACAGTTGAATTGAGGACTGATGGACTAAAGAATGCCTTGAGACAGAGAAATTAATCAGAAAGTTAGTACAATAGTCTAGCAGATGGGTGAGAGCCTATATGAAGTTGGAGGCAATATCAGAGCAGAAAGTAAGGTACATACAAGAGATACTAGAAAGGCTGAATTCGCAAGACTTGGCAACAGATTTGATATAGGGGGTGAGAGAGAAAAGTAGAAGATGGCACCTCGATTGTGAGCCTGGATGACTCAGAATATGATGGTATCCTCGACAGTAAAAGGGAAGTAAGGAAGATGGGATGATCTGGGAGAAAAAAATGAGTTGAGTTTGGGAGATGTACAGTTTAAAATGTCTACAGGACCTCCAGTACAATATGTCTTATAGGAAGTTAGAGATGTAAGATTGGAGGTCATCAAAATGGTTAGGGCTATGTAAGAAGATCTGAGAATCATCTGCACAGAGCTAATAACTAAATCCATGGGAGCTAATGAGATAACCAAATGAAAAGAGTATAGAGGGAGAATAAGGCTCAGGACAGAGGCCCTGAGGGGCACACATTGTTAGTAGGAGCAACCAGACTGAAGAACAGACAAAAGTGACTGAGAAGCAGTTGGACAGGTAGAAGGAGAGCTATGAGAAAGCAGTGGCCCCCAAAAAAGAAACAGAGACAAAGAAGAAAGAAACTAGGTACATGTGGCCTCAAAGTCACAGGTTCCCCATCCCTGATTTAGGAAAATGATCAACAGTGTGAAAGACTGCTAAGAAGTCAAGAAGAATAAAGACTAAAAAGTTTTTAAAATTATCAGATTTGGCAATTGAGAGATGGTTAGTAACTCTGGAGAAGGCATTTTTAGCTGAATGATGACGTCAGAAGCCAGACTGAAGAGTTAGGAAGTGAGAGGAAAGGAAGTAGAAACACCTATTGTAGGCAGCTTTGCCTTCTCAAGGGGTTTAGCAAGAAAAGGGAGATTGAATGATAGCTAGCAGGGATGGATAGATCAAGCGAAGGTTTTTTGAGTGGGGGAAGATGTTGGATGGGTTTCTAGGCAGTAGAGAATTACCCCTAAAACAGGGAATCAAAGATTAGTGACAGAGTAGGTTTACTAAAGATGCAATCTTCTGTATGGAATGAGATGACTTGTGCATGTAAAGGGATTTGCCTAGGCAAGGAGAAAAGCCACTTCTTCATATGAAACAGAGGTTAAGTAGGAGAAAATGGTAGGAGGAATATGAATAATATGAGGAGGAGATATGAGAGAGCTCTCAGCAAATGATTTTAATTTTTTCAGTGAAATATGAAGCAACATTCTTCGCTGAGACAATGAGAGAAATGGGAGCTATGAGAGGTTTGAGGAGGGATGAAAAGGTTTTAAAAAGTTATTATGGTGATTGGGACAAAGAATTGATTAAGGGGGTGTAAAAGCATTGCCTTGCTCCAATTAGGACCCAGTTGAGATTATGTAATGTATAAATCTGTGGCAAATTCAATCATCATGGTTTTGTGATTTTTCTCACTATTTTGTTCAGCAGTACATGTAGAGGAGCAAAGGCAAAGGAGAGGGAGACTTGGCAGGCAAAGACAAGTGTTAAGATAAGGTGGCAAGGGACTCAACAGAAGAAGACAGTAAACATTTGAATTGGTTCCTCCAGGGGTACAGTTGGGAGCAGTTACTGGGCAATGGTGGTAGAAAGAAAGCTTGAAGGTGACAATGGGAGCAAGGAAGAAAAGTATTCTGACTTCCATAGCGAATGAAGGCATGAGGGAAAGCATGAGTGCTAGAATGGGTGAGTAAAGAGGCTAAGCCATCAGGAGGGAGCCAGGTCTCAATGGATATGATAAGATGGAATGAATGGGAAAAAAAAAAAGGTTTTAAGATAAAAAAAAAAAGGTTGTTACCTAGGGAGCAGACATTCTAGAGGGCATAGTGTGAGAGAAGGGTGGGGGGTGGGGTAACTTTAAAATGGCACATTGAGGAGTTCAGCTGAGGCAGATGGGCATGAGGGAGTGGCCAGTGTAGGATAGAGAACAAGTTCTGAACAATGAAAGCAAGGATTCAGGATTTCTGAAATAAGAAAAGTAGGACAGGGTGGAAAGTAGATTAATCATTGAGGATTCTGATAGGTTTTCATAATCCCTAGAGGTTCATTCTCAGGGCAGAGTTGTCCTAGTATCTCAGGTAGCAATGTAAAGCTAGAAGAAGAGAGAAATTACCATCCTCCACCCCAAAGAGGGACAGGGCAAGGCAAACAGTTAGAGGTGTAGAAGGCCTGAAGCAAGGTCAAGTGACTGATTCAGGGAGACTAAGATTCTCCTCTCTTTCCCAGGTAGGCAAGGCAACCATATAGAACTGTACAGAACCAGGACTACTGCCACAAAGTTAACTTGCCATTTTATTTAATACTTTTGTTTTCTCAAATATTTATTGGAATAGAGAAGGCTACTCTCCTTGTTCTAACAGACAGGAAAACAAATAATCATGACTGAATAATTTGAGTCTAAGGACTACATAAAATCAAATTTAAATGCACTCATGGTTCAAGGGACCTGAAAAAGATCTTGGTGTTTCTTTTTTTTTTTTTTCCAAATAAACTTTGTGAATGTGCTTCCAGAAAACTAACAAGCTGCTGCCTCGAAGCCAGCAATTTCTTATAATCTTGGAATTCTCACAAGGAAACAGATAGTATAATGTGCCAGTATCACTATAGTCTGATGCCAAAATCACTTTGCTTGGTAGCCAATTTCCTCCCAATACATTTTAGTCAAATTTCTTCAAATTATGCTTGTACCATATTGGTTTTTATGGCAAGGCTAAACTAGATTAAAGTTGGATATGGAATATACATATATATATATATATATATATATATATATATATATATACACACACACACACACACACAAAGATATATAAATGTATGTGCGTGTGACTATATATACACAGAGATCTTATTGTGTGTATATATATGTGTGTATATCTGTGTGTGTATATATGCAACTACACATATGTACACATACATATAATAGTTAATGAATATCAATAAACACTGAACTGTATCTATATAGAGGGATTGGATAAAAAAGTTCCCACAGAATGATATATAAAGATTTCACCAAATTTAGGAGGAAGATATGTATATATAAGTTGTATGTAAGTATATACGTGTGTGTGTGTATACACACATATATGCATCAATACAAAAAAGGTTTTTTCATAGAATATTGATGATCATATTCCATTAACATGCAGTTTATGATTTCTTATTGTTCAGTGAAATCTGTTATATCGCATCCTGCAGGAAATCTATTCACCATAATTACTATATATTTATAATACAATCAAAATAGACTCAATTCCACCCCAATCAACATTTATTTAGCACCCAATGAGCCCTAGACTACACACTGTCCTAGAATGCCTCCGAATTACTAAGCAGGATTCTATCATGCCTGAGTCTGTGTTTGTATCTGAGTGTATGGATAATGAAAAATTATATTTAATCAAATTATAATGCTTTTGTCAAAATATGCAATTTCTATATATCTATATAATTAATAACATTAAAACTGATATTTATAGAGAGCTTTTAAGCTCTATATACGTCAGGATGTTATGAATGGATGAATAACCATCAAGTGTTCACTATGTGCAAAGTACTGCACTAAGCTTTAATGATACAAATAGAAAAATAGGAGAGCACTAGCTCTCAAATAGCTAATATTCTAAATATCAGGAGAAGGCAAAACACATAGGAAGGAAGCTAAACCAGATGGAAAGATCCCACAGTCCTTAGGGTACAAGGGGTTCTTTAAATATTATTTCCATTAATAAAATCAGATCCATTGAATTATTTGAAGGCGCCAAGGACTCTGGTGGTGAAAACTCTATTATTTATTCATGAGTTTTTTACAGAAATTGAGGAGGCCAATGGTGGCTGAAGCACCTGAGACAGAAGATCAGTCATATCTCCTCAAGTGTTACTCCCTCAGAAGGTGACTGAGCTGGCTATAAAGCCTGTGGTCCACAGGGTGCTATTGTTCCTAGGGCTCTTGGGCTCACATGTTTAGCAACTGGTCAGCAGCTAGTGGTAGTGGAACCTGGGATGGCAGGCCCTGTTTCAAAAAGGCACTGATCTATGAAATGATGCCTGCAAGTGTTAGGATGGAAAGAGGGCAAGACAAGAGAAGGTACTGCCTTCTGATAGTTAGTCCACCTGCCACATCAGTGACAGTTGGTCAGAAGATAATGGTTGTGGGGTCAGGTTGTAAGCATGGCTGGGTGGTCTGAGGACATTAGTGTTCCCAGGGTTCTTGGGCCCATTTGCCCATAGGTGGCAGTTGATTTGAGGTTGGTGTTGGCAGTAGCTAGGATGACTAGCCTTTTCTCCACATAGGTTGTGACATCATTTTCTTCATCTCTGACTCATACAATAAAGGGTCAAAGAATTTAAGTTGAGGGGCAGAGCCAAGATGGCAGAGTAAAAGCAGAGACTTCCTTGAGCTCTCCCCCAAACCCCTCCAAATACCTATAAAAAAAAATGATTCTAAACAAATTCTAGAGCTACAGAACACACAAAATGACACAGTGAAACAAATCTCCAGCCCAAGATAACCTGGAAGCTTGACAGGAAAGGTTTATCACACTGGGCTGGGAGCATAGCACAGTCCACCATGGGTCACGCCAGCACAGATGGGGCTAGAGCAGGCATCAGGAGACTGAATCGCTGGCACCTGTAGTGCTTTCCAGACTTCTCAAAACACAAATGCCAAAGACAATGTAGAAATTCTATTGGACCTCAGTGAGAGAAGAGCACGGTCCAGCCCCAGCCCTGGGGTGGTGGGGATGGTGGAGGTGGTGGTGGCGGCAGTGGCTGCTTCTGGAGCTCTGGGCACACAGATGGGGGTGGGGGGGGCCAGCAGCTGAGCAGAGGGGGATTGCAGAGACCTCTTTGTGGTGCTGAGGCAGGATTCTCTTGCTTTGCCCTGCTTGGATCTGGGTCACAGTCCTGGGTGGTGGACTTGGGATGATGAGGAACGCTGGTGTGGCAGCTGTGGAAAGGGAATCCTCCTCACAGTTCCAAGGCAGAAAAGAATGCTTGAGGTCACAGACTAGAACACAGGCCAGGAGAGGAGTAAACACCTCTCTTCTCCTCTCTGCTGATCATACCACCTTAGAAGAACTGAAAAGTTATAGGTGCCTAGAAGCAGCTCTGAAAACAGCTGCACAAAATTCCTGAAGCTTGGGACAGTGCACTCTCCACTCTGGAAGCAGAGTCCTACCTTGACAGAGAGCTCAAAAGTCAAGTAAATGAGCAAACAGCAGAAAAAAACTTGGACCACAAAATCTTACTTTGGTGACAAAAAAAGATCAAAACATACAACCAGAAGAAGACAACAAAGTCAAAGTTCCTACATCCAAAGACTCCAAGAAAAATATGAATTAGTCTCAAGCCACAGAAGAGCTCAAAAAAGATTTTGAAAATCAAGTAAGAGAAGTAAATGATAAATTTGGAAGAGAAATGAGAGTGATGCAAGAAAATCATGAAAAACAAGTCAACAGCATACTAAAGGAGAAACCAAAAAAATACTGAAGAAAATAAAACCTTAAAAAAAAAAAAGGCTAATCCAAATGGCAAAAGAGGAGGGGAAATAAGATCTTAAGTGATGTTTTCATAACTACTGCCCATCAAGGCAATGGAGTTCAAAAGACAGAAATATCTGGGAAGTGAAGAGTCAAGTAAAAAGACAGTAGGCAACCAAAATAACAAAGTTCACATCATAAAAAATTAGAGAAGAATGGAAAGAGGCACTTTACGACAAGTACTAGAGTAAAAATTCTTAACCAAGGGATGTAGGAGATCATGAAAGAGATAATAAGCAATTTTGACAACGTAAATTTTAAAGTTCTTGCATGAATAAAATCAATATATCTAGGATAAAAAGGAAAACTGGGGGGGGGGGAAATCTTTGCATGAAATATCTGATAAAATTCTGATATCCAGGAGACACAGCAAATTAACACGAATATTTAAGATCAAGAGGCATTCTACCAAGAAGTATTTTGTTAATTTTCAAAAGAATTTTTGTAAATTCAAATTAGGGAGGTTGGACTACACTAGATGAAATGTTAAATGTGGTCCATTCTATTGTCCAATGAACAACCATAACAAAGACTGAACCAAAATAATAACAAAAAAGAAATGTAAGAGAGAGATATTGAGAGAAAATCTTTTGATTAAAAAAAAGGATATGAATAAAAATTTATTTTCAAGAGACAAAGTGTTTTACAAACCTTAAGTTTCCATATAAACACCAGCCATTAATCAATAGCCTATTTCAAACTATTTCCATCAAATGACTGAAACAGGTGTCCTAAAAGATCTAAATGAAAGCAAAAGATTAGTAAATTTTTTATTAAAGTTGCTGTATATAATTTACAATGACTGGACAATGTAGAGAGGATTCCTGCTCAGGTATTGGGTGGACCTCTGAAGTCCTCTCAAGCGCCAAGATTACATGACTTCTGTATTTCCTACTTTTTACTTTTTGAGACTGTCCTTGCCTTCAACTGGTACAATTAAGGGAAATTTTGGTTTTCGTTTTTTTGATATCATTGCTATACAAAGAATAACATAAGCATGGAATGGAAAAGTAACATGGAAGTCACCTAGTACAAATTTCTACTGTCTTTTAAGGAATGCTTCCTACAATTACCAATAAAAAGTAGCCATCTAGCATATACATGTAGTGTTCATGGAGAAAACTCATTCATAGGATGACAGGTCACAGATTTAGAAAGTTAAGGTATGATAAAAGGGTATCTATTCTAACCTCTTCATTTTACAGATGAAGAAACTGAGACCCAGAAAGGCAAATGACTTTCCTATGGTCAAACAAAAATACAGAGATGGGCTTTGCAGCCAGTCCTTCTTAACTCCAGGTATAGCATGCTGTCTACTACAATGTTGAGTCAACGCTTTCTCATTTCAGGAAACAGCTTTAAATTTCTGAAAGAAGTTTAATGTTTTGCATAGGTGTAATTTCATCTATTTCACCATCTTAACAACTTAAATTTATTTTATAAGAGAAAGAGAGGTTTGATTTTGGAAAGTAATACCTATCCAAGTCAGAATCAATTCAAGACTGCAATTATGAATTACAAAGGATTTCACTGGATGATCATAAGGTTGAATTGGCAATTTTCTCATAGGCTTATTTGTAAGTTTAAAAATCTTGGCTCTTGATGACTTTTGTGGGGGCTGTACTTTGGCATGCAATATCAGCCGGATGCAGAGAATTTCACTGAAACTGGTTTGTTTTTTTTTTTAAGCTAAGGTTTTCTGCTTTTCAAAATGTTGGAAAAAACATACTTGGAATTGGGTTCAAAATTTGTAACAGTATTTTGTTTTTTAATGTGCTCAAACCTATAGGCCTCCAAGTTTTATAACAAAATAAGTTGAAAGACTTTTTTAATAGCCTTTAACTAGTAATATAACATCACTACGTAACCCTAAACAAAGTCCTAACGATCAACACAAGCCTCTTAAAATTAAGAAGGGAAAGTCAAAGGACTTCATTAGAAGAACAACGAAAAGACAGGCTTTTATTAATCTTGCTTAAACTGTGTCATCTCTGTACGATTCATTCCAGAAAGCTCAATGCAAGAACAGAATTTATAGCAGTTGCCACCTGGTAATATCTTTTCCTTTAGCTCCTTTCCCCAATAGCCTCTCTGAATCATAACCATCATCACCCAAAAGGTGACCAAGACTAGAATGGAAGGAAATAGGCAGGAAAAAGATCCCTAGAGAGGTAAAAGCAGGAATCATCAACCTTAATGATGTCTACAGATAAGGGAATTTCTGTCTTCCTTAAGTCAATTTCTTTAAATGGGTTGGTCCCATCCATGAGGCAGCTGGAATAGTATATGAAGTCCTGAGGTATAAGCTCTCACTAGAATTACACAGGTCACTTCTCAATGCACCAACTATGAAGTCTGTCACACTTTCTTACCGTACCAAAGTGGACAGACAGCATCTGCTTGGTCTTCTTCAAAGACAAGTGATCAGCTAGGTGACACAGTGGATAGAGCACTGGGCTTAGAATCAGGAGGACTCATCTTCATGAGTTCAAATACAGCCTCAGATACTTACTGATTGTGTGACCCTGGACAAGTCACTTACCTTTGTTTGCCTCCTTTCCTCATCTGTAAAATGAGCTGGAGAAGGAAATGGCAAACCACTCTAGTATCTTTGCCAAGAAAACACCAAATGGGGCCACAAAGAGTCAGACATGACAAACAACTGAACAACAACAGCCCCATAAGATGTCAGAACTATCATACTCTATATCTAGAACTTGCTGGGAGAATGTAACATCAACAATCCACTAGATCCACACGCTGCCAAGCTCTGGACAAACCCATAACCTTTAAAAAAAAAAAAGTATCTGCAGGAAGCCTATATGAAGCAGATGACTAACAAAGACCCTGGACCTTGGCTGCCCAGCTTCTTTCCCCGAAAAGCTTCTGCCATATCTATCTACCTCTCAAATAACCAGCCAAGTTCTTTTGAGGGGTGTATGTGTGTGTGTGTGTGTGTGTGTGTGTGTGTGTATCTTTTCCCCTCTTGTGACTTGTCTTTTCCCTCTTCTGTACAAGACTCTATATCATACATTGCTTTCTCTTCCTTTTTTTCCAGCCCACAGACAGTAAGAGGATCAAACAACTGATCTGAAGGAGATTAAAGTGGTCTCTTTGCTAACAGTAAGGCAGGATTCTGTTGCTTTGCCCATATTCAGATCTGGGTTGCAGTCTTAGGTGGGAGTCCCAGGGCCGGAAAGAGCACTAGCACACAGAGCTTGCAACCAGAGTGGAGTGTGGGCCCTTGTCACAGTTGCAGAGCAAAAAAGAGTGCTTGTTGTCACTCACAGACCAAACATAAGCCAAGAAAGTGGTAAACAAACCTCCTCTTAGATCATACCACATTGAAAGAACTGAAAACTTACAGTTCCTGAGAAGCATCTTTGAGAACAGCTACACAAAACCCCTGAAGGTTGGGACAGTGCTCCCTCTACCCTGGAAGCAGAGCCCTACTTTAACAAACAGCTAAAACTAAAGAAATAGGCTAGAAAAATGAGGAAAAAACAGAAAAAAATTCTGACCACAGAAAGCTACTATGGTGACAAGAAAAATCAAACACACACTCAGAAGATAACAAAATCAAAGCTCGTATATCCAAAACTTCCAAGAAAAATATGAATTGCTCTAAGGCCATGGAAGACTTCAAAAAGGTTTGTGAAAATCAAGTAGGAGAAGGAAAAGAAAAATTGGGAGGAGAAGTGACAGCCATGTAAGAATATCACAAGAAACAGGTCAACAGCTTGGTAAAGGAGATACCCAAAAAAAAAAAAAAACCCCTGAAGAAAGTAACAACTTAAAAAACAGACTAGGCCAAATGGTAAAAGAGGTACAAAAAGCAAAAGAGAAGAATGCCTTGAAAAGCAGAATTGGCCAAATAGAAAAAGAAGCACAAAAATTCTCTAGAAAAAAAAACTCCTTAAAAAGTACAATTGGCCAAATGGAAAAGGAGGTCCAAAAGCTCACTGAAAAAAATAATTCCTTAAAAACTAGAATGGAGCAAATGGAAGCTAATGACTTTATGAAAAATCAAGAAGCAATAAAACAAAATCAAAGGAATGAAAAAATAGAAGAAAATGTGAAATATCTCACTGGAACAACAACTAACCCAGAAAATAGATTCAAAAGATATAATTTAAAAAATAAGTAGACTACCTGAAAGTCATGATCAAAAAAAGAGCCCAGACATCATCTTTCAAAATATTATCAAGGAAAACTGTGCTGATATTCTAGAACCAGAGGGCAAAACAGAAATTGAAAGAATACATCCATCACCTCCTGAAAAAGATCCCAAAATGAAAACTCCCAGGAATATTGTAGCCAAATTTCAAAGTTCCCAGGTCAAGGAGAAAATATTGCAAGCAGCCAGAAACAATTTAAGTATCATGGAGCCACAGTCAAGATAACACAAGATTTAGCAGCTTCTACATTAAAGGACTGGAGAGATTGCAGATTCATGATTTCGACTGAGTGCACAAGATTTTGACACATTTTAAAATTCTTCATTGTGAAACCACATTTATCACATTGGTTACTGAGCACATGTACCTTTAATTAACAGTACATTTTTGCAAGTATAGCCTTCATTAAAGTCCATGGGTTTTCAATGAGGTATAAATCAATTAAATTTCCAAGGACACTTGAGTAGATTTGTCTCTATCACTTAGATAAACTTCTTAACCATTCATTACATATGACATAGTACAACATTGTATTGTAATATTCTACATTTTGGAATTATTGTTAATTCCAGATCAATTCTGTTTCTGTATGACAAAATGTTTGTCAGAGAAGTGATCACTCTCTCAATGAACACATAACTTTTAAGCCCACTGGAAGTAAATTATACAGAGGTAGCTGCTGGTGCAGTAGATAAGAGTTCTGGGCTTGGAGTCAAGAATATCTGAGTTCAAATGTGACCTCAGATACTTACTAGCTATGTGACCCTGGCAAGTCATTTAACCTCATTGGCTCAGTTTCCTCAACTGTAAAATGAGGATAATAACTGCACTGATCTCACAGGGCTGTTGTTATGAAGTGAGATAATATATGTAAAGCACTCAGCACAGTACTTGGCATATAGTAGGTGCTATGTAAATGCTTCTACCCTTCTCCCTTCTCCCATCTTTAAAACATTTTTTGGAGATGAATACTTTACAATCTAATGAAGACAGGCAGATCTTACATGCTCACTTGGTCTTTTTCTACATGCCACTTTGCTACAGCTTTCAAAAAAAAAGTGAATTTCATCACTAAAATTTACTTTTTTTCCAATTTTAGTATTCCAGCTTTTTAATATTGTCTCACCCATGACAAGTGTTTTGTCTTCATATCAATGATTACCAACTGTCTCTTTACTGTTCTTCTCATTATCCTTTCAACTTCAGTCATCCTATGCTACATAGGAAAGCATTCGTTAACAACCCCTCCAGCTGCCAAATACCTATGAAGATATTTGCCTGATTTCTAAGGATTAATAAGGCCACTTCTAAGCAACAGTTTGTTGGTTCTCAGCATTCTGTTCTGTTTTCAACTGTATTGTCTTTTGTATTTTGATGAAATTGATCCTTTTTCACTGTTGGCTTTAATGATACTTGAAACACTTGATATTCCAAACCAAAACCACTTTGATCTTAGAAAAAACAAATACTGCTCTGTAGAAGCTACAAATCTGTGCATTTCCTTGGAATAATATACACTCTTCAAAACTACAAAATTAAAAATACAATAAAATAGTACAAAAAAAGTGTATGGCACAAAATCCCATTCTCAACTAACAGAAAACTAACTAGAGGTGAAGGAACCAGCTCAATCTAGTTTCATCTGCTCAAATTCTGAATCAACTTAATGTCAAAGGAAACACACATGAAACCACATCAAAATACCATTTGTCTCAGGTAATTTATATACTACCCTGTATGGTCATGCAAAGTACAACACAACAAAACACACACTGGATAGAGCAAGAAACAAAAAGTTTGTTTACCCTTAATATAAGGAAAAGCAAAATAATTACATCTACAGAGGTGATGAAAACTCTAACCTCTCTGCAAAACCAGACATTAATGGCTCAAATGCTTCACATGGATGTATAAATTTGATACAAGGAATTTTATCTGCTTCCTTTAAGGGATACACATGAAACCACCTTTCTTAACAAAAGGCATCATACATCTATTAACAAAGAATGAGGATCCTAATCACCACTTCTGCTATAAGGCAATTACACATTTATAAACCTTTCACAAAGAATTCACAATTTCTGTCACACAGAAACAGACACAGACACACACACCACACAGATACCACACACACACACACACACACACCCACACACCCACACCCACACCCACACACACCAAGGAAATATATTCACTACACAGGAAGAAGTTTAAGAAGCACATTATTGGGGGGGCGGAGCCAAGATGGCGACTGGAAAGCAGTAACTGGCGTGAGCTCCCCACCAAGTCCCTCCAAAAACCTATGAAAAAATGGCTCTGAACCAGTTCTAGAAATACAGAACCCACAAAGGGGCAGAGGG
>CM053625.1:163711645-163728193 GCA_028646595.1 Phalanger gymnotis | reverse complement strand
GGGGGGGGTGGAAATGGGGAGAAAATCTGTAATTCAAACGCATGTGAAAATCAATGCTGAAAACTAAACATATTAAAAATAAATTTAAAAAAAAAAGAAGCACATTATTATCAATTTGGTAATTACTGAAAAAGCTGCCCAAAAGCATTGTAACATATATACTTGGTTTGTTGATTACTATAGTCTTAACACCCAGTTCCAAACCTATAGCTTATTCATGTACTGCAAATAATTTTTTTTTAAATCCAAGCATCCTCCCCCCACCCCAAATAAACTCTTGACCACATAAATTCATGACCAGGAAACTCAACATCATGTAGACTGCTTGAGCTTTGCTATTCACATCTCATTAGCATTCTAAGTTGCTTTGTGCCTTTCTGACTGGAAGTCTAGAGAACAGAATAAAAAACATCTCCTATTATCCTCCCTTTAAAGAGTATTCAAAATACCAGTCATCTCTTCATTTACCACCAGTTGCTCTGCTTGATTTCAACTCCAATGTTTCAATTCTATAAATATTAATTAAGTACCTACTACGTGCCAGGCACTGTGCTAAGTGCTGCAGATATAAATAAGAAAAAGAAAGACCAGCCCTGTTCTCAAGGAGCTTACAGTCTAATGGGGGAAGATGACACACAAAAGGAAGCTCGAAAGCAAGAGAGAGAAAACCACCAGACAACATCCCATAAAAGAGCATGATATTTTGTGGGGTTCAAACCAAGCAAGAGCAGCTGATAGGAAATGGAAAGATATCTGGAAAGGTCTGAGCTCTATATAAATGAAAGCTTTGAAAGAAGTATACTGCTCCACAATCCAGCCTTCCAGTTAGAGGGGCCTGGGAAGATGAAAAGTGATGATTATCAAAAACTGAGTCAACTAGCATAATAATGAGATTTCAAATGATCAGCTTTATTCTTGGGGTGGGAGTGAGGTATGGGGGTGTTCCCGAGAGTTGAAACCCAGAAGAGCAACTGATGAAAAATGGAAACTCCATCATAAGCATCTTCATCATGTCCACTCTGGAAAAACTCATTACCAGGAAACGGATCATCATGAAGAACGCTCAACTTTTGCTCCTCCATCAATACCTTCAGGTGCTCCTGCCTCCCTAAGTGGAAGATAGAGCAAAAAACTCCTCCCATAGTTTCCCTTTATAGAGGGCTCAAAATCCAAGCCTCTTAATTTGCCATGAGCTGCTCTGCTTGGTTTCAATAACACCATCATCATACTCCATACACCAGGTATTCACTGGCATGCTCCTCGATGCACTTTTCAGGTTCTTTTTGTGTATTGTCTTTCCCCACCAGGTTGTAAGGTCCTTGAGGACAGAGACTTTTTTTTTCTTATTTGTATCCTTAGTGTTTACCATACAGCCTGTCATATAGTAGGTAATAAATAAATCTTCATAGTTTTGTATAAAGTACATTAAGAAGATAAGAGTAGATTTCGTGTCAACATGGAAAACTTTTTTGCCGAAAACATGCCACCAACAAAAGGTCAAGAACAATTGTTATTTAAAAAGTGGCATTTTTCAGAAAGACAATTTGGGGTTATTGTTCATCTGCCCCAGTCTTAAATCCATTTTATCTCTCTTCAATGGAATTAAATATGGTTACCATATTAAGGAAGAAGTCAAACTAAAACACTGTACAAATCACTTAATATACATGGATCATATCAAATTACATGGCTCCAACAAAAAACAAATTAAACAGCTGCTTGATCTTGTAGAAAATCCTTCTCCAGTGATCTCAAAATATCATCTGGATTAAATAAGTGCAAAATTCATAACATATACCAAGGAAAGATAAATTCAAATCTGAGTTGGCATCCAAAGGTCATGCTTAACCAAGGATAAAGACAATACCTACAAATACTTTGATTTCCTCTAAGCAAGGCACATTTAAGCATAAAGATATCAAGGAAAAGGTTATGGCTTTGGCTGAATATGTTAAGAAACTTAGTGGCATTCTAAAAGCAAAATGGGAAAAATATATTTAAAGTAACTAACACCTACACCAGTCTAAACATATAATTCCTGAACTGTAAAATGGACAATAACAGATCTGGTGTTGCTATTGTAACAGACACTATAACAAAAATCGAAGTAGTAATAACAAAACAAATGGCACAGAATATTAAGAGAGCTATCATTACAGAATGACACAAAAAATGGAAGAATGAGATTAATGATGTTCACAAAGCACTTGACAAATAGGTCAAAAGCCTACAGAATCACTTTGGGAATAAACATACATCATTTCACAGAGCAATAGTAAAAAGGTCTACATTATATTACTGGATTTGTCAAATGTAACTTAAAGTGGTTGTTTCAGGATGGAGCCTATGAAATTGACAAGATCCAAAGGTGGAATCAAAAGGCATTTGGTAGGCAATAAAATCCTTTAGAACTTAAATAATGTCAGCAAAAAGAAATGTTGAACAAATGGCTGAGCCATGCAGATTTATTTAAAGAAATGGAAAGAATTATGTTAACAATTCAGGACCAAATCATCTTCAACAAAAATTACAGAGGTTAATCCAGAATGGGCCTGTACTTAGTGACCAAAGTAGATTACGCAAAGAAACAGTAAAAACTGTATAACATATCAGTGTGGGCTGCAAAAAATTAGCCCCAAATATCTAGAAAGACTTTCCTTCCTAAACTAAAGGACAACAAATCCACATACTACAAATATGTTGCAATTGCCATTCAGTCATTTAATTATGTCTAATTCTTGTTAATTTCATGGACCACAGCATGCCAGGTCTTTCTATCTTCCACTATCTCCAAAAGTCTACCCAGGCTCTCATTTATTGCTTCCATGAAACTATATATCCATCTCATCCTCTGCCATCCCCTTCTCTTTTTGCATTCAATCTTTCCCAACATCATAGTCTTTTCTAATGACTCTCATTTTCTCATTATGAGACCAAAGTATTTAAGCTTCAGCTTTAGTATCAGTCCTTCCAAAGAACAGTCTGAAACAGTTTCTTTAAGTATTAACTGATTTGACATCCTTGCTGTCCAAGAGACTCTCAAAAGTCTTCTCTAGAATTACAATCGAAATCATTTGATCCTGCAGCACTTACCATTCCTCATATAGTCCAACTCTCATAGCCACACATCGATACTAGAAAAACCATAGCTTTCACTATGCAGACCACTGTCAGAAAGGTGATGTCTCTTTTTAGTATGCTGGCCAGGTTTGTCCTACCATTCCTCCCAAGAAGCAAATGTCTTTTTAATTTCATGGCAGCAGTCCCTGTCTGCAATGATCTTTGAGCATAAAAATATAAAATCTGACATGGCTTCCATTTCTTCTCCCTCTCATTTCCAGGAAGTAATGAGACCAATTGCCAACATCTTAGTTGTTTTTTTTTTTTTTATGTTTATGCTTCAAACAGTTTTAACACTCTCCTTTTACCTTCATTAGGAGGCTTCTAAATTCTTCACTTTCTGCCACCAGAGTGGCATTGTCTGCATATCTGAGATTATGAATATTTCTTCCAAAAATCTTAATTGTAGCTTTTGAATCATCCAACCGGGCATTTCGGGTGATATGCTCTGCATATAAGTTAAATAAATAAGGTCACAATAAACAGCTTTATCATATTCCTTTTCCAATTTTAAAAAATTCAACTTTTACACTTACAATTCTAACTGTTGCTTCATGACGGGCATACAAGTTCCTCAGGAGACAAGTAAGATGATCTGGTACTCCCATCTCTTTGAGAACTTGCCATATGTTATTGTGATCCACACAGTCAGAGGCTTTGGTGGAGTCAATGAAGCAAAAGCAGCTGTTTTTCTGAAATTCTACTGCTTTCTCCATAATCCAGTGAATGTTAGCAATTTGGTCTTAGTTCTTCTACATCTTCAAAACCCAGCCTGCCCTGTGCAAACATAGAGCAGGGCTCAGGGAACTGAATCACTGGCAGTTGTGATGGTTTCCTGACTTCTCAACCCACAAATAACAAAGATGATGTAAAAGTCAATGGGAAAATTCTGTCAGACCTAAATGAGAGAAGAGTGAGATCCAGCCACAGCCGTGGAGTGGCAGAGGCAGCAGCAAGAGTGGCTGCTTCCAAAGCTCTTGACCTGCAGATGGTGGGGGGGATCAAATGTCTGCTCAGAGGGATTGCAGGGATCTATTTGCTGGCTCTAAGACAGGATTCTCTTGTTTTGTCCATACTTGGATCTGAGTCACAGTCCTGAGTGGTGGTCCTGGGGTGAGTAGGAGCACTGGTGTGGTAGAGCTTAGGGCAGTGGTAGAGATGGAATCCTCTTCACAGACCTAAGGCAGAAAAGAGTACTACTGGTCACTCACAGACCAGAGCACAGGCCAGGAGAGGAGTAAACACCTCTCCTTTGAACACTAGAAGAAATGAAAATTTATAGGTCGCTGGAAATATCTCTAATGACAGCTGCACAAAACCCCTGAAGCTTTGGATAGTATAACCTCCACACTGAAAGCAGAGTCCTACCTTAACAAAGAGCTCAAAAGTCAAGTAATTGGCTGGGAAAATGAGCAAACAGCATAAAAGGACTCAGACCAAAGAATCTTTCTTTGTTGACAAAGAAGATCAAAACATACTGCCAGAAGAAGTCAACAAAGTCAAAATTCCTACATCAATACCTTCCAAGAAAAATATGAATTGGTCTCAGGCCATGGAAGAGCTCAAAAAGGATTTGGAAAAACAACTAAGAGAAATAGAGGAAAAAGTGGGAAGAGAAATGAGAGGGATACAAGAAAACCATGAAAAACAAGTCAATAACTTCCCAAAGGAGACCCAAAAAATACTGAAGAAAATAACGCCTTAAAGAGTAGACTAACTCAAACGTCAAAAGAGCGCCAAAAACCAATGAGGAGAAGAATGCCTTGAAAGGCAGAATTAGCCAAAGGGAAAAGGAGGTCCAAAAGACCACTGAAGAAAATACTACCTTAAAAATAATATTGGAGTATGTGGAAGCTACTGACTTCATGAAAAAGCAAGATATTATCAAACAGAACCAAAGGAATGAAAAAAATGGAAGACAATGTGAAATATCTCATTGGAAAAACCACTGACCTGGGAAACAGATCCAGGAGAGATAATTTAAAAATTATTGGACTATCTGAAAGCCATGATCAAAAAAAAAAAAAGCCTAGATATCCTCTTTCAAGAAATTATCAAGGAGAACTACCCTGATATTCTAGAACCAGAGGGTAAAATAGAAATTGAAAGAATCCACCCATCACCTCTGGAAAAAGATCCCGCAAAGAAAACTCACAGGAATATTTTAGCCAAATTCCAGAGTTCCCCAGTCAAGCAGAAAATATTGTAAAACAGCCAGAAAGAAATAATTTGAGTATTGTAGAAACAGAATCAGGATAACTCAACATTAAGTGATTGAAGGGCTTGGAATATGATATTCTGGAGGTCAAAGGAGCTAGGATTAAAACCAAGAATCACCTACCCAGAACTGAGCATCATGCTCCAAGGCAAAATACAGACTTTTAATAAAATAGAGGACTTTCAAGCTTTCTCAGTGAAAAGACAAGAGGTGAATAGAAAATCTGACTTTCAAATACAAGAATCAAGAGAAGCATGAAAAGGTAAACAAGAAAGAGAAATCATAAGGGACTTACTAAGTTGAGCTGTTCTGTTTACATTCTTACATGGAAAGATGATGTGTGGAATTCATGAGACCTTTCTCAGTATTAGGATAATTGAAGAGAATATACATACATATAGACAGAGGGCACAGGGTGAGTTGAATATGAAGGGATGATATCTAAAAAAGTAAAATAAATTTAAGGGGTAAGAGAGAAATATACTGAGAGAGGCAGAAATGGAGAGATAGAATGGGGTAAATAATCTCCCATAAAAGTAGCAAGAAAAAGTATTTCTGTTGGAAGGAAAGAGAGGCTGGTGAGGAAGAATGAGTGATTCTTGCTCTCATTGGATTCAATTTGAGGAGGGAATAACATACACGCTCAACTTGGTATCTTACTCCACAGGAAAAAAGGAAGGAGATAAAAAAGGGGGGATGATAAAAGGGAGGGCAGATAGGGGAAGGAGGTAATCAAAAGTAAACATTTCTGAAAAGGGACAGGGTCAAGGGAGAAAACTGAATAAAGGGGAACAGGATAGGATGTAAGGAAATATAGTTAGCCTTTCACAACATAAGTATTGTGGAAGGGTTTTACATAATGATACACATGTGACCTATGTTGAATTGCTTGCCTTCCTAGGGAGGGTGGGTGGGGAGGGAAAAGGGGAGAGATTGGAACTCAAAGTTTTAAAAGCACATGCTCAAAAAAAAAAGTTGTTTTTGCATGCAGCTGGGAAACAGGATATATAGGAAATGGGGCACAGAAATCTAGCCTGCCCTACAAGAAAGTAAGGGGAAAGGGGGAGGGAGGAGTGGGGTGACAGAAGGGAGGGCTGACTGGGGAATGAGGCAATCAGAATATATGCCATCTTGGAATAGGAGGAGGGTAGAAATGGGGAGAAAATTTTTAACTCAAAATCTTGTGGAAATCAATGTTGAAAACTAAAATATTAAATAAAAATGATAAAAAAAAATTTAAAAAGGATAGATTTGTTTTGCTTGTATTTATATGGTATTAAATAAGATCTTTTATGTGACTGCTTGACATGAAAAACAATTAGAGGTGACAGACCCAAAGTGTTGAATAACTTTCTTAATTTCATGGTTTTATCCTGGAATGTTGAAAAATCCACTTTCACCCATTAGTCTTGATTCTGTCTTCTGCAACAATGAACGCAGAATAAATCTGTTCTTTCTTCTCTCTCTAATAGTCCTATGAATACTTCAGGGTGGTTGTCATGTTTCCTCTTAAGATTTATCTGTTATTACACATTCAACTCAATGAGAATTTATTAAACATCTGCCGAATACAAGGAAGCAAAATACAACGACAAAATGAAAAAGTTTCAGACTTTAAGGAGTTTGTAAGGAGCAACACACCATGAAATATGTATACAGATAAGAACAGTGTTCCAAAAGCCCTAGTGCAGTTTTAAGTTGTAATAGCTTTATAGTTTTAAGCTTTAACAGCTAGCTTAAAACCAGACTAAAACTTTTGGGACGTCTTGCAAATACAAGATAAGCTAAGGAAGGAAAGCATACTTCGACCAAAATAAACAAAGCCAAACCCAAAAAACCACCTTCCCCAAGCTTTGAAGGATGCTAAAGATTCTAATAAGTAAAAACGAAAAGGCAGGATACTCAAAGCATGGCAGCAGCCTACCCAAAGGCACAGAAGATGGAGGATGCAAAGTTGAACTTGGGTGCAACCAAATATTCACAATTCTTTCAAACAGTGTTGAAAGTTAACTGTTTAACACTACTGATGGTCATCTATTTCTTTTCTCACATAAAAAGCCACACTTCAGAATACACAGAATAAATGCATTGAGTCCCTTGGGATTTTGTGTAGGTTCTTCCTGAATAAACAGGTTGACAAAATGTTTAAAAGTCACCACTGAATGTCCTCTAGTACAAAAAATGTTGTTCTTAAAATGTGGCTCCTGACCTTGTATTCCAGATGTCATTTGCTAGATGTCAACAGCAGAGTGCAAGGATGCTCCTGGGAGCGGGCTTTTCACTAGCCTTTGTGTATGCTATATACTTTTTTAAAAGAGTCACAACATACTCTAGTATCTAACCAGGATCCATGTATCTAAAGGTATCAGGTCTATAGAACACAAAGTCATTCTTAGGTTTCCCCTACCCTGAGGGCAATTTTTTTTTTTAAATATAAGTACGGGATTTTATACTTGTGTCTAGTAAATGTTTAGCTTATTGATTGGAGCTCCATATTCATTCTAGCCTATCAAGGTCCTCTTGAATTCTGATTCTTTCATAAATCATATTAACTATACCTCTCGACTTTGTGTCACTTTTATATTAAATGTCATATCAAATGCTTAATCTTTTAAATTTAATATTAATATTTGTGACAGTCTAATATTAACCACACTTTCTGTCTTTATTTGAGTTATTAATAAATCTGCTGAAAAGAAGAAGGCCTCTTTCCAGTTTGATGCTAAGTTATTAAACTAATTTTCATTGGACAGGACTGTTGAATTGCTAGTAATCAACTATATAAAAATTACAAGCATATGCCTTCATCCTTTCCATTCTCCTGCTGTGATGTTTCTGCCACTGTTTCAAGGTCAACTGAGGCAGTTCATGAATGAGCTTGATAATTCTTTGATTAGTTCATGCTTATATTTTTTGCTAATAGCTAAACTAGTACTGCTTTAGAGCAAGAGTGAAAGTTCCAAAGTTTAGGCTTTGGTCTTGGGATTGAGCATCTAAAACTCCTTCAGGAAATACCACACAAATGTTAAAGACACACTTCAAGAAGCCAATATTTAATCAATGTGGAGACTCCCTTCAGTAACAGATTTTTACCCTAAGGCATCCTAGTAGATATTCTTAGCAATATGATATGCCTAAAAAATTCATGGCCCATTGAGTCTGTCAACTAGCATTTGTTAAGTACCTACTATGTGCCAGATGCTGTGATAAGTGCTGGTGATACAAAGAAAGGGAAAAAAAAATCCCTGCTTTCAAGGAGCTCACATGAATGAGACAACATTCAAATAAATACACAGGATAAACTGGAGATACTCAAAAGTGAGAAAACACTAAGATTAACAAGGACTTAGTAAGGCTTATGGCAGAAAGTGAAATTTTGCTGGAACTTGAAAGTAGCCGGGAAGCTAAGAAGCAGGGATGAGAAGGAGAGTATTACTAACATGAGTAACTGCCACTGAAAGTGGAATGGAGTGTCATGCATGAGGAACATCAAGGAGGCCAATGTAACTGGATAACAGAATTTGTGGAGAGGAGTAAGGTAAAGAACACTGGAAAAGGAAGGAAGGGGTTGTGAAGGGATTGTGAAGGTTGTGAAGAGATTTAAAAGCCAAATAAAGAACTTTATATTTGATCCTGGAGGTGATAGGAACCGCTAAAATTCACTGAATAGGTTATGACATAGCCATACCCGCACTGTATGGAAGACGGAATGGAATGCGGAGAGACTTGAGGCAAATAAATTAACCAGCAGGCCGTTGCAATAGTCCAGAAATGAAGTGATGAGGGCCTGCACCAGGATGACAGCAGTGTCAAAGGAGAGAAGGGGGCATATAAGAGACGTGTTGTGAAGGTGAAGGTAGAAATGACAGGACCTAACGCCTGTATATGGAGGGGCATGAAAATGAGTAAGAAGTTGAGCAAAGAACCTAAGTTAAGAGTCTCAGTGAGTGGGAGAAGAGTGGTACCCTTGACAGTAATCTTGAAGTAAACGCTTCATTACCAAAAGATGACAAACACAAAAGAGAGAAAGAAAGAGAGAGAGAGAGAGAGAGAGAGAGAGAAAGGAAGGAAGCACGAGAAAGAGAGAGAGAAAGAAAGAAAGGAAGGAAGGAAGAAAGGAAGGAAGGAAGGAAGGAAGGAAGGAAGGAAGGAAGGAAGGAAGGAAGGAAGGAAGGAAGGAAGAAAAAGAAAGAAAGAAAGAAAGAAAGAAAGAAAGAAAGAAAGAAAGAAAGAAAGAAAGAAAGAAAGAAAGGAAGAAAGGAAGGAAGAAAGGAAGAAGAAAAAGAGAAAAAGAAAAGAAGGAAGGAAAGAAGAAAGAAAGAAGATACTGATTCGATAATACTTTGCAAACTTCAAAGCACTATGCAAATGTAAGCTATTATTATCAGCTATCACTCTTCATCTTCATATATCATCATCCCATCTCCCTTAGGCAATGTTCCTAGCCCAATCAACAATGAATTATTCCTCATAATATCTCATAAAAGTTAAGTATCATTTCTCTCAACCAAAAACGGTTTTGACTCATAGAGGAGCTCTAAAGAGCACTACAGGGAATTTCATACATTCTTTGGGTAACAAATCATCATAATCCTTTGAAATTACAAAAAAAAATTTGCAAAAAAGTTATAGTTTTCCTTTTAGATGTATACTACATATTTACTATTAGTCAGCTCAAATGGTCTCTTTATTCAGTGATACATACGTGCTATTTCAGGAATTATAATTTTCCTCCTTGAAAAGACAAGTTTTAGCCATGGAATACATAGCTAAAATCTGTCTCCTCTTGTTCACATGATTCTTGTGAGGATACAAGGAGATAACGTATGAAAAAGCACTTTGTAAACTGGAAAGAGCTAAATCAACATAAAGGAACAGTGTTTGTAGTGCTATTCAATCTCTTTAATATAGCAAATTCTGAACTGTCTAAAAATCGAGGTTCCATTGAAAAATTTGTTACTATAATTTATTACCCATTCCTCTGCAAAAAAAAAAAGGGCACAAGGTTATGAAAACTTTCTAAGGAATTAATAAAACTCTCTCCATTAGGCACATAGATATGTGCTCATAGTTCATTTATAGTTCATAGGTATATGAATTATGCAGACATATAGTTCAAAAGACACGAGCAACTTGGCAGAGCTACTCTTGTGCAAGCAAAGATAAAGCAACACTTTATATAATAGGCAGGAATATTAAATCAAGAAGTCACATTCTCTCTACAGTAACCATGCAAAATACAATCCTGTCCAAGTAAAATCAGATTTTAATTCCAGCATCTTCTCATTCCAACTAATAAATTGTTTACGGCAGCATAACCCCCACCATGCGCAGGGCATGGTCTTCACTTCTCAGACGATGCTAAAATCCAGTCGAATTTTGCCACTTACTCTACCACGCAAAAAGACCACTGGAACAATAAAAAAAATATATTCTGCTGACTAAAATGTTAATTTGCAGTGTGCAGCAGAAAACTATTGTAAGCACTAAGTATTATGCCCAAACAAACTGTTTCAGATGTGGCTCATTAAAATGACATGTAGAATATTTTAACCAGTATCCTATAGTAATGCAGTGATTTTTAAAAAATTTTTTTACACTGAACTAGATCACTGAACAGAACATTGCCATACACACAGCAGAACACAAAAATGGGATTCTACATGAAACCATGAATCTCTACCTCAAAGAAATTGCTTTTTAAAAAGGATGTAATAAATTTTACGTGTCACTTTCAAAACTGTCATCCTTGTTCATGCTTCCTTCTGTTCTCTGATATTTTTTTAAATGTTTCAATGGTCCTCTTTTTCTTTTTAAAAACTATTGTTAATCTACTCTACACTCCCTCTGATGACACTACCTCAAATTAATGGAGATGAAGAAGGCAGGAGGGAATCTCCTCACAAACAAGCTTAATCAAACAAATTTGAAATGTTGCTGTATACAAAAATGTATGTCTCTATGCTTTATATCCATCACCTCTCTGGCAAGAGGTGGGTTTCATCAGAAGTCCTCTGAAGACATAGTCATTGCATTGGTTAGACTTAAGTCTTTCAAAGATGTTTTGCTTAAAATGTTGTTAACTTTGTGTATGAATTATTCTCTTGGATCTGCCCATTTCATTCTACATTAATTCATACTCCCCAAGATTCTCCGAAATCATTTTTTTGCGATTTCTTATGGCACAATGATATTCTACTACATTCATGTACCACAATTTGTTGAGCCATTCTCCAATTGTCTAAAAAGCAATGTAAAGTACTCCCCTTACAATCAAGTTCTTGTATTTTCCTTCCTCTTGCCTTTTAATTCCCCCATCAAAATTAGAAAATGTGACTTACTTGTGGTAACTATTCTTCCTCCCTCTTAACCATCCTACCCCAAAACCTCAATGTTTCCAAGTTGAGTTTGATGTACCAAACTCTATGTATGAATGTATGTGTGTGTGTGTGTGTGTGTGCGTGCGCACGTTTCAAATAGAAATTAGGTTTATCTGATGCCCACTTCATTACATTTGTATATTCTCACATACCACAATTATGAGAAGCATCAAATTCCATCGCCTCCCTCCTTCTTTGTACAATAATGTATTTCTCATTTTATCCTCCCTTCTCTTTCCCCTCTTAAAACTTTCAGAAAAAAAACAATTTACCCACAAGTCATTTATTTTTCCTGTCTTAGGCCCTCAATATCCTTTGAAGATAATAATTTTCTGAATGGATGCTTATTTCTTTACACCCACTAGAATGTTACCACTCCATCATCACACATCTTCTTCCAATTACTCAGATAAATTTACTTTTCTAAGTTTTCTTGACTCTGTGTTTCTATTTCATAATTCCTACTGCAACATCAATCTTTTCATAAGAAATACTTGAAAGTCCTCTATTTCATTAAAGATATATTTTTCCCTTGTAAAATTATGCTCAACTTGGTAGGTAAGGTTATTAGGTTATTCTTGGTCATAAGACTATATATTTTGCTTTTTGGAATCTTGAAATTCAAGAACTTCCCTCATTTTTGGCTGAAGCTATCAGGCCTTCTGTGATCCTGACTATAGTTCCTTAATACTTTAATTGTTCCTTTCTAGATTCTTGAAGCATTTTTTTCCTTTGATGTGGAAATTCTGGATTTTGGCTATAATGTTCCTAGGATTTTCTTTTTGAGGTTCTTTTCAGAAAATTGGTGGGTTCTTTCCAGCTTTACTTTGCCCTTTATATAATAGATCTAGGGATCTATTTATGACTGCTTAGAATATAATGTCCAAGCTCTTTTTTTTAATCATGGTTTTCTGGAAGACCAATGGTTCTCAAAATTATCTATCTTTGGCCTATTTTCTATGTCAGTTGCTTTGTACATTGGAAATCTTATATTTTCTTCTACTATTTTAATCTTTTGATTTTCTAACATTTCTTACACTCTCAATGTCATCAATAATTTCTTTGGGTCTTCTCTAGTATCAAGGATTCCATTTTGTGGCTAAGGTTTAGTATTTTCTCTTCTAAACTACTAGGAGTTTGGGTTTTTTTTTTCTTCAGAAAAGCTTTTATTAGAGTTTTTAAAATTTTCTTCCTTTATTTCTTCCAGTATTTATATATTCCTTGCAGAAAATCCTTTTTTTTTTCTTTTAAGTCTCTACTTGCAATCATTATGAAGATAGATTTTCAATTTTTTTGTACTGGTTGGTGTTTTCTTTGAATTATTCATTTCTCTAGCTTGTATTCCTGAAGTGGGGATTGATGCCAGGGCCAGACTCTGCTCCCTGCTTCACTTTTAAGTCAGAGTGGTTCACTCCACTTGTTTCCACCCTGAATCTCTTAGGTTCTGACCTCCTGGAACTAGATCCTCCTAGATGTTTGAAATTAAAAGCATTAGGTATTCAGAGTCTTCTCTGGAATTTCAGGACAGTGTCAGGCACCTCAAATCTCCTGGGTCTGGACTCTCCAGGTATGAGCACTGAGGAACCACACTAGTCACAAGGGCTCCTCTGGGTTCCCAGCTTCCCACCCTGAGGCCTTCTTGGGGAAGGAAGAAAAAATGGAAAAGACTCTGTTCTTGCTGCTTTTGGTATAGTCTTGCAGGCTACATATGTTCTCTCACTAACTGAGCAAGCCCTCATTCTACTTGAGAAGTTTGCTTTCCTGCTTTTCTGGAGGACATTTTCAAGGATTAAAGAGGTCACTTTATATAACTTCTCACTGGATTTCTTGATGATTACTTGGTAATGTATGAAATTCACCATTTCTGCACAATAAGTATAGGGGAACTACAAAGCCTGCCTTTCTTTCAGACAGCTATCTTCTCTTAAATTGATTTAAACAGTCTTTTAGTATAAAACTATACTAAAAGATCTAATTATTAACATTACAGCAGCAAAGGGATGTTTATTCAAATCAGAGAAAAAATGGATGTGGGTATGGATAGCAAAGTGTGGGGTGGGTGGCAAACTGCATAACAAGCAAATTTTTCTATTTAAAGCCAATTCTTTTTCTCAAGATCAAATAATCATCATAGAGGCATGCCAAAGTTACTCACATGCAGAGCAGAGGGATCTGGCAGAAACTCAGCATCTTCACCAAAGATAAAATCAGGGGGCAATTCTGGGTAGTGAGCATTGAAAATAATATCCCCTAAGGTAGAAGAAAATTAAATGAATTTTATAATTCTATGTTAAAAATCAAAATATCCTTACTGCCATACACAAAACTTCAGATATTTTTTTGTTTTTAATACAATTCAAGAGAAAACAACTGAAGTAATAATTATTAATTCTTTTTCTAAAAGGACCATGTCCTTCATTATGTGGGCATCCTAAAATATGGAAACAGTAAAAACTGTATGTAAACAGAATTTTTTACTAATATATAAACAATTTACAAATAGATTTGTAATGTAATATATTGTAAACAGAAATATCATGGCATGCTGGATAGAGAGCTGCCCTGGGAGGTGGAAAACCATTATAACCTCTGCCTTGCCTCTGATACATGCTAACTATGCAATTCTGGGCAAGACAATTAACCTTGCAGTGACTCAGTATTCTTTCTAAAACTCTAAGTTGCAAGCAAATTAAAATGTGCAATGGTAGAGGGAGTTTCTTCACTGAGCATTCCCCTGGCCAATGAAATCACAAATCCAGTCCAAAACAAAACAGTATGAGTATAATCAAAAGTAGGTAAATACATATAATCATATCTGGAGTATTTGTTGATTATTCTACATAGAACAGCTTCCCATGCAATTATGATTAGTTAACAATCATGTGACCAAAAAAATTTTAAGTTCTTACTATGTCCAAGGCAGAAAATAGGAACATAAATTTAAGACCAGAATATATTCCTTAATTTCATGAAATGTGTAGTCTGATGAGAGAAATGTACAGAAAAACTAAAATGCAAGATAAAATTTAAACATAACATAAAAGGTAGAGTTTACCAGGTCCTGGGAATTCAAATCATCTCTTGGGACCATAGAGACTCCAAGTTTTCTCATAAAGGAAACTCAAGCAAGAAGACAATGAAAGTGGGTATGCTGTGAATGTGTTCAAAAGATATGAAGCTATCTGAGAAGAAATGGAAGATGTCAAGATTTTCTGGTTTTCCTTTTTTTAAGATTAATTTATTATTTTTAGCTTTCAACATTCTTTTCCACAAGATTTTGAATTACAAATTTTCTCCCCTTTTCTCTCCTTCCCCCTATCCCAAGTTGGCATACATTCTGATTATCCCTTTCCCCAGTCTGCCCTCCCTTCTATCACCCCAGCCCCCTTATCCCCTTCCCCCTTACTTTCTTGTAGAGCAAGATAGATTTCTATACCCCACTGTCTATCTTACTTCCCAAGTGCATGTACAAACAATTTTTAACATTTGTTTTTAAAACTTTGAGTTCTAGATTCTCTCCCTTCTTCCCACCCTACCCCCTCACTGAGAAGGCAAATAATTCGATATAAGTTATACACATGTCATTATGCAAAACATGTCTATAACAGTCATGTTGTGAAAGACTAACTATATTTCCCTCCATCCTATCCCACCCTCTTTGACCTTGTCCTTACAAAAGTTCTGCTCCTGACTACCCCCTCCCCCAATCTGCCCTCCCTTCTATCATCTTCCCCCTTCTTGTCGCCTTCCCCCCTACTTTCCTGTAGGGTAAGATACCCAATTGAGTGTGTATGTTATTTCCTCCTTAAGCCAAATCTGATGAGAGTAATGTCCACTCATTCCCTTTGACCTCTCTCCCCTCTTCCCTTCCATTATAACACTTTTTTCTTGCCTCATTTATGTGAGATAATTTACCACCATTCTATCTCTGCCTTTCTCTTTCTCCCAATATTTTCTTCTTTCACCCCTTAATTTTATTTTTTAGATATCATCTCTTCATATTCAACTACCCTAATATTGAGAAAAGTCTCATGAGTTACATATACCATCTTTCCATGTAGGAATGTAAAGAGTTCAACACTTTAAAGTCTCTTATGATTTCTCTTTCCTATTTACCTTTTCAAGCATCTCTTGATTTTTCTACTTGAAAGTCAAATTCGGTCTTTTAATTAAGAATGCTTGGAAGTTCTCTATGTCATTGAATGTCCATTTTTTCCCCTGAAGTATTATACTCATTTTTGCTGGGTAGGTGATTCTTGGTTTTAATCCTAGCTCCTTTGACCTCCAGAATATCATATTCCAAGTCCTTCAATCACTTAATGTTGAGTTATCCTGATTCTGTTTCTACAATACTCAAATTATTTCTTTCTGGCTGTTTTACAATATTTTCTGCTTGCCTGGGGAACTCTGGAATTTGGCTAAAATATTCCTATGAGTTTTCATTGGGGGATCTTTTTCAAGAAGTGATAGGTGGATTCTTTCAATTTCTATTTTACCTTCTAGTTCTAGAATATCAGGGTAGTTTTCCTTGATTATTTCTTGAAAGATCATGTCTAGGCTTTTTTTTTTTTTGATCATGACTTTCAGATAGTCCAATAATTTTTAAATTATCTCTCCTGAATCTATTTTCCAGGTCAGTGGTTTTTCCAATGAGGTATTTCACATTGTCTTCCATTTTTTCATTCCTTTGATTCTGTTTTACAATTTCTTGATTTCTCATAAATTCAGTAGCCTCCACTTGCTCCAATCTCATTTTTCAGGTGGTATTTTCTTCAGTGGTCTTTTGGACCTCCTTTTCCATTTGGCTAATTCTGCCTTTCAAGGCATTCT
>CM053625.1:163677088-163711145 GCA_028646595.1 Phalanger gymnotis | reverse complement strand
AAAGAAAGAAAGAAAGAAAGAAAGAAAGAAAGAGGGAGGGAGGGAGGGAGGGAGGGAGGGAGGGAGGGAGGAAGGAAGGAAGGAAGGAAGGAAGGAAGGAAGGAAGGAAGGAAGGAAGGAAGGAAGGAAGGAAGGAAGGAAGGAAGGAAGGAAGGAGGCAACCTATGTGGACATGCAGCCTAGCAATTGCTCCTGCAGGTTCTACAGCCACTACAATTAAAGACCCAGAAAAGAACATTCTCGCTACCAAAGTCTTTGGAGCTACAAATGTTTCAACATCGGAAACTGATACCATTTTATCAGTGAGCAAGAAAGAAACTCACTGGTAAGGTTCTTTCTTTTCCAACTATTTAAAACTATGTACCTTATAAAGGAGATCAGGGAGAGTCTGAGAGGCTCTTGAATGCACAGCGGTGGGGATATTCGGGAATAGGTCAGAAAAACCCTGTCAGGACCACTGGCCTCATGACTTAGTGTCATCTGGTTGTCAAATTCCATACTATATTCCTTTATGGCTTAATTAAGATCAAAGGATCATGGAGTAAGGCCTAAAAGCAGTTTCTTAAGCTATTTAGCCATTTTATATATAAGGAAAACAAAGGCCATAGAGGTAAAGTAACTTGCACAAGACCATGTGGGCATTAAGGGTAGCACTGAGGTTTGGATTCAAGTCCTCTAACTCCAAACTCAGGTTCCCTTCCACTAACAGCATGTTGCATAATGAAGTGACACCCTATCTTTCTACAGGCTTACAAAAGGCAGTCTACAAGCTACTGTAGGCTACTAGAAACATATAGTGTAGTATCTCAAGTATTATATGTGATACTGACACAGTACAGATGTAACTATACCAGTGTCACAAAAGTACTAACGTAGTTCTGGGTAAGGAAGGACTTTCCCATTAGAAGGTTCAAAGTACAGACAGCACTGAATCTAAGTCTTAAAGGATAGTTTCACTCATTAGATCCTACACCTTTTCCACCAGCATTCTGTCTTCACCTTCACTGAAACTATTTTCTCCATAAAATTATCCAAAGTAAGCTGTATCTCCCACTATATTGGACTGATGAGATGAAGCAGAAAGACTGATTTATTCCATGTTTCCTACTATGTTCTTGCAGATTAAAAAGTTTTGGAAAGCCAGCTCGATTATATTGTCACTTGCAAAAGTAACTTAAATCTAAATTTCAATGAAAAGAACACAGTTGGATTTCTATGTCTCTAAAACTCTCAACTTAGGTTTCATCCTAGACTCTTCACTTTCTCTCGCTGCCCCACCTCCCCATATCCATTCAGTTGTCATGTCCTGTCTTTTACATGTTTGCAACATCTCTGGTATATAAGCACCAACAAGATTGCTATGAGGATCAAATGATATAATACTTGTAAAAAGTGATTAGCACAGTGCCTGGAACATAGTAACCATTATATTTAAGCTTGTTCCCTTCCGTTTTCTTCCCATTGTATGCGACCCCTTCTCTTCTCTGACACTGCCACTATGATGCAAGGCCCTCATCATGCACCTAGATTTTTCAATCAACTCCAATGGTTCCCTACCACAAGCAGAATCAAATATAGAATTCTGTGGTTTTTAAATTATTTCATAACCTGGCCTCTTCTTGTTTTTCTATTCATACCTTACTCCCCTCCATATACTCTGTGATCCAGAGATACTAGCTTCTCTGCTGTTCTTAATATATCTCTGGCCTCAGAGTATTTCCATTGGTCTCCCATACCTGAAATGCCCTCCTTTCCCATTTCCACCTCTTACCTTCCTCAGTTTTACTCGAGTCACAGATGAAATACCACCTTCTGCAAGAAGCATTCCTCTGTTCTCCTTCATATTGCTGTTTACATGTTGTCCCCACCATTAGACTGTGAGTCTCTTGAGAGCATATAGAAAGAACTTAAGAAATGAAAGTTCATTGACAAAATTTACCTTTTATAGTTTTCACCATTTTGTCTCCAATCTCCAGTGCCTAATACAGTACCATGCACAAAATAGGTGCTCAACAAATGTTCACTGGATAAATTTCTGAAATATCTTGCCTTGACACTTCTAAATTCATGCCATAAATAAAATTTGGCACTATTTTTATGCTAAAAAGAAAAGTGAGGACGTATTGGAAACAACTTGTACAAAACACTGTACTAATTATTAAATGAGAAATAATATTATTATGGTGATAATTATTGCAAAAGAATCAGAATAAAAGTATAGAAAGAGTATAAAATTTAGTTATAATCATTGTTGCCAAGGTTGTAGAAAGACATGCACACTAATATACTACTGATGATTCTGTGAACTGGTGAATTGGTCCAATAATTCTGAAAAACAGTTTGGAATTATGCCTAGGAATTGATCTTAAGGAAGTCAATGATACAAAGAAAAATCTCAAAAATACTTAAATGAACATTTTTCGTAATACCAAAAACTGAAAACACAGTAGATGCCTATCAAATGGGAAATAGCTAGAAAAAGAACAACAGGTAAATAGAATATTATTGTGCTAAAGAAATGATGAATAATGATGAGTAAGCCTGACCACAAAGAAGACAGAAGAGAATGCACCTCCCTCCCTTCTTTATAGAGGCTGGGTGGGGAGAGTAAACAGTCAATGAATATAGAATAGTGAAAATACTTTTGGACTTGGTCGACACATTGGTTACTGGTGCTGAACTTTTCTTTAAAAAATTTTAGGAGCAGGATATTGAGGGGAAGAATATATTGGGAAATGAAAGTGACAGAGAAACAAAAGATAGTAACTTTCTCTAAAAGAACAGAAAATAAAGTGAAAAACTGATCAGTAGGAAGGAGGGGCGTGAAAGTAAAGGAATGGCATTAATCAAACAAAGGCAATAACTTATTCTTTGTTTTCACTTGAAGAAGATAATGTGGAATATAGATTTTCTGCTCTCTAGATGTTATTCTAATATTTTATCAAAAGATCTAAAAAAAACTGTCAAAATAAAATTATAGAAAAGAAAACAGAGAAACAGAACAACACCACTGATAACATAAATAAAGAAAAAAAGAACTAGCTAGTGGACAGTGTTGTTCAGACCACAACTATCTTTACTACCTCTTCTATGAAAATACATCTGAAGAAGCTTCACATGTAGTATCATCAAAACAAAAAAAATCACAGAATATCATAACTAGAAAAGAGACAGAAGAGTTGCTCAGTAGAGATAGAG
This sequence comes from Phalanger gymnotis, assembly GCA_028646595.1. Taxonomy (NCBI): domain Eukaryota; kingdom Metazoa; phylum Chordata; class Mammalia; order Diprotodontia; family Phalangeridae; genus Phalanger; species Phalanger gymnotis. The sequence goes on along the minus strand of CM053625.1, from coordinate 163,707,947 downwards.
TGCTGGCCCTAGAGCAGGAAGACTCATCTTCCTAAGTTCAAATGTAGCTTCAGACACTTACTAGCTATGTGAACTTGGGCAAACCACTTCACCTTGTTTACCTCTGTTTCCTCATCTTTAAAATGATCTGGAGAAGGAAATGGCAAACCACTCCAATATCTTTGCCAAGAAAACCTCAAAAGGGGTGATAAAGAATCAGAAACACCTAAAAAACAACTGATAGATAAGAGCTAGAAGAATCAATAGAGATCATCTAGTGCAACATATAATCTTCAGATGAAGAAATTGAGACCCAGAGAGTTTTTTAGTAACTTGTCCACAGTCATAGTTAGTTCTTGGTAGAGCCAGAATAAGGACCCAGGTCAAAATAGTATGGCAGAAACTGGGGAAAAAACCAGTATCTTACACCACATGCCAAAATAAAGTCAAAATGGATACACAATTTAGATATAAAGGCTGATATTTAAGCAAACTGAGGGAGCAAGGAATAGTTTACTATCAGATTTATGGAGAATGGAAGAATGTATAACCAAACAAGAGAAAAGAGAATATTATGAAATGCAAAATGGATAATTTGATTACATTACATTGAAAAGTTTTTGTACAAACAAAGCCAGTGCAACCAAGATTAGGAGGGAAGCAGAAAACTGGAAAATAATTTTTTATAAGCAGTATCTCTAATAAAGGCCTCATTTCTAAATATACAGAGAACTGAGAACTTGTATAAGAATACAAGTCATTCCCCAATTGATAAATAGTCAAAACATATGAACAAGCAGTTTTCAGAGGAAGGAATTAAAGCTATCTATAGTAATATGAAAAAATGCTCTAAATCACTAGTGACTAGAGAAATGCAAATCAAAACAACTGTTAGGTACTACATCATACCTGCCAGATTGGCTAACATGACAAACCAGGAAAATTACAAATGCTGGAGAAGGTGAGGGAAAATTGGAACACTAATGCATTGTTGGTGGAATTGTGAACTGATTCAATCATTTTGGATAGCAATTTGCAACTATGCTCTAAAATGCTATAAAAATGTGTATATCCTTTGACCCAGCAATACTACTTCTAGGGCAATATCCCAAAGAGATCATACAAATGGGAAAAAGACCCACATGTACAAAAATATTTATAGCAGCTCTTTTTGTGGTGGCAAAGAATTGGAAATTGAGGAGTTGTCCATCAACTGGGGAATGGCTGAACAAGTTGTGGTATATGAATGTAAAGGAAAATTATTGTGCTACAACAAATGATGAGCCAGCACGCTTCAGAAAAACCTGGGAAGACTTATATGAACTGATACTGAGCAGAACCAGAACATTGTACACAGTTGCAGTCACATTGTGTTATGACTAACTTGGATAGACTTGGCTCTTCTTAGCAATGAAAGGTTCTAAGACAACTCTAAAAGGCTCATGATGGAAAATGCTATCCACATCCAGAGAAAGAACTATGGAGTCTGAACGCAGATCGAAGCATGCTATTCACTCACTCTTTTTTGTTTTGTTTTGTTTCTTCTTTCTCATGGTTCATTCCATTGGTTATAATTCCTCTTTACAACATGACTAATGTGAAAATATGTTTAATATGAATGTATATGTAGACCCTATATCAGATTGCACACCAACTTGGGGAGGGAGGAAGGGGAGAAAATTTAAAATCCAAAGCTTGTAGAACTGAATGTTGTAAACTAAAAATAAATAAATAAAATTATTTTAAAAAGAACCCAGGTCTTTTCTGATCAAATGAGATATTTGTTAAATAATAATCATATTTAGCTCAGTGTATGGCATGTAATTAATGTTGTGACAAATCTCTTGTGACAAATCAATCAGCTGACCAATCAACAGTTATTAAATATCTATTATGCATCAGGAACTGCTATTTTCTATGGATCCTTACAGAGCAGACGGCTTCTATTCAGGGACAAAATCGTCATTCTATACTCTAAGAAGAAAACTTTTTTTGAGGGAGGGGGAATCAAACTCCAGAAGTTATGAGTATATCACAGGTCATTTACTCAGGATTTTAACCTTTTTTGGATCATGGTCCCATCTGGCAGTTCAGTGAAATCAATGGACTTCTTCTCAGAATAATGTTTTTAAAAGCATAAAAATAAGCATAGGATTATAAAGAAAACTAATTATGGAATACAATTGGAATATAATTATTTTTTTTAATGTTTTTTAGGCTCATGGAGTCTAGGTTAAGATCCCTGCTCTGGTCCAACTCCCCTAATTCTAATATATGAAAGAGCACAGTCAGTACTACTGAATGTCTTTAGTGACTGGGAACTCACCATCTCATAAGGTCTATCCCACTTGCTGGATTGTTCTAGTTGTTAGAAAATTATTTCTTTCTGCCTCCCTATAATTTCTACCCATTTACCCAAGTTCTTTCCTCTGAAGTAACAAAAAACTCACAGCTCTTTAAATATATGAAGGCAGCGGTCACATCTTGTCTTAAGTCTTTTCTTCTCTGGCTTAAACATCTTCATTTGCTTCAATCACTCAACATGAAACATTATTTCCAGAAAACTGAGCCACATGGTTCTTATTTATAAATATCAAGGGAAACAATTATATTGTTAAAACCTTAATACGTTGTACTCTGATTAATTAAGGAGAGGTGTATAATGAATCTTCAAACACTATAACAGGTTTGAACTAAACCTTTAACCTAGTATTTTCTATGTATTGCTTTGAGTACTTAAATTGAGCACATTTTAAAGTTAAGTGCTATGAATTAGCATCATTTTATTGATCAATAAATATTCTCAAGCAGAAATTTCCCATCTTGATAATTTTCACAGGGATATGCACAAACTGTTTCATTAGTTCAACTTATTAAAATTCATTTTTAATGACTACATTGTATCTGACACCACAAAAAGAGACTGAACTTTCTCAACCTTTCCATGTTTTTGCTTGTGGTTTTTAGAGGCAGATATGAAATGAGTATAACTTTGAAAAGGAACTCTGTAGCATAATACTGAAAAATTGAAGAAAATTCTGAGGAAGCCTACAAACAATTGCTTACATTTCTATAGCACACTATGATTATCGAGTACTTTGCTACATTATTTCATTTGATCCTTGTAATAGATCTGTAAGGCAGAAACTTCAATACTCCAAAAGATCAATTGTCTCACAAATGTAGGTATTCCTTCTAGTAGCATAGATTACAACTTAGCTTTGTTTTCTCATCCTGTGCTCCCACAAATCCTCTCCAATGGTTCCCCCCCATAGGATGGCAGATTTCTGCTAGGTTTCTTAACATCTGCACCCCTCTCTATTATCTCTCAATTGAGCTACACAATAAACCTACTTCCTTTACCAGTCACACATATCCCGAATAATATCTTCTTTTTTTTAATACAAATCATGGTGGCTATATGCTACTGGCTATCTATATGCACCATATATCTGTCTATCTCTCCATTGCCTTCTGGAAGACCCACAGTCTTGATTCCTCAAAATATTCCATGATTTGGAGCCATATACCATCACTCAAAAATATGATGTTACAAAAAGTTATTTTAACTTAAAGAAGAGCTTGGAGTACTTAAAAGCACTGCACAATATTCCAAATGTAACTCAGGCTACTTCTATATCCTATTCAATTATATACCCAGTTAACTATCCATTTGCAGTATCTTCCAAGATATGTACTAATGGATCAGTTCTATGAGCTCCCAATTCAACTGTACATCCTAGTCTGGACAATAACTATTCTTCATGTGCAGAGAGTTAAGCCTAATTCCCTTGAAAGAAGTCTTCATTAGGAGGTTCTACAACATTCTGGGCTTGATGAAACTAGCGCAATGTTTATGAAAAACGAATGCGTCTGGAGCACCTCACTATATAGAATATATCATAAAGAATATCTATAAAAAATCTTTCGTCCATTTGGCTGTGGTTTCGACATAGTCCATGATAATGGAAAGCACCGTTAGGACATACTTGAATCCTTTTTTATGTTTCACTCAATACTTTTAAAAACCAGTTCAAATAGTTATTTATGTCTAATATGGTAGGGAAAACACTGCAAGTATCCTGCAAATGAACAAAAAAGAGTTCGTTTATTTTTTTATAGTTTCGAATTTAAGAGTCCAACTATAATTTTGCTAGATGGCCTTTGCTGTGATTCACTGGTACAAGCCACTGGGGGAGGCACCTGAAATGACAATGTTAAATCTCCCCAGAAACTCAGGTATATTTGTAGAATTAGGTATATAGACAAATGTGCCAAATGTACTCCATGTAATTAGCTGAGAACAAGCCAGGATGCTGCTGTCAATTAAAAAGTTTCCTCTCTCACCTCCAAACTGTGAACTGTAAACTATAAAACTCTAACTCTACACCTTCTTCCACTGAAGATCCCCTGACAAGCACGAAACTCAGGCTCCAGTAAAAACCCTTCTAAAACACTGGCAGAAATGACTACAATATGGAAAAGAGAGCCTAGAGAAGTCTCTGGCCTTGCTGCTTTTTGTATTGCTCTGTCTTTGCCCCCAGAAAATCAGGCAGAGTCCCTGCAGTAGCAGTGCCCACCTGGGGAGTGGCAATGCAGGCCCACTACAATGAGTAAGAGTCAAGGCCTACTCAGGCCAACAATACTGTCCCAAGACAAAACCTACTGGAAGCAAGGTGTCCTGCCCTGGTGCCAAAGTTAACTGTTGACTCTGACAGCACAGGGGCAGGGGACAGAACAGCAGACCCCAGTGGCAATGAATAGGAGGTACCATATAGGACAGATCTTGGCCCTGGTACAATGCCTCAATTTAGGAACTAAAGCTAGAAAGATGAATAAATCAAAGAGGAAACTGACAACCATAAAAAAAAATTACTGTAGCTCTAGTGATATTCAAAAGTTTGGCCTAAAATAGATTTGTTACAAATATTGTATGAATACTTAAAAGAAATGAAGCAAGAAATAAATAAATAAAAGCTCTGGAGGAAATAACTGAAAGTTAAAGAAATAGCTTAGAACTAGTAAATCTTAGTTTACTAGTACAACTAGAATAGAACTAAAAGCAACGACTACATAAGATAGAAAAAAATGTTAGAACACAACCAAAAGTTTGAAAAAATAGGAGGAAATTTAAGATATATGACATCAAAAATAACTGACCTGGAAAATAGGTCAAGGAGAAATAATTTAAGAATGATCAGACTTCCTGAAAACCATGATTTTTTTAAACCTATAAACTTTACACATAAAGTTTATAGACACTATACTTCAAAGAATCATAAATGAAAACTCACCAAATGGATTAAAACCGGAGGGCAAAGTAAAGAGAGAAAAAGATCCATCCATCATGTTCTTTAAAAATTCCTCAAAGGAAAAGTACTAGGAATGTCATAGCTGAAATCCAGAGCTTAGACATAAAAGAAAAAAAAATACTGCAAGCAAAGAAGGAAGTTCAAGTACCAAGGAGCCACAGTCATAATCATGTAAATCCTAGAAGTTTCTTGTCAAAATGAGAAGAGTTCTTGGAATTCAATATTCTAAAAGGCAAAAGATTAGGGCATACAGCTAAAAATAACTTATTTTGAAAAGTTGAGCATAATCTTATGAGGGGAAAATGGATCTTTACTGGAAAAAAAGACTTTCAAATATTTCTGATAAAAAGACCTGAGCTAAGTAGGAAGTCAAAAATATAAACACAAGAGTCCTGGGAAACCTTGAAAGGTAAATTGATCTGAGAAACCAGAAGGGCTGTATGATGGTGTACTACTAACATTCTAATAAAGGGAAAAGAAACAAGTATTCCTTTCAGAATTCTAATGCATTCAAAGGGTTTTGAGGGCATCAAGTAACAAAAACAGAGGGAAAACAGGGTGCTCTGGAAGTAGAAGATACAAATTTGGATGAAGGAGTAGGGGAAACTGAACATGCTTAACTTCACTCTCAGGGAAAATGCACAAAGAAGGGTTGAATACATGTACACACACAGTTTGCTGTAAATTTGTACATCAAACACAACAGGAAAATGAGTGGGAATTAGGGGCACTGGAGAGGGATGGTGGGTGGGGGTGGGGAGATTAGTGGTAGTAGAGGAGAGAACAGTCAGAAGCAAAACAGACTCCCAGATCCTAAAGAGGAGGGTAGGAGGTAAACACCTAAAATCTAAGGAAGCTATCCATCATTTGAGAACAGTTGAACAAAACTTGTGGTATATGAATGTAATGGAATACCACTGCACCACAAGAAATGGCAAAAGGGAATATTCTGGGGAATGCTAATATGAACTGATACAGAGTAAAGTAAGTAGAATCAGAACATATTTTATAAACTATAAAATTTCATTACAATGTTATGAAAAACATATGTGCATATGAAAAACAACTTTGAAAGACTTACAACTACTGATTAATGGCAGTAACCAACCATGTCACAAAAGGACCTATGATGCAACACGTAGACCATTTCCTGACATTAAAGTGATGGACTCAAGGTGCAGAAAGAGATACAAATACATTTTCAAATATGGCTATTATATAGATTAATTTATACTTGACTACTTGTGACAGTCCATAGAGCAGGAAGTCTGGAATTAGGACACCCTGAGTTCAAATCTGGACTCAAACACTTACTGTGTGACCCTGGGTGAATCACTTAACCTCTATCTTCTTCAATTTCTTCAACTATAAATGAGGATCATAATAGCATCTACCTAAATGGGTTGTCATGAGGATAAAATAAGATGAAATTTGTAAAGTGCTCAGCACAGTTCCTGGAACATAGTTCCTCCCACCTCTGGAGAAAGGGGTGTAAGTAGCTATAACAACAGAAAGAGAAATAGAGAGGGAAGGAGGAAAAGAGAAAGAAAGAGAGAGAGAAGGGCTAATAAAACATTTTTAAGAAGGAATCTCAGATGGAAACATAAGCAAACAGTACAGTTATGAAAACAACATGTGGGATTTATTTATATATATATATGTATGAAATAGAGAGCTATATAGCTTCATATATGATTTTATATGGTTTTCATATAAGGTTTCAAAATTTTTGTGTTAAATTGTATATATACAAATGCTCATTTGGGGGTGCTGCTTAAGTTCAGAATGAAAATGGAATTTTTAAAAAGCTGAGGTAGTAAGCATTAATCCTGACAACGCAAGAGTAAAAACACACATGATTAAAAGACATAAGAAGAGAAACTATATTATGCTTTACGATACCATAGAAAACGAAAAATATCAGTACTAAATGTATATGCACTGAATGATATGGCATGAATTTAAAGGAAAGCTACTAAAACTACAAGGAAAAATAGACAGTAAAACAATAATTGCAAAGGACTTCAATGTGACCATTTCGGATCTAGAAAAAATACTAAAGTTAAACAAGAATTTAAGAAACTAAATAGAATTTTATTAAAAAATAGATATAATAGCTCTCTGGAAATTACTGAATGGAATACTAAGAAGTATACATATGTTTTAGATTTGTATAGAACCCATTAAAAATGAAATGTTTTGTTGTAAGTCAGAAAAGCCTCAAAAACAAATGCAAAATAACAGAAACATTAAATATAATACAATGAAAATTATCTTCAATAAGGGGAATCTAAAGAAAAGATTTAAACTCAAATGAAGTCAGTAAGTCAACAAGTATTTATTAAGAGCCCTATGTCCCAAGCCATGTCCTAAGCTGTATTGTTAATATATTTTTGCTTAATTTGAAAATCTTTCCCATCCACCGAGGCCCATGTGACCTGCTTAAGTCACATGGAAATCTAAGTCACATGTGGTGGGAGGAGCTTGCTGAACAGGAAAGGTAGAGCAGGAAGTTGGTCAGAGTAGTTAGAGTAAAGGGAGAGAGAGGAAACAGGCAATCAGGCAGTTCAGTCAAGCAGGCGGGTAGCTGCGAGTTTTTATTTGTGGGAAGGCCCAAGTGGGGCAGAGGGGGAAGGCTTTGTTGCTCCCTGCTGTGATAATATGTATTAACTTCTTTGTTGCTATGACAGATTCGGTTTACTGGTGTTGGGATTTGACTTTCTGGTGTCTGAATAAATGTTTTGGTTCTGTCTTATATAGAGAGACTCTGTTATATTTTGCCATTCAGAACTACGTCAGCATATTCGTAGTTGCTGTCAGGGCAGTGAATATTGTGTTGGCAATACATAAGCATTGAGGATAAAAAGGAGGCAAAATAATTTCATAGCCCCTCCTCTTAAGTAGTATACATTCTAGTGCAGGAGACAACAGGTAAATATCCAGGTAAATATAAGATATATAAAAAGGTAATCTGAAAGTGGAAGGTATCAGTAATAGGGAAGACCAGGAATGGCCTGCAGAAGGTAGGATTTGAGCTGAGTTTTGAAAAAAATAGACAGATACTAAGGAACTTCCTAGTTTGAAGACAGACTAGGAAGACTAAGAGATAGAATTGAGGAAGCAAAACATTCCAGGCACAAGGGACAGCCACTACACAGAGATGGAAGTAATGACTTCAAGTGTGTTGTTGTCCAGTGATTTGCTCTCATAACTAACTCTTCTTCTTGACCACATTTGGGGTTTTCTTGGCAGAGATACTTGAGTGGTTTCTCATTTTCTTCTCTGGCTCATTTGGCTCATTTTACAGATGAGGAAACTGAGGCAAATGGTCACACAGCTAGTAAGTGTCTGAGGCCAGATTTGAACTCTGGAAGATCAGTCTTCCTGACTCCAGGACTGTGCTCTACCCACTGTGCCATTAGCTCCCTGATGTATGTGTAGCTGCATCTTAAGAGTGTGTAAAGGGTAAAACTATAAGCAAATTAAGAGAGTAGGGTATAGTCTACCTGTCAGATCTATGCAGAAAGAAGGAATTTATGACCAAACAAGAGATAGAGAACATTATAAAATGCAAAATGGATAATTTTGATTACATTAAATTTAAAAGTTTTTGCACAAACAAAGCCAATGTAATCAAGATTTGGATGGAAGCAGAAAACTGAGAATTTTTATAACCAGTGTCTCTGATAAAGGCCTTATTTCTAAAATATACAGAGAAATATATAGAGAGAGAAATCTATAAGAATACAAATCATTCTTCATTTGATGAATGATCAAAGGATATGAACAGGCAGGTTTCAGATGAAGAAATTAAACCTATCTATAGTCATATCAAAAAATGCTCTAAATCACTGTTGACTAGAGAAATGCAAATTAAAACAACTCACATGTATCAGATCGGCTAACATGACAAAACAGGAATGTTGGAGATGCATTGTTGGTGGAGTAGTGAACTGATCTGACCATTCTAGAGAACAATTTGGAACTATGCCCAAAGGGTATAAAAATGTGCATACCCTTTGATCCAGCAATACCACTACTAGGTCTATATCCCAAAGAGACCATAAAAATGGGAAAATATACATATACAAATACAATATACACATATACAAAAATATACATATACACATATACAAAAATATTTATAGCAGCTCTTTTTGTGGTGGCAAAGAATTGGAAATTGAATGGATGTCCATCAATTGGGGAATGGCTGAACAAGTTGTGGTATATGAATGTAATGGAATACTATTATGCTATAAGAAATAATAAGCAGGCAGACTTCAGAAAAACATAGAAAGATTTGGATGAACTGATGCTGAGTGAAGTAAGCAGAACCAGGAGAATACTATACACAATAACAGCAACATTGGGTGATGACTGACTTTGTTAACTTAGCTCTTCTGAGCAATAAGGCAATTCCAAAAGACTCATGATGGAAAATGCTATCGACATCCAGAGAAAGAACTATGGAGTCTGAATACAGATAGAAGTATATTATTTTCTCTTTTTTTGTTTTTTCTTTCTCGTGGTTTTTCCCTTTTGTTGTGATTCTTCTTTCACAACATAACTAATGTGGAAATTAACATGATCACACATGTAGAGCCTATATCAGATTGCACGCTGTCTCGGAGACAGGGCAGTAGAGGGAGAGGGGAAAAAGTTTAGAACTTTTTTTTTTTAGAACTTTTAGAACTCTTATAAAATCTAATGTCGAAAACTAAAAATAAATTTAATTTTTTTTAGAGAGTAGACAAAGGGTGGTAAGGTCTAAGAAAGCTCAAAAGGTAGGAAGGGGCCAAGAGATTAAAGAACATAAACCTTAAAGAATTAGTACGTCAAAGAACAAATCATATAAACAATAAAGAAGTCGAGTCAACAGACATTTGTTAAATCCTTACTATTTGTCAGGCACTAAGATAACTTCTAAAGATACAAATATAGTTATCCCTTCCACATACCCCAGTTAGGAGTGTGGCACCCCCATTATCTGGAAAATCCAAGTAAATTTTTTTGGCCCTCACTTCATACCAGAGAAGAAGTCTTAATTTTTTCTTTTTCTTATTCTTTTTTTTATGGCGTGTTTACAGTACCTCAGGGCTGTCCAATATGCAACCCATGGGCCCCATGGCCCTCCTACAAGCAAAGAAATTTACATAAATGCTTTAGTAAAGGAAGCTGACCTACAGATTCAATCTAGCTCAGTTCAGATTGATCTGGCCTGCTGGCATAAGTGTCACAAATGCTTGGGCTCCCTAAGAGTCTACCCAATATGGCAAATCTTCAATAAACTTTGTCTTTTTCTTTGGCTGAGAAGGTGTGAGTCAAATTCATTCAGCAGGACTCGGTGCGTCAGCATTTTGGGGTCTCGAGCACCCCTCAACGTCAAACCTCATCAGGGATATAACTGTACAAACAAAAAGAAAGACAGTGCCTAACCTCAAAGAGCTTACATTCTGATAGAAAATGACAATACATACACAAAAAGGACTAGAAAGGAAGGAGAAGGGGAAAGCACCCAATCGAGATGCGTGCCAAAGCCCAAAACATGAAAAGGGCTGGGTCCTTCTTCAAACTAGGAAGTTCCAAGAAGAAATTGACAATGGAAGAAGGAAATAGGAGAGGAACAGGGAGAAGGTAACTGAAGAATGATGGCAAAGTTTGGAAAATGAATTCTTAATTTATTAATCCATAAATAATTTTACTCAATAAAATTTTAACAAGGGGTGGGTGGGGGGGTAACATAACAAAATAATGAAGCCAAAAGTCCTTAGGGAAAATTTGTATCTCTTAACATGGTCATTAACAAAAAAACGGAAAGAAAAATGAATGAATTAAGAACACAACTTTAAAAAAAAACCTGGAAAAGCAACCAATTTTTAAAAAATAAAAACAAGTATAGAAATTTGGACAGTCAAACACAAAATAAAACTGAAAAAAGAGAATGAAGAGAAATTAAGCATGACGAGAGAGCGAGAGAGAGAGAGAGAGAGAGCGAGAGAGAGAACGCTACCCTCTCTCTAATCTTTAGTTTCTCCACTTTAAAATGAGAGAGTTGGACCAGATGATATCCTAAGGTTTAATATTTATGATTCACGAAAGTGTTACAGAGTCTCTTTAATTGGAAACAACATTCAAAACTCAAGAAGTACAAAATAGAAACAGACCAAGAAGCCACAAAAAATAACATCAGAGCAACAATAAACTATTTGCAAAAGCCAAAGGCAAACAAAAAGACATCACAGTCTGGAAAACTACATTCAAAAGAACAGAAACAATTCAAATATAATCTCTGTAAGAGCAAAGTATTCACACATACCAAAGTCTTCAGGAACAAAAGAAAGCATTCAACAGTGTAGAGGTCAGTGAGAACAGCAGAATAAAATGAAACAAACATTTGGGGAAAGTGAGGAGGCGGGGAAGATCGGGTACTACTGATAACACAATTGGGCATTTGAAATTCATTATGACACAGTTCATTTCTGCACAAATTTAGCTGGACCACAAGTCAAATGTATACCCTGAAACAAAACAACTACATAAGGTAAAAGATTATAATAAATGTGCTTAGTCTACATCAGAAGTTTTTCCTTCTCCCCCAACGAGAATATTTGTAGAGGGTTTCTATTGTACACAACATTAAACAAAATGTTTTTTAACAACAAAGGAGCTACCTTATCCCACTAGATGGGATTCTAAAACAAGCATGATTCCCAGACACTAAAGACTACACTTAGACAAGGAGTTCATAATCCTTTTGAGAGACAGTAAACTGACTTGCGTGTGGCTGGTAGCCAGACTGCTGGATGCAACAGAAACAAATGTGATATTTATAGAATGAACTGTCATTCAGTCAACAACACTTAACTGAATTCTCACTGTGAGCAAAAGCACTTCAGAGCTTGCAAAACTGAAACACAGATACGTTGTCCCACCACTCAACAAACGCAGAGCCAAATCTACTCCAGTATACCTGATCTCTTTAATCATTACTAGAAACAACTTTCTGATGATTCTAAAGAAAAGTCTCTGGTTTAAGCGTTCAATGCAATCCAGTAACACTGGCCTCCTTGCTACTCTCAAACAAGATATTCCATCTCCTGACTCCAGGCATTTTTACAGGCTGTCTCCCAAGCATAGAAGTCTCTCCCTCCTCCACTCCTGGTTTCCTTAAAGTCCCAGCTAAAATCCTACCTTTTAGAGAAACTCAAACCCTTTTAATTCTAGTGCCTTAACCCATTATTTCCTATTTATCCTGTGTATAGCTTGTCCATATGTATTTGTGTACTTATGTAGTTTCCCCCAAAAAATTGTAAGGAACTGGAATACAAATTCTATTTTTTGCCTTTCTTTGTATCCCCAGCACTTAGCACAGCACCTGGTACATAATAAGGACTTAACAAATGTTTACTGACTGACACCTGGAAAATCCACATTCAGAAAGCTGCAAAGGACTTAGCATACTCTCTTTAGGTGGAAATCACTTCAATTATTATTTATTTACATATATGTATATAACACCCTTCCTCTAAGGAACTTAAGGAACTTTCTAAAGCAATGACAATCCAATAATGTAATGATAAAATAACTAGTTCCTTCTCCTTTGGCTCACTAAAGAATTAGTACTTTCTCAGGGTAAGGAGCCAGAACTCAGAAGTTGATGCTGTCATCAAGATAAGCATTGGTTATCTACACTGGCAACCTCTGGGAAGAAGCTAATTGTGTATGCATATTTGATTATACATATGCACTTGCTTGGTAAAAGGGGAAATCCAGCAGATACAGAAGCAGCAACAAAAGCAAACATTCAGACAGACACTCATTGAGTATTAATTAATTACATGCAAGGTCCTGTGCTGAGGATCTAGAAAGGCATAAGGACAGATTCTCTGACCTCTATGGATTCATAATTTAATTTGGGAAACAGAAAATGCATGTAAAATGATAAATAAAATTAGCACATTATGCTATGAGACAAATGATCTGCATAACTAATTAGTGCTGCAATTTGGAGGAGGAAAAGATCAGGGCAGTAAAGGAAACCTCCATGGAAGTAGTGAGACTTAACTTGGACTCTGAAGAAAAGTAAACAAGCAGAAAAGAGGGAAGAAGGTTCTTCAAACAGAGGAAGCTGCTGAACAAATACCAGGTGTTAGAATACACGCCACATCTGAGGAACAATGAATAAGTAGAGCAATTTGGCTATAACAGCAATGATGATGATGATGATGATGATGACAATAACTGCTATTTATGCACACTTTGCAGAATGCTTTCTCATTTGAGTCTCACAAAAACATGAAGAGACTAAGGTAGAATAGATATTACTATCACCATTTTATAGATGAGGAAATTGAGCCTCAGAGAAGACAAGTGACTCTCCCATAGTTAACCAACTAATCAGAGATACGATTTGAACCCAAGTCTTCTTGAATCCAAGTGCTTCTACCCGTTAGGCCACACTGCCTCTCTAAATGTTATAGTAAGAAAGCTGCAGGAAATAAAATGGGACAAACAAGGGGCACAGAAAAAAGAAAGGACACAAGCTTCTGACCAGTTTAAAAAGATAAAAGGGAAAATGTTCAATTTCTTCAATTACTTCCAGAAAACATGTGAACAGAGCCACTATTTGTATTAAGGTGTTGCCAGATAAAAGAGACCTAAACCAACAGTGCTAGATGAGGCAGAAAAACTGAGAATAGAAAATCCTCAATCAGGATTCTCTCTCCTCATGCCTTGCCCCCATGACCCAGGCATGTTATTGTAGCAGTTAGTCATAAAAAAAACTAAGAACTAAGGACCTCAAGTTCAGGAAGAGTAGAAAGTAAGGGTTCTAGCCACCTGCAATAGTTACAGTTTTCATTTTTAATAGAGCCAAATGAAATGTCATATGGGAACTAGGGTTAAAATCCAGGTGCTTTTATTCCCAATATGACCTTGTGAAAGTCTTTTCACCTGTCTGGGCCTCAGTTTCCTCATTTCTAAAGTGAAGAGGTTAGCCTGGATGAATTCTAAGGTCTCTTCCAACTCTCCATCTATAATATGGAACACTAAAACATAGGTGGCCTCCATACTGAAGAAGAAAATGGAATCATAGTACACTCCAGACTAATCAGGGAAAGAGTTTCACAATCTCCAAGAAAAGAAGAGACTTCATAAGCTGCCTACTCAAAACTAAACACGAAAAAGAAAATCTTCTCTACAACATGCCAGACTCATGATCATCTCAACTCTGCCTAAGACCTCCAAAGAAAGAAAATCCAACTCCTAAGGGAACCAATCCACTTTTGAATAGCTCTTGATATTAGGGATTTTCTTCCTAACACTGAACTTATATTTGCCTTTCTGAAACTTTCACCTAATTGCCATGAGTTCTGACCTCCAAGGCCAAGCTGAATGAGCCCTAATCTCTCTTCCATATAACATCCCCATATTTATCCTAGAATGTGGTACACAGAAAGGAACACAATTCTCTCTAGTCCAACCAAAGCAAACTAGTGGGATTATCCCTTCCCTAGTCTTGGACACTACATGTCTCTTAATACAATCTAAATTGTATTAAGTTTTCTCAGCTGTCAGATTACTAAAACCCTCATAATTTTTCCAACAATCTATTATCTAAACACATGAGAAAATCCAAAATATCTGTCTTGATTTTGGGACTTAACCCTCTCCTATAGGTGGCTACCTCAGCTCTAGCTATGCTCTTTACTGAACTTTTCTGGGAAGGTATATAAGTTTCCATGCCTCATGCTAGGATAATAATCTCTCTGCAAATCAATCTCTGGTCTCTCTGCAGCTATCTCATTAGCAAAGGAAAACCAAACAAACATCCCTGGGCAAGAACCTAACCTCTCTATATAAAAGCTATGGGTCTCACATCATTGCATCATGGCAGAGACGGACCTCAGCTATTTCCCACATTACTAGAAGGGGTGGAGAGCTGGTAAAGCTAGGGATGCCAAGTCAGAAAGTCTGCTTCTCCACTTGACCATCACCACCATCTTCCTTATGATTTATGCATGCATCGCATGAAAGGTCCAGTAATATATACATGGCCATATTCTTCCTTCATTGGCATTGCTCCCATGCTCCTACCACCAAATGTCTCATTATCATCCTTGGGTCTTCCTTTACATAAGGTACAATGTACCACAATAAAGGCCTAATGCTCTACACATTTTTGTTAAATCTACTCTATGCTGCAAAATTGCTGCAATAAACTTTAACAATAGTCTGTGGGGAAGATGCTCATAGTCCTACTTTAGCAACTAGGTTTTCCTCACTGGGAAGAATCATGTCTAGACTAGAGAAGCATCAGAGACTTGAGGATCTAGAGCTGAAAGGGACCTTTATTTAGTCCAGTAACCTCATTTAATATATTAGGAAATTAAAGTCCAGATGGGTTCAATGACCAGCTAACTAAATTAAGTAGCAGATCTCAAATTCAAATCCACATCCTCTGTGTTCAAATCTGGCATATTTTTCCACAAAGTAGATGCTCACTATTTAAAAGGCAGCAAGATGCTACACTGGATAGAGCACTGGACCTGGAGTTAGCAAGATATGAGTTCAAATCAGACATGAACTGTATGACCCTGGACAAGTCACCTGTCTGCTTCAGTTTCCAAATCCTACTTGGGTTATGAGGATAAAATGATTTAATATTTGCAAAACAAGTTGTAAAATGTAAAGTACTATATAAGTACTAGCTATTATTATTGTCATGGTACCAGTTCTCTCCATTACTTCCTCCACTTCTTGAAGGATGAAATTATTATTAAAGCAAAACAAAAAAAAATTAATTGGTCACTCTGCTTTTGAGAAAGAAAGCTTCAGGAAATGTCCAGATAATTGAAGTCCTCATTATTATTGTATCATGCCCCTGGGCCCAATTTGTGATCTCTTTTTTGGTCTCTTCATCATCTCTTCTAGCTACTCCAGTGACAATATCCCTTCTGGTTGTCCCTCATGCCACATCATTTCTCTGATGCTTCCCTGCTCTGATCCTTGGATTTCTTCATTTGAGTTGAACTTAATGTATATACATATATGTATGTGTCTACGTGTGTGAATATGTGTGTAGTATGTGTGAGTGTACATATGTATGTATACATATAAAAGCATGTGATATGTACACATACATAGGGGTGTGTGAGATATACATACACATATATGTGCATATCGTGTGTGTATACACACACTGTCTCTACATATATACTATATATATATATATATATGGAGAGTATGTATACATGTGGATATGTATATATGAAAGAAAATAGTAGGCTTTAAGGATAGAAAAATAAAATTGAAACAGCATCTGTCTTCAAAGAACTTACATTTTATCTAAGGAGAAAACATGTACATAAATAAGTACATACAATATAAAAAACAAATGAAAAATAAATTTGATAAGAGGTAGTAGGAGCAAGAAGTTATTGAAATCAATGTTTGCCCCAGACTAATAAAATATAATAATAGTGATTCCAAATTGCTGCCTACCTCCTCGGGCATTAGCTAAGGAGTAGTGTTTGTTTTTGTTTTCTTACCTAAAACTACACAGGGTTTGGGGGTGGGTTTTTTGGACATTACCTGAATTCATTGGTACAAGAAGCTCCAGGTGAAGAAACTCCCTTAACCAGTACAAATTAGAACCTGCACTGAAAATATTTAGTCTTAGAGTTATATGAGGGCACTGAGAGGTTAACTGAGTGTCTGTTCAATTAATGAATGACCAGAAAATCTTTCATGAGGCTCTTGGTCCTGCTACATACTTAATAACACTGTCCTCAGCTGGTGCCAGTGGGACTATCCAGTGACTGATTGTCCAAGACTTGGACTCCAAGTGAAGAAGTTGTAAAATACTACATAATTCCAAAACCATCTTATGTTTCCTGGCACAAAATTTCATTCTCTTAGCCATGATCCTACTGAATGCCACAAATGATTCATAGGCATTCTGAACTTATGGTAAGGAGAAAAATTAATATTTGACTTCACCAGATAATGAATCATACTCCTGGAAGGAAAAAAATTCCTAATTGGCAGCCCTTATGGCATGAAATCAGCATTAACATTAAAAAACAATTTTAATACCATAAAAGTTGGCAAAAAGAAAATGAATGAGTAACATGGGATTTTTATTTTTTTATGTCTGATAAAGACTAGTACATACTCTTAAAAAGATTAAGAGCATTTGTCACCTATCTCTTGGCTTACCTTCTGTATACATTGCTACTATTTTAAATAACCTATCCTCCCACTCAATCTTTTTCATACTGATTTTTCTACTTTGCAGTCAGAGGTAAGTTTTACACATTTGAATGGGAGAATAGATTCCTGTTATACTTCACTTCCATATAATGGGTTTGTTTGAAAACAGGGTTTTTTATATGTTATATCAAGGAGCTGTTATGTCCCCCAAGAGCCAATGAAAACACTGTCAATGCTTTTCAATGCTGTTGTACTCCTACGATGCAATCTGGCAATGGCCAGAGACCAAATCTTTAAAGCTGTCTTATGGTATTTAACATATGGTCACAAATTGCTCAGTATTCCAAAGAGGGTTAAATTCACCACTCATATGGATGAAGAATGTTCTTATTTATTTAAATTAATTGGCAAACTGGCCTTTTTTGCAATAGAGAGTTTTACATACAAGTATAAAGTATGACCTTCTAGTAGTAAAAAGTTTAGCTTTGACATATATTAGCTAACCATTTTGTGTTAGGCTCCAATTATCATCAATAAATATGCCACACGAATGCCCATAAGGGATAGGCGGAAATTATTTACACCCAATTTTTAAAGAACCTTCCAAAAAGGGGAGGGAAAGAGAACATGTTAGAAAAAGTCCAAATATAGAAATTCATCCCTTTCCCTTTTTCCAGTCACACTCATTACTCCTCTCAAAAAAAAACTAGGCGTACTAAGTTAAAAAATTTTACATCCTAGAAGGAGTGCTACAACATGGGGTTCAGATCTAGCTCTACAAATAATGAGCCATAATAAACTTCAGCAAGTCATTGACTCTTTCTGGAACTCAATTTCCTCATCTATAAAACAAGGCAGCTGGACTAGATCACAAGATCAGAGAATTGTGGGCTTTAGAACAGGGAAGGAGGTTAAAAACCATGTGGTCTTTAACAGTTAGCTCTGCAGCAAGGGTATGTGGTCAAAAGCTATTGGTAGGGAGGGGAGGAATTATTGCTGTTCTGCTCTTGTAGGTTTTTTAAAAAGTAAATAGCAAAAAAGAGCGACTGGAAAGACAAAGCCCCCAGCTTGTGGTAGACTTTTTTTTTTCATGTTTACATGAACTCCTTCCTCACTGATGCCTCAAAGAATCCTTCTCTTTCTTCAAGATGAAACCAAAGCACCACCTTTTCTTTCCTGGCTCTGCAGCATCATGCCTCAGCTTCAGCCTCATCATGGAACTCCCATCAGCACCTGGGGCCTCTTGACCCTGGAACATCCACCCTCCCTAGTCTTCCCACCCTGGAATTTCCCTTAATCCTAATCTTTAATCCTGGCTCTGCTTCTGACTTTCCAGATTTTGGTACCATGCAGCCCCCTTCCCCCCTTAGCCCTCCCACTATCCTTTTCAGCTCACTTTTGTGTAATATCTTCTCCCATTAGAACGTAAACTCCTTGAGGGCGGGAACCCTCTTAATTTATGCCAGTATTTGTATTAACAACACTTAGACTAGTGCCCATCACCCAGGAAATCCTTAATTATTGTTTCCTGTCTTGCCTTTTACATTAAGCCTTTCCTGTTGTTAGCAAGTGTTAGTGCCCTCCCTGTCAAACTACCTGGCATTTAACTACTTTATATGTATATGTATTAATTTCCTAGATATTTATTTCCTTGTTTCCCCCATTAGAATATAAATTCTTTATACGTAGGGATTATTTCATTCATTTATTCCTGTCACATTACCTAGCACAATTCTTGGAACATAGGCACTTAATAAACACTTGTTGAATAACTGATTTCTGTTTTCAGTTTAATTAAACTTTCCACTTTGAAAGAAGTATTATATTTCTTCCCACAACATGAATAACTAGAAACTTTTTTTATCCTCCTTCAGGAGTTTTTGATCTCTTACAATATATTGGCCAAATCAAGTCTCTATAACTCAGTTTTTCATTGACACTGAATTGCTGATTTTGTTGATTTTTTTTAACTATCTTCTTCTTCTTCTTTTTTCTTTTTTTTTGGAGGTGGGAAGGCAGGACAATTGGGGTTATGTGACTTGCCCAAGGTCACACAGCTAGTACACGTGTCAAGTGTCTGAGGCTGGATTTGAACTCAGGTTCTCCTGACCCCAGGGCTGGTGCTCTACTCACCACATCACCTAGCTGCCCCCCCCCTTTTTTTTAACTACCTTGACACCTTGTACTGTGCTAATCTTTTAGCTTTCACTTTCAACTGCTTATTAGGGGTATCCATAATTTTTTATCTACTTTTGTTTTCTGAATTTTATTCCACGTGTTTCTTTTTCATCACCATTAATTGAGGAATATGATGTTCAAAGATACTGCTAGAATCTTCCAATGCCTTTCTGAAGGTCTTCAATAGCATTCTCAAGCTACTCTCCCATGGTGGCTTGTATAGCTGCAGCATAGGCTGTTGTGTTCAGGTCCTTTAGACTTTATTAAAGATATCCATGGCTGGATGTTTTCATTCCTGATGGTTAAAATACGATACCAGCTTCTAAAATATCTCTATTTTGCTATATTTGGTCTATTAGTTGACATTCCTGCCATAAAACTCAAAAAAGTTCTAAGTATACTCATCTCCTCTTTAAAATCATTCAAGATGGACTATTTTTTTGCCATTCACTTTTTTTATTATGTTGCACATCTAGAGGTTGTGTTAGGCACAGATTTTCAACCACTTCAGATTCTTCAGCTTTTCCTTGACCCATAAAATTTGTATTCATTTCAATTTTTATAATAATAAGATTAAAGTTGTTTCTTATAATTGCTTTGCACTCATCTATAATACTTTAAGATTTAGGCTGAAGATATCATACTAAAAAGCAAGTTATAGCACATAGTATGCACTTCATCAACACTTGTTGATTGATTCCAAATAGAAGCAAGAACAAGAGATGAAGAGTGGGCAAAGGAGACATGCTCCACTGGATTGCCAGGAGATCTAAAGGAAGACTCCCAGACTAATGAGTGAACTCTCAGTGGAAGCTTTATAGGAGAATCAATGGGTTGTGATTTGCATTGCTGGAATGAGTACTCAAGTCAATGAAATCACAGATCCATCAAAGTATTAAGGGGTCAGCCTTACCAATATCTCAGTCACAAAACACCCTGAAAAACCAAAGTGCTGCTAGTACGGTAAGGTTTCAAAGTTATAGGTAGTTCTGAACTGACAAGAAATATGAAGGCTGTGATACAAAGGGAGTTACTTCCTATTTCTACATGAAATAATCCACAGGATGTACTACAACTAGGGAATTTTAATACACCTATTTGGAGAGGCATTTTGGCACAGTAGATAGAAAGGTATCTATGTGCCACAGTTCAATACTCAATGTAACTATGAATTTGAGTATTCTCTCCAGTGGTAGAAGTCCCATTCAGGACTTTTTGCCTTGAACTCTTGTCAATGTCCTGTTATAAATTCTCTACTGAGGTAGGGAGCCTAATATATGCTGGGAGCCTTCCTGTATCCTTGCAATCAGGCGAGTACCAGTGCCACATATGAGCTGTCCCTCTGTTACATCTCATTCTTGACCTATCCCCCTCCCATTTTGGACCAATGCTTTTTTACATTTGTACACCAGTTTGATGACAGTATTTCTACTCCTCACACACCCTTCTGGGGCAGTGAGTTCAATTAGAAGACTGTTGCAATAGTCCAGAAAACATGATGAAGACTTGAACTAAAGTGGTATCTATGTGAGTGAAAAGAAGGGGAAACATACTAGAGCTGCTGTAGAGAAAGAGATTATAACTCAGCAATTAATTGGTATGTAAGATGAATGAAAGGTCAAGGGTGACACTGAGGTTTCAGACCTGGGTGAATGGACATACTGGTGGTGCCCTCAATAGTAATGGGGAAGTTTGGAAGAAAGGAAGATTTGGAGGATACAGATAATAAGTCAGTTTGGGATATATTGAGTTTGAGATGACTATAGAACATCCAATTTAAAATATCCAAAAGGCAGTTGGTGATGTATGGCTGCAGATCAGAAGAGAAACTAGGACTGTAATTATATTTCTGTGAATCATCTGTAGAGTGACTATGATTTAACCCATGAGAGCTGCTGAAATCACAAAATGATAAGACTATAGAAGGAAACAAGACAAAGACCTAGGACAGAGTCTTGTGGAATACCCAGTTAGTGGGTAAGACATGGATGCAGATCTAGCAAAAAAGGCTTAGAGGGAGCAGGAAGACAGAGAGGAGGAGAACAAATAGAGAAAAGACTATCAAAAACCCAAAAAAGAGTACCTAGGAGGAAAACATGGTCAATGATTTCAAATGCAGCAAAGTGGTCAAGTAGGATAAGGACTAAGAAAAGATAATTCGGTTTTGCAATTAAGATATCATTGGTAACTGTGAAAAAATCTATTTCAGTTAAATGATGAGACCGGAAGTCAAAATTGCAAGTTTAGAAGAAAGCGATAGGAGAGGAAGTAGCAGCACCTAATATAGAAAACTCGTTGAAGGCATGTAGCTAAGAGGAAAGATATAGAAAGATACTTGATGTGTTTGTTTTTTTTAAGTATGTAAGAACCATAGACAGAGTTGTAGGCAATAGAGAAGGAGTCAACAGATAAAGATTAAAGACAAAGTGTAAATGATAGTGGAGACAATCTTCTAGAAAAGTCAAGAAGGGATGGATCAAGGGTTCAGGCCAAGTTGGCCTTGGAAAATAGTAGCGTCATCACATCAGAATAGCCTGAAGTAAAGGAGATGATGGAGATGATGTCAAGAGACTGTAAAATCAGTACGAGGAGTAAATTGCCCAAGAAAGTCCTAACATGCGGTGTGAATAGAAGTCCTAGTGAATATGAAGAATAGATTTAGGAGTAGTAAAGCATATGGATAGATGGGAAAATAATATACTATGATTTGATAAAGAAAACTTGAAGTTCTGGAACATGGAGGTTTAACATTTGGGAGAGATAGCAAGATCAAGGATATAAACATCCCAATGTATAACTAAGGTGAAGTGAAGTGAGTAAGTCTATGGATGCTGAAGGTGAAGAACTAGAAAGCTGGGGAATCTGAGGGAAGATAATATCTATGTTGAAGTTCTGTAGAATTAAAGTAGGAGTTGAGGTAGAAAATTAGACCATAAGCCAGGTACTGAATTCAGAGAAAGGAGGGAAAATTTTCTAGGGATAAGTAGATAACAACTGCCAGAATTTGGATTGGGAGATAAATTTCAATTGACTGAACCTCAAAAGAGGATAGTGATTCCAAATGATGGTTGTAGAAAGTTTAAAAATAGTGATCTGGAACGAGGAATATTTTAATATCCTCACCATAGCCAGTGAGTCAAAGGGTATGAAAGAAAGTACATCCAGTACTGGAAAGCATACCCAGGAATGAAGTGTTATCTAGAAGAAATCAGGTCTCAGTAAGTACCAGAAGGTGGAAGGAAGGAGCAAAAGTGGAAGTGTTCTAAGAGGAAGTTTGTTATTTGTAGAACATTGAGTTCCACAGGGCAGAAAGGGTGGGCAAATCCGAAATGGAGTATGGTGAGGCAGGGGCAGGGTGGGGGGAGGTGTGGGATTTTCAGGGTAGAAATGAGGCATGGATGGGAACAAGGGAATAGAAAGCTAAAAGGGCCAAAGCTGATCTGGTAGATTTCTCACCCACCCTATGTGCAATGTTGCTTTCTCCCATGAGGCATCCTGAAGACTACTCTTCCATCAGGCAAAAGCAGAAGGTAATGCGTTGTCTCCACCAGACTCAAGACATGACTGGCAATAGAGGTATCTGGAAATCTAGTAAGGTAGCAGGACACAGTGTTTCACTGTACTTTTCTATAGTTCAAATCATTCTTGGATTGTCTGAAAAGGTTTGTCTTTGAGGTGAATTGCTTTGGTCTGTATAGACCTAAGTGATCTTCCAATTTTGCTGTCCTGGTGTGGTTTTGATATTTGTTCTTCCATCCTTACATTTTTGTATTCTATTTCTTTCATTCACTTTTTCACAGAGTTTATGTAATTTATTAGTGTTTTCTTCTCTCTGTTCTAAGCTGACAATCTTTTTTAATTAATAATGTTACTTAAAGTTACCAACACAAGATCTTCAACACTACTAATTTTCTAAAATTATAAATCATGAAGTTCTTGAGCTTTTTACACTAATTTTTTATTTTGTCTACTACTATAAAGTATCTCCTACTCTCTTTCTCTTCCCTCCCTTAGTAACTAGATTCATAGAGAATAAAATCAATGTATTAATTTGAGTAGCTCTTTTATATTTTATTATGTCTGCATAGTCTAAATGCAGTGAATATGAGACCAATTATTTGTTTTCCTTTACTTTTGTAAAGAGGATTTTTAGTTATATTTATGGAAAGCCTATCAGTGAATTGATAGTATAACTTCTAGCTATTTTATGGATAATAGTGGTGTGATGTGGAATTTCCCTTTCCAATGCTTCTTCCAGGATTCTGTTACCAATATACAGAAATCCCAATGATATTTGTAGATTTTGTTTATAACCTGCTACTTAAGTGAATAAGCATATGGATGACTTTTTTAACTGATTTTCTGAGACCATCTAAGCAAAGCATCAATCCACAAATAAGGATGATATTTCTTTGTGGTTGCTAAAATGTACTTTTTTTTGTTTTACTGTTAGAACTAATATTTCTATTACTATGTCAAATATATGGGCAAAGAGGTCATTCTTACTTTACTACTGAACTTACTGGGAAAGATTCTAGCATAATATATTTTGATAAACAACATTAGCTCTTGGTATTAGATAACCTTTCCCTGATTGTGCTTTTTAGGCTTTTTTTTTAATATAAATACATACCATATTTTCTCAAAACACTTTTTCTGTTCCTATTAACATAATACTTTAATTTGTGCTGTTCTTTTGTTGAACAATACTAATTGTTTTCCGAATTTTGATCAATGACTACACTTAATTTAACTTGTTCTTAATCAATTAATTTTTGGATATACCATGATACTGCAGTTTGCCACAATTCTAATTAAATGCTCACATTATTATAAAGTTATCTTTCTTAGCTTTATCCCCCTGTATGGGTATTGCAATAATATTTTATTCATAAAAGAAATTTAGTAGATAATGTTCTTTATTATTGGGATTAATTTTTGTAGCACTTATGTCAAATCTTTCTTTAAACACCTGGTGAAAAAACTTTAAAAAAAATTTGGACCAGGAGTTTATTTTTTCTTCCTTAGTAATTCATTTATGATTTACTCAATTTGTAACACAAG
Organism: Phalanger gymnotis; assembly: GCA_028646595.1. Taxonomy (NCBI): domain Eukaryota; kingdom Metazoa; phylum Chordata; class Mammalia; order Diprotodontia; family Phalangeridae; genus Phalanger; species Phalanger gymnotis. Next base: position 163,683,201 of record CM053625.1, on the reverse strand, counting down.
ATTCTTTAACAGAAAATCAATTGGATGCTGTCTCTTTTTGAATCATATTTGATAAGCATCATTTTATAAAGCCAGTTTATTCTTCTATTTATGAATTTAATGTTTTTTTCCTTTTATCTGTTTTTCCTCTCATTTTTAAAAATAAATCTTTCAGTTTTCTTTAGGCTTTTAAATATGCTGACTTTATATTTTTTTACAATGAATTCTCAAAATCATTAACTTCCCTTTTACAATTTTTCAGTACTTATTTTCTTTTAAGGAATTTTTCTTTAAAGGACTACTTGGAAAATGCTGATAAAAATTTGTATATTGTCACATTAAAACTCTTGAAAATAATTACCAACTGCTATGATTTTTCCTTTAGCCAACTCATTATTGGGATATTCTTGCTCTCCATTTAGACTCATACCCTTTTATTCATGTTTCCATCACTGTCTACTACTTTTGTTGAATTACTTTTTATAAAGGATGTGCTTATTATTTCTACAACTTTTATGTTTATTTCTATTATGATGTTTCTATTCCATAAAATTTGATAAATTATTTTTACAAGTGCCAGATAATGATGTAAAATATGTATATTCATTAATGTTCCAATAGATAAAAAGATAAAAATAGATAAAAATAAGTCTTTCAAATTCAATGCAATTAGCACTCAGTTTGCTATCTTTTAAGAATCTATATACCAAGACAGACAAAGATGGTGGAGTATGAGGAAAGCAGTTCCAAGATCTCTCCCACAAGTACCCCCCACCCAAAAAAATGAGGCCAAATAACAATCAGAAAATCCAAAAAGAAGTCATAATAGGTCATAGTTCCAGCCAAAGATCAGGAATTCAGTACACAAGGAAGTAGATGCTCTCATGCTTGGCTGATATATCACAATAGGGTAACTGGCAAGGAAGCTTCACTCAGCTAATTTAAATCAAAGTGTCCTCAATGATGATCCTTATCAACTATCTATAATTATCCTGCTATAGGTGAGGTAAATCTCTTTTTGATAAATATTGAATGACCTATGAGTGTCTCTTTTTGTTCAAATAGCAAATGTAATTTATTAGGGAACTGGTTTGAATCAAGCTCAGACCAGAACAATTGTAGCAGTCTCCCAAGATTGGAACAGAAGATTTAAACTGAAGTGGGGACCAGGAATATAAAAGAAGATAAGCCTAGATTGGCTTTCATGCTTCTGATTTGTGCTTTTGGTGATGCCTCTACAGATGGAAGTAGCTTACAGGGAGGCATCCTCAACATCAGGTAGATTAGAGAGTAAACTATGGTCTGTGGCCATTCAGCAAGGAGAGACACGGATATTCTCTGCATCTTTAAGAACTGTAACTTCAAGATAATTGCAGTAAATTGGATACATGAAATATTTGTTGCTTGATAATGAAATTATGAAGCTTGACCATGACATTTCTTGGTGAAGTAAATCTGAGGATTCTATTTCAATGTCCTATAGATTGCATTAATCATTACTCTGACTTTTTTTTCCCTAATTCTTATGGGTAATTTTCTGGAACAATAATGTTTTAAAGTTTCTAAAGCACTTTATGAAATAATAACTCTTTGAGGTTGGTTGGTTGTTGTACTTCATGCTCAAAGAGTACCAAAATGGCATCACTATGTTGGAGTCAAGGTAAAATGTGTCCAACTGTGTCTGATGAGACCAGAAGCTCACAAGGTTCTGCCACAGGTCAGGCACAAATAATCTTTATGAACATTTGGAGTGGAAATATCTGTCAAACTGCAGAAGCTCACAAGGTTCTGCCACAGGTCAGGCACAAATAATCTTTATGAACATTTGGAGTGGAAATATCTGTCAATCTGCGCATCTCACATTTCTTTTGAGCTACTGCAATTCTGTTTTGCTCATAGTGCACAGTGCCTTCTTTGATGTGGGTACACCATGCTGGGTGGTCTTCTGCCAGAGCATCTCTCATGCCTCACAATCAACTCCCAAGTTCTTCAGGGACCTTGAGAGTGGCCTTATATCACTTCTTCTGACCATGTGAGCACCTGTCTTGTGTGAATTCTCTATAAAATAGTCTTTTAGGCAAATGTACATTTGGCATTCAAACAATGTGGCCAACCCATCAGAGTTGCACTCTCTGCAGGAGAGTTTAAATGTTTAGCAGTTCAGCTTGAGAAAGGATCTCACTGTCTGGTACCTTATCTTGCCAGGTAATCTTCAGAATCTTCCTAAGACAATTCAAAAGGAAGCAATTCAGTTTCCTTGAATGGTGCTAGTAGGCTGTCCAGGTTTCACAGGCATACAAAAATGAGGTCAGCACAACAGCTCTTTAGACCTTCAGTTTGGTAGGCAGCCTAATACCTCTTCTCTCCCACACTTTCTATTGGAGCCTCCCAAACACTGAACTAGCTCTGGCAATGTGTGAATAACCTCATAGATGATGAAATTAAGTCTTCTGGTAATAGTCTTGCCTTGGGGCTGCTACTTTTGTTGAATGCAAATGTTTAGCTTGGAGAGGATAAGTCTGTGACCGACATCCAGTACTCTGTGCCACACAACACGTTCATCACTCTCATATCCTGTCTCTCTCTTCTCCTTACAATGACACAGCCTATTAAATACCAATATATAAATGCACTATACCTCCCAGATTAGAAAACTTCTTATGCGAACAGTTGTTTTTACTAACTTGGAGGGAAAGCTGAGCCAATTTGCAATTGGCAACAGTGGAAATCTATGAGGTAGGTACTACCTTCAAGGTACTACTGTTGGTAGTGAAAATGCACTATTACTGGTAGTTAGGTTTACCCTAAAATTAACTTTGTCATGGCCATAAAGCTAATAAGTATGATACATGGAGTCTAAATATAGATTTTGCTCATTAAGAATACAATTCTATCCCACATGCTATACCTCCTTTGGATTATATGAAGACCTATAATTCTTAGCTCACCTATTTTCATCTTATATTCAAGATCAATTGCCTCATTCACATAAGCAATAAGTTGGACTAAGTGACTTCCAAAAAATCTTTTATATCGGCTCTAATATCCTATGATTCGTTGTGAGAGGTTAAAAAGGTGTTTAAACCCAAATAAAAAAAAAAATCCTGGTAAAATATATTACAAAAACATCAAATAGATTATATTTTGTTACTATTTCCAACAAAAATGATTTTTTAAATTTATTTATTTTTTATTTTTAGTTTGCAATACTCAGTTCTACACAATTTTGACTTCCAGATTTTCTTCCTGCCCCCCCAACACGGCATGTAATTTGATATATCTTCTACATATAACTTTGCATTGAACTTATTTACACACTAGTCAAGTTGTGAAGAATTATGACCAATGGAATGAATCATGAGAAAGAAGAAACAGAACCAGAAAAAACCCAAAAACAAAAACAAAAGAGAGAAAAAAAAGTGGGGGGGGGGAAGGCGGGTATGAAGTATGCCTCCAGATTGATTCATACTTCACAGTTCTTTCTCTGGATATAGATAGCATTCCCCATCTTGAGTCCTTTGGAGTTGTCTTTGCACCTTGTGTTGCTGAGAAGAGCAGAGTCTATCAGGGTTAGTCCTAACAGAATCCATATATCTGTGGTTGTGTATAATGTTCTCCTGGTTCTGCTCCGTTCACTCAGCATTATATCGTGTAGGTTTTTCCAGGTTGTTATGAAGTCTGTATCATCCCCATTTCTTATAGCACTATAGTATTCCATTACATTCATATATCACAACTTGTTCAGCCATTCCCCAATTTATGGGCATCCCCTTGATTTCCAATTCTTAGCTACTACAAAAACAGCGGCTATAAATATTTTTGTACATAAGGGTGAAAAATGATTTTCTTAAGAAAGGTTTGTTGCTAGTTACAAACTAATGCATTTGATGCATTATGAATTCTAATAAACTATTATAGTACCTCAAAATGCCAATAGTTATTTCATTCCAAAAAGCAGAAAAATACCAAAAAGTATAAAAACTGGCATTATCACTAGAAGAGAGAGAATGTCTAATGTACAAAACTTGCTAATTTCCTTTCAAAAATCCCTTTTTTGGAACACCTGCTAAATCTGAGATGACCCGCCTCTCTAATTAGATGCTAAAAATACCATGTATGCTCAAGAATAATAATCTTCAAGTAAGTGAATCTTGTAAAAATATAAAAAGTAAGATGCTGACTAACGTAATGCCAAGCAGCATAGTAGAAATATTAAACTTCTCAGAAAGCACCTAATTTCTTACTATGCTCAGTTTTTTATATCATTCATTTATTCATTCATTCAAAAGCATTTCAGTGTACACTCTATGTGCAATGTACTATCCTAAGCATTGATGATAAGACAATGTTTAGCCTTATGAGTGTTTAAGACTAAGAAGGCCTTAAGGCTAAGTGAGAAACCACTTCCAGATAGGTGGCCTAAGAAAGCCTTCAAGGAATAGGCAAATCTTGCTTTCTAGTTTAATAATATTTTATTAATAAAAATAATTAACACTGATAACAATGTTTTAAGGTTTATAAAGCACTTGACAAATATTATCTCATTTGAATCTCAAATAACTTTGTATGTATATTATTATTACCATTTTACAGATGGTGAAACTGAGGCTGAAGAGTTAAGTAACTTGCCTAGATTCACACAGCTAGTAACCATTTGTTAGAGGATTCAAACTCAGTTCTTTTTGAATCCAAGTTGAGAATTAATGATCTCTACTTTACTATCAATGTTTATACTAACCTCATGCAGACAATTTTATGTGGAATATGTTTATAATTATGCTTTAAAATCACACCTTTCAGATCATTATTTTATAGGGAAACAATGCCAAGAACACCTATCTGCTCATGATAATCCCAAAGGTGAGAGCACCCCTAGGATCCTCTACAAGAAATGATTTTAAGTGGTCATTCATAAGGCAGGTATTCATAAGTAGATGACTGACTGCATTTTGGTGTCTCTTGAAGTGGCAGTATATGAATGAAAGTAACAGTCTCCTGTTGCTATGGAGAAAAAAAAAACTCAAATCCTTGCTTTTTTATTTACACTTTAATACCTGTCAGTTCTCTTTCTGTGGGTAAAACTAGACGTGGCAGAGAGATGAGGTGTATTAACCAAGTCATAACCTTAATAACAAAAGCATAATTCCTAGGAATCACGGAAAACATGCCACAAAGATATAAATGCAGAGCAAGAGCACTTCTTAATGTGTAAGTAAATAGCATTTGAGATAAACAAAATATAGTAACTGGTGTTTCTCTAAAAAATAAGCAGCATTTACTTACATTTTAATGTTTCTCCAGCATATGGTATATGCAATTTAAATCGATCACAACTAGGTCCAGGAGTCAAGGAGGTACAGCTTCAAAAAGAAAAAAAAAATCAGAAAATAATTAACCAAAATGTATTTATATATACAGATAAAAGGGTTACAGAAATAGTTATTCTACTTGCGTCCTTCCAGAGAGAGAACTACTGAGATTCAGAAACAGAAACAGAGAGAGAGAGGTGGGCGAAGAGGGGAATACATATTCTTGTGGGAATTTGTCTTCCTGGAACACACACACACACACACACAAATATACACATATATACATAAACATACATACGCACAAGCACTGATGAGGGTTTTCTTTTCCTTTTTTTTAACAGGAGAGGAAATGTGGGCTGTGAGAGGGAAAAACTATAAAAGCGGGGCGGAGCCAAGATGGCAGCTGGGAAGCAGTGACTGGCGTGAGCTCCCCACCAAGTCCCTCCAAAAACCTATAAAAAAATGGCTCTGAACCAATTCTAGAGCTGCAGAACCCACAAAGCGGCAGAGGGAAGCAGGGCTCCAGCCCAGGACAGCCTGGATGGTCTCTGGGTAAGGTCTGTCCCACACGGAGCTCCCAGCCCCCAGCTGAGAGGAGCGGAGCTGAGCCCAGCACCCACAGCGCAAACAGACCAGATGCGGAGCTACCAGACCAGGAGGGGAGCGGAGAGTGCCCTAACATGCTGAATTACTGAGCTGTGGCATCTACCAGACCTCTCAACCCACAAAGAGCAAAGACATCAGAGAAGGTTAGTCGGAAAAGCTACGTGACTGAGTTTGCAGTTCGGCCACCGCCCCTGGGGCAGCGGAGGTGGGGCAGCTTTA
>CM053625.1:163649973-163676588 GCA_028646595.1 Phalanger gymnotis | reverse complement strand
GGGGGGGGGGTGGAAATGGGAAGAAAATTTGTAATTCAAATGCCTGTGAAAATCAATGCTGAAAACTAAACATATTAAAAATAAATTTAAAAAATGTAAAAAGAAAAAAAAAGTCCTATAGCTCCTTCTTCCCCTACCTTCTCAGCTGAAAACTTTGTCTCATATTTCACTGAAAAAAGAAACTGAGGCCATTCACTTGAAAGCACCCTCTAATGCTTCATCATACACAACTCAGATGCCTTCTACCACTATCTCCTCCTTCATCCCTGTCTCACATCAAGAGGTAGCCATTCTCATTGCCAAAGAAAACCCTTACATGCACAAGTGATCCCATTTCATCCTTTCTTCTTGAACAGACTGCCCCCTCTATCACTCCTACTTTTTCACTAATCTTCAATCTTTATTGGTTGCTTACTCAAAAAACTTTCACATAATCTACCTACCTCCATTAACTATTGTCCTATATTGTATTCTTTCCTGAGTATACACCTTGAGAAGAAAACTAAGTACAACTGGTATAGACACTTTCTGTCCTTTCACTCTCTTAACTCTCTACAATCCAACTTCTGACCTCATTATTCAAACAAAATTGTTCTCTCCAAAGCTACCAAAGATCTCTTCATTGGCCCAACAGCAAGAAATACAAAGAAATTCCATTTAAAGTTACTGTGACATTATAAAATATTTGAGAATCTACCTGCCAAAACAAACCCAGGAAGTATATGAACACAATTACAAAACACTTTTCACACAAAGTCAGATTGAAATAATTGGAAAAACATCAGTTGCTCATGGGTAGGCCAAGCTAATATGATAAGAATGACAATTCTACCTAAATTAATTTACTTATTCAGTGCCATACCAATCAAACTAGTAAAAAATTATTTTATAAAGCTAGAAAAAACAATAACAAAATTTATCTGGAAGAACAAAAGGTCCAGAATATCAAGGGAATTAATGAAAAGAAACTCTAGGGAAGGTGGCGTAGCTGCATCAGACCTTAAATTGTATTATAAAGCAGCAATCATCAAAACTACTTGGTATTGACTTAAAAATAGAGTGGTGGATCAATGGAATAGGTTAGATATGCAAGACATAACATTCAATGACTACAGTAATCTACTATTTGATAAATCCAAAGACTCTAGCTTCTGGAATAAGAACTCACTATTTAACAAAAACTCCTGGGAAAACTGGAAAATAGTATGGCAGAAACTAGGCATAGACCAACAGCTTACAGCCTATATACCAAAATGGGTACGTGATTTAGATATAAAGACTGATACTAAAAGCGAATTAGATGAGCAAGGAATACTTTACCTGTCAGATCTATGGAGAAGGTTAGAATTTCTGACCAAACAAAAGAACATTATGAAATGCAAAATGGATGATTTTGATTATTTTCAACTGAAAAGCTTTTGCATGAACAAAACCAATGCAACTAGGATTAGAAAGGAAGCAGAAAGCCGGGAAAAGAACTGTTATAGCCAGTGTTTCTGAGAAAGGTCTCATTTCTTATACATATAAAGAACTGAGTCAAATTTATGAGAAGATAAGTCACTCCCCAATTGATAAATGGTCAGAAGACATGAACAGGCAGTTTTCAGAGGAAGAAATTAAAGACATCTATAGTCACAAGGAAAAAAACATGCTCTAAATCACTATTGATCAGAGAAATGCAAATCAAAATGACTCTGAGGTACCACATCACACCTATCAGATTAGCAAACATGACAAAACAGGAAAATGATAAATGTTATAGAAGATGTGGGAAAATTGGAACACTAATGCATTGTTGCTGGAGCTACAAACTGATCCAATCATTCTGGAGAGCAATTTGGAACTATGCTCAAAGGGCTATAAAAATGTGTATACCCTTTGATCCAGCAATACCACTTCTAGGTCTATATCCCAAAAAGATCATAAAAATGTAGAAAGGATCCACATGTACAAAAGTATTTATAGTAGGCTCTTTTTGTGGTGGCCAAGAATTGGAAATTGAGGGGATGCCCATCAATTGAGGAATGGCTGAACAAGCTGTGGTATATAAATGTAATGGAATGCTATTGTGCTATAAGAAATGATGAGCAGCAGACTTCTGAAAAATTTGGAAAGACTTATATGAACTGATACTGAGTGAAATGAGCAGAAATGGGAGAACACTGTAAACAATAACAGCCACATTATGAGATGACCGACCTTGACAGACTTAGTTCTTCTTAGCAATGCAAGGATCTAAGACAATGCCAAAAGATTAATGATAGAAAATGCTATCCACATCTGAGAGAGAACTTGGGGGTCTGAATGCAGATGGAAGCATACTATTTGCTCTCCTTTTCTTCCATTGTTTTGTTTCTTCTTTCTCATGGTTCTTCCCATTAGTTCTAATTCTTCTTTACATCATAATTAATGTGGAAATATGTTCAATATGAATGTATAAGTAGAGCCAATATGAGACTGCACACCGTCTTGGGGAGAGGAGAGGATGGAGGAGAAAATTCAAAACTCAAAATCCTACGGAATATAAATATAAATCAATTAATTGTGTATTTTTAAAAAATAAAATAAAATGCAAAAAAAAAAAAGATCTCTTAATTGCCAAATCCAATCTCAATCATCTCTGTTGACCTCTATAGAGCTACCGTCTTGTGTCAATCACCCTCTTGATACTCTCTTCTCTCTATGTTTTCATTAAATTGCTCTGTTCCAGCCCTCTTACTGACTGACCTCTCCTATTTTCTCCTTTGTTGGAAGTGCACCTAGGTCACACTGACTGGTATTTCCTAAGGCTCTGTTCTGGGCCCATAACTTCTCTCTATATATACTCTTTCACTTAGTCATCTTCTCAGCTCTCATGGATTCAATAATCATTTCTATGCTGATCATTCTCAGATCTATTTATTCAACCCTAATCTCTCTCTTGATCTCTAGACTGGCTGATCTCCAACTGCCTGTTGAACATCTCAAACTGGATGTCTCACCAATCTCTTAAAGTTAACATGTCCAAAACTGAACTCATTCTCTTCCCCCCCCAAAAAAAATCTTTCTCTATTCCAAATTGCCCTATTACTTTTGAGGGCTCTACCATGCTCCCATTCACCAAGGATCACAACTCAGGTATCATTTTCAATTTCTCACTATCTCTCACCAACCCGTATCAATTCAATTGTCAAGCATTGTCTTTTCTACCTTATAAAATCTCTCAAATATGTTTCCTTTTCTCATTTAACACCGCCATCTCCCTAGTGCAGGCCCATATCACCTCATGCCTTGATGATTCCAACAGCCTTCTAGCTGGTCTGGTTTCCTCTCTAGTCCATCCTCTGCTCAGTTATCAAATTGATCTTCCTAAAGCACAGGTCTGATCATATCACCCTCCTATTCAATAAACTTTAGTAGCTCTCTATCATCTCCATGATAAAATACAGAATTCACTGTTTAGAATCTAAAGGCTTTATAACTTGACCTTTCCTGTCTTTATTATGGCTTAATCCGCCCCCCACCCCATGCTCTGCAATCCAGTGAAACTAGCCATTTTGCTATTCCTTACATAAACAATATATTCCATCTCCTGACTCTAGGCATTTTCACTGGGAGCACTTCATGCCTGAAATTCTTTCTCTCTTTACCTCCACGGCCTGGTTTCCCTGGCATTCTTCAAGCCTTAGATAAAATCTTGTCCTCTACTAAAAATGTTTCTGATCCTCTCTTCTATTGACTAGCTCCAATTTAACTGGTATATAGCTTGCTTGTACATAGCTGTTTGCATGCTGTCATTCCCATTTGACTATACTCCTAGAGAGCAGGGACTCTCATTTGCCTTTCTTTGTATAGCACAGTGTCTAGCATGCAAGAGTTGCTGAAAAATGTAATTGACTAGCTTAATGATAACATCTCTTCAGAATCCTAAGGGAGTCAAATAGGACCATAGTCCTAGGAGTGGTTTCAAGTTCAGCTGATTCTAAATGACAAAGGAAGAGGGGAGGGGACATAATGGAGGGGGGAGGAAAAGAAAGGTTGGGTGGAGAAACATCTCACATAAGACCACAAAATTTTTGACATACAATCAAAGTACTCCACAGGGAAACTTTCTATCTTAAAATACTTACATCAACAAAAGAGACAAAGAATGGATCAATGAACTGAGCTTGCAACTAAAAAAATGAAAACTAAAACAATGAAATTAAATAATAAAATAATAATTCTGAAAATAAAAAAAGGAATGAACCAAATGAAAGTCCTCAAAAATCCACTGAATTAATAAATAAAACTAGGACCTGGTTTAAAAACAATAAAATAAACCATTACCCAACTTGATTTTTAAAAGAAAAACAAATTACCAGTCTCAATAATGAAAGAGTTCATAGCAAATGAAAAAATAAAAGTTATTGTTAGAATAAGTTTTGCCAAACTACATGCCAAAAACCTGACAACTTAAATGAAATCAATTAATATTTACCCAAAAAACACACCAAATACACAAATTAACAAAACAGAAAATAGATAATTTAAGCAACCCAATATCATAAAAAGAAGCTGAACAACCCATAAATGAACTCCTGAAGGAAAAAACCTCAGGACCAGATGAATTTAAAAGCAAAGCCTATCAAGCATCCAAAGAATAATTAATTCCAATATCATACAAATTGTGAAAGTAAGCAAAGAACAAATCTTTATTTCTTTTGGGACAAATCCTTTTTTGATACAAATACAGTTTTGATAATCTAAACCAGGGAGAGTCAAAATAGTGAAAGGAAACTATAGACCAACAGAATAGGTATTGATATAGTGATGCTAAAAAAAAGAGAAAAAAAAAGAAAAGAGCTTCAACAAAACATTCTAAAATGTACAGAAGAGAAGAAAGTTCAGAGCAGGACCACAGACCATACAGCAGGCCACTTCTCTTACAGTTCCACATACAAGTCTCTTTCTGTTCTTATTTGTATATTGAATTGTTCTTGTTGTTGATGATTAAGTTCATAATTTAAAGAGAAAAAAAAATCTTAAGTTCTTCAGTGGACTTCAAGCTCCATATGAGTCAACAGTGTTAGTACTATAGCAGCCAAAAAGCTAATATAATCTTGGACCACATTAAGCATAGTTTCCAGGGATAAGGAGGTGATAGTTCAGCTCTACTCTGCTCTAGGAAGACATCTCATCTAATATGTTCAGTTCTGCGTGCCATATTTTAGGAAAAACATTGAAGAGCTAGAAATACCCAGAAAAGAACCACCAGGATGGTGAAGGGCCTTAAATATATCATACCCAAGAGATCAGATAAAACAACGTTTGGCCTGTGAGTGACATTTGGCCTAAAGAGCAGAAGATTTAAAAGGTACATGTTAGGTATTTTCAAGTATGTGAATGAAAATGTCACTTGGAAAGATCAGACTTATTCTGTGTACCTCCAAAGAGCAGAACTCAGATAATGGTAACTACGGTGAAGCCTATATATATTACAAGGGAGGAAGCACTGTGTAGAAGGAAACAGGATTTCAAGTGAAGTCCCTAGCCTAGACAGTAGGGCAGACAAGATTACAAACCACTGGAAATTAAGTGATGCTGATAGACAGTTGCTTATGGTAAAAAGTCACCTAAAATATAGAAGTTTCTTTGTTTCATGTATAGCTGAAGGCATCACACTGTTGATGTGGTTGGTATCTGTCAGCTCCATAGACATAAAAAATACTCAGTGCCAAGAATATGGGAAGGAGCCTCCTCAGACTTGGCAGTTTTCCCAAACCACACAAGCTTTTAGCAGCCACCATTGTAATCGGTATCTCCCTGAGAGAAAAGGAGATATACAGAGGTCCACGAGAACCAGAGCTAGAATTAGAATGAAAATTTTCAACATAAATCATTGCTCTGCTCAATTACTATATCCTGTTAAAATAAATTTACTCTTTTATATCTTTTAGTTCAGTCATTTATGTCACTCTGACATCTGGGTTTAAGCTTGCTGAGCTTCCTAGCATATCAGAGAAATGGGTGGAATATGCCAAGAGAGAAATTTAGACACAATGGGGGAGTAAGGGGGGACCATCCACATTCATAATGGGCTGGCTCTAAAGGTCATGGGTACCCCCTTGTTGCAGGTCTTCAAGCAAAGACTGGATGACTACTTGTAGGAAGAATTCTTTTTCAGGTATGGTTGGAATAATGACTGCTGCTGAGGCACATATAATTCTGGGGTTCTATGACTGAGATTCTCTTCTTCCAGTAACATTATAACTAAAAGTCATAGAATGCCATAATTATCTTAAAGCAAAGGTTCTTAATCTGGGGTCTGTAAAATGGGAGGGGGAGGTGTTTTGGGGAAGTTTTCTTAATAACTATTTCTTTTCCCTCTAATCCTATGTATTTTATTTCATACATTTAAAAACATTCTGGGATGGTATCTATGGCACCAAAAAGGGTTAAGAACTTCTGACTTAGATTAATATGCTTGAAAAAGAGAAGACTTAGGTGGATATGACAGCTGTCTTCAAGGGTCATCATGTAGAAGGGATCCAATCTGTTCTGTTTAGCCTCAGAAGGCAGAACCAAGATCCATAAGTAGAATTTTCAAAGAGATAAATTTAGGCTTGTAGTAAGTTAAAACTTCCTAATAATTATAGCTTTCCCGAAGTGAAATAAAATATCTCAAGAGATGGCAGGCTGCCCCCCTCACTGCAAGTCTTCATTCAGAGGCTGGATGACCACTTGCTAGATAAGCTATAGCGGGGCTTAATTTTAGACATGGTTTGGTCTATGAGGCTGCTGAGTTTCCACATAACTCTAAAATTCTGTAATTCTGTGAATCAAGATTGTGGACCACCAAAAAAGCAATGCAAACTTAAAGAGGGCATAAATAAACAATATATTTCCAAAAATGACTTACAACCAAAAAAAAACCACATAAAATATCTTCAAAGAGATGGACAACCACAAAGAAAGATAGGCCAATCATATATCAAGAGCAAAGAATTACAGAGAGCTAGTGTGCCATATTAGTATCCACATAATCTAAAGACATCTACAGGAGAGGGCCCTCATTATGAACATCCTCATTATAAGAAAAGGATGATATGAGAGAATGTGGAAAACATCTAAACAGGATGAAAAAGACAATGAATGTGTTGCAACTTCTATTGTTCTAGGGAATATTCACACCCATAAAATCACAGATTCATTAAAACAGGGGTTCTTATCCTTTTTTTGGGAGGAATCCCTGTAGTTGAAGCCTAGAGACTCTCTTCTAGAATGTTTTTTAAAGATATAAAATGAAATACACAGAATTACAAAGGAAACCAATTATATGGAAATATAGTTGTCAATATATATTTTTAAAAACAAGTTCAATGACTCCAGGTTAAAGCATAGTTTTTTTAATTTCACATCTATTTGTTTCTCATTTAGAACTGCAATAGCTTCTGTGGTGTTTACAGTACACTATCTTTTATTAGATTTACATTCTCTCTTTTAACTGATTGCAGTGTCCTAGTCCTTAAGAATAGTGAACTATAATAAACCTCATCTATTCTAGTATCCCTCACAGCACTCAATAAATATGTTAATTGTATTTCCTTTTGCTGCTCCACCAGTCTTACAGTTTCAGCAAATTCCCACCTCACTGTTAATCCCACATCTAGGTTGCCAAGCTCAATTCTCCAAGGAAAAAGTAGCTCTGCACTCTTACAAAACTAAGTGTAAGCAAAATAGAAAGTTAGAAGTAACATAATGCCATGAAGAAAAAACAAGGAATAATTAAAATTCAGATAATGGAAGACTACAGTACTTGAGAATTCTTAATTTGTACTCTAATAGTAAGCATATTTAACATGTGTGACTTCTCCATTTGTATTAAACTCCTACTGAGCAGACTGAATTAAGAGCATATGGCACTTTTATAAGACTTCTACATTGGACATCAGTTCATTATTAAAGTTTTCAAAATGCCTATGAACCACAACAGAGAGCAAACTTGAAAAGGCAAATGATAAATATTTCTTTTAACAAAAAAAAAATTCTAACACGACTTGACTTAATGTGACTAGCAGACTTTAAAAATGTTCATCAGTTAAAATTTGAAAGAAAATTTGAAATGCCACCCAAGTCACTGACATACTGCTAAAATGCTCATCAACTTGGAAAATATAAATCCATATATAGCTTTGACAAATGCAAAGTAGGAAACTGTGATTTTTATAACTGAAGAAAAAAGGAGATAATATTTACAAATTATATAAATATTCCCAACTTTCCAACTCTTAAGTGTTGTTCTTTATTAACTTAAATATGAAAAGGTAAAGAAAGTAGTTATCCAGTTGGACTTTTTACTCCACTTTTTAACCTCTATTCTCCAGAAAATACTTGTAATTCTAAAAACGATAATTCACTAACATAATCTTTTTTTCCCTCAGATTAATCTATCTTTAATTTATACTACTATAGGAGGTATTAATATTTATATCAGAACTATCAATTAATAACATACTATTATCAATGTTATGCCAATTATTATCAAGTACCATATTCTGATGTGATTTCAGAATACAGTAATTCTACAGATATTCAGAGACAATTATTATTACTATTTTTATTTATAATTACCCCCAAGCATTCTTAGGCATGCTAAAGGACCAAGAAGAAGATAATTATGCTTACTATGATACTCATCAATCTCTACATTTCTTGTAATTCCCTTTCCACAACAATTTAGAACACTAATTCATTTTTATATATGTTCTCACAATATTTATGCTTACTTGAACACCAACATCAGTAAATAGAAGGATTTTATTATGTTTATCAAATAGCAGATACTTGTTCTATTGCTCAGAAGATGTTCTCTCACACTATCATCTCAATGTGTCTATCTCAAGAATTTCCAAAGCTTTCTTGGGTTCAACCTGTAATGTTAACCAATTTAGCCCTTCGTTTTGGGTATACACATTTTACAATATGGATTGGAGCCTACTGGTATAAACTAAAGCAAAGAAGGATATGATCTAATTATCTGAGTCATCAAAGGTTTATTATTAGAACCAATCAAGATGTTTAAGTTCTAGTCACTGGCACAGTAGCAAGCATACATCAAACAACAGGTTAGACTATGCTTTTGCCATATGACTGCCTACATGGAATTTCACTCTCTTAAACATTTTAAAATATTATATGATTTTATAATTTCAAATCTTACTTGATTCAATAAGTGATATTTGATATATTTAATGTAAACCGAATATTGTTTTCCAAATGACATATTATAATTTCAGTGATATGTTACCATGACAAAAATTTGACCCCAAAAGACACAATAATAATACAGAAACACAACTTTTAAAACTTACATATATAACAGAAAATGGATCAATTTTCAAAAATTAAAACTAAATAAGCCATATAATACACTAAAAAATACAGTTCTGCAATCCTAAAAACAAGTCAGAGCCAGTAAGATGTGGCAAAGAAGAGTTTCTGATGTCACTGAAGGCAAGCTTTATTAATACCCACAATCCTCTCTCTCCCTCCTATTCTCCCCCACCACCCAACAGCAAATGAAGCTCAAAAAACTATTCAAAGTTAGCTATTAAGTAGTCTCTTTTCCATGTATCTTTGGATCTCTTTATGATATGGGATGCAAATGAAGTGGAAATGTAATTTTATGCTTGTACAATTGAGAATAAGGATGAACTGCCTCTTCGAAAATTGTAATCTCATACCTATCAGATTGGCAATGTTGACAAAAAAAGAAAAACGACAAATGTTGGAACGGCTGTAGAAAAACAGGCACATTAATACTCTGTTGTTGGAACTACGAGTTGCTATAGCCATTCTGGAAAACATTTAGGAACTCTGCCCAAAAAGTGCTAAATTGTATTTACCGTTTGACACAGAGGTATCTCTACTAGGCCATATGCAAAGAGATCAGTGAAAGAGGAAAAGGACTTATATGCACAAAAATATTTATAGCAACTCTTTATGTAGTGGCAAAGAAATAGAACCTAAAGGGGTGTTCACCAATTGGAGAACAACTGAACAAATGAATGAATGTAACAGATTTTGCCATCAGCAATGACAAAAGGGATGCCTTCAGAGGAACCTGGGAAGACTTATATAAACCGACATAGAGTGAAGTGAGCAGAACCAAAGAACCAGGACAACTTACACAGTAACAATCCTGTAAAGTGAACAATTTTGAGGGACTCAATTTCGAGAGAAACAATTTTAAGAACTCTTATCAACAACAACCAACAATGACCCCAGGGCACTAATGATAAAGAATGCTACCCACCTCCTGACAGAGAGGTGACCAACTCAATATAAAGAATGAGACATATTTTTGGACATGGCCAATGCACAGATTGATTTTGCTTGACTGTACATAATTATTACAAAGGTTTAATTTTTCCTTTTCTCCTCATGGAGTGAGGAAGGGCAAGAGTGGGAGGGAGAGAAAATAACTTCTTGTCAATTGAAAAAATAAAATAACATTTAATTATATTTTTTAAAAGAAAAAAAAATTGTAATGAGGAACTTCTGTTCCTCTACAATCAAGGGTCTCTCTTTAGTCTTCTCCCACTTGTTCTTGCTAGCATTATAGGGCATATTCCAGTTTGAAAATAAGTTTCAAGGTGCAAAAGTTTTTGTTTTACTTCAATGCACTAAATTTTTGTTTACCCTCTAAACTAAATGTTGCTGAAGTAGGCAATACCACCCCCTGGGGGGCACCAGAACAATCCAGGGGGTGGCTGTAGTAGCCTCAGATGGAACTGGGGGGCAATGAAAAAAATAAGGGGGCAGTGGAAGCATAAGGAAAGAAGAGAAAATAAGAAAATTTGGAAAAAACATTTGTACATGTTTCATCTATTGTGTAACAGAGTTAAAGTCATACTGATTACATTGTTTTCCAAATATACACACAAAATGCAAGTTATAACTGATCAACAGTCAAGTCCACTGACAGGTCTTAACAACCAAATGCTGGCAGGGGGGTAGCCAGGAAGTCCAGCATGCATTGGTAGGAATATGTGCATGTAATGACTTGTTTATATTACATCATCAAAATTTCAATGCAAGAAAAAACTCACAAATTTACAATAAATTATTCAATTTAAGATGTGCCATTTTTTAAAAAAGGATTTATATTTTTTTTTGAAACACCACAAATTTTTTTTTTGAAAAGGGGATAGTAGGCTAAATAAGTTTGGGAACCCCTACCCTAAACCAAAGCCTGGAAAGAAAATATAAAGACAAAACCAGAACAAGTTATACTACTCTACTTAACCCCAAACCGTACCTGGATATGAATATTTTACGAAACACAAAGTTCGTACATGCAAGCCTTAATGAGCTTGTTTGAAGTAGAGCTACTTGTAATGTTAATGCAATGGGAAGATCTTTCCCATTCA
The DNA here is from genome assembly GCA_028646595.1 of Phalanger gymnotis. NCBI lineage: Eukaryota > Metazoa > Chordata > Mammalia > Diprotodontia > Phalangeridae > Phalanger > Phalanger gymnotis. The sequence goes on along the minus strand of CM053625.1, from coordinate 163,665,195 downwards.
TTAATAGGCCTATGTGACCTGCTTTGAGCCCCTGAGTCACATGAGCCTATGGTGAGAGGAGCTTGCAAAACAGGTGGAAGAGGAAGGGGTGGAGCAAGAATTGAATGGGTGAGATAGCAGTCAGAGCTGGGAAAGAGGGAGGGAGGGAGGGATAGAGAGAGAGAGAGAGACAGAGAGACAGAGAGAGAAGAGCAGAGCAGCTAGCATGAGTGAGAGAGGGAGTGATTTTGTTTACAGGAGCTTGTTTGTGGGGAGGCCTGATGGAGGGAAGGCTTGGGGATGGAGGTGCTCTCTGCATTGGTAATGCGTATAGACTTCTTTATTACTATGATGGATTTGGCTTTCTGGTATTTGAATAAATGTCTTGATTTCGTCTTTGAGCTAGAGAGTCTGTTATATCTTGTGATTCAAACCTGTAAATATGCCAGCATATTCATAGCAGCCACTATGTGTATGGCATTGGCAATATACTGCTACAGGGCTGTCCAACCATAGGTTTTTATTGAAACAATAGACAATATATTTTGATTTGCCATTTTAGTGAGAGCTCTGCAGTAGCTCGGCTTCGTTTACTAAAGCATTTCTATAAATTTCTATGATTGTAGTCAGGCCGCGTAGGACAGCCCTGTACTACTATATACCTGAAAGTATCACTTGAGAACAAAAATGAAAACATTTTTGAAAATACCATTCCATTTGTTACCAGTCCTTGTTCTCAATAAGACAGAGGCAAGAAGATAAAAATCATTGTTTCCCAAAAAATGAAATATTTTTAAAAATCAAGTAAGATCACAGGATCACGGCTCTGTGAGAAATAACTCATATGGACCCCTACTCTTTTCCAATCAGTATTAATCAGTTTGATATTCCATATAAATCATATTGGGATAGATAGGTTCTAGTAGTGGGTCTCAAGCTTAAATGTAACGTTCACTACTTGTTTACCAAGTTATAAGGCTCACTTGTGCAACCACAAGAATGCTGACAAAGATATCCCCATCCTGTTTGCTGAAATTCCATGTCCAAATCCAGCATGGATGAGATGCCTTGATGCTTTGGAAAGTACTCCAACTTATTTCTGTACCTCTGGACCATTCTCTCTTGTGCAACATGAGCAGGTGATCATCTTATGTACCCCATGCTTCACCCAACCTGGGACCGCCCTGCAAATATGTCATTTTTGGCCCTCAAAAGCAAGATCTATCAACCAATGCGATTCTGTATTTTGCTATGCCTCTTTTGCATATTTGGGTATCAAACCATATAAAAACAAGGTCCCAGAAGAAGGGGGCATCTCAGATCATGAGGAAGATCTGAGGTCCACTTCATTTACGGGGACCATGGACCCTTTAATAAAGTACCACTGTACCACTGGCTCAGTGTCTTTTATTGTAGGTTGGACAATTTTAATCCCCACAGATCTAGAGTTGGAAGGGATCTAAGAGGCCATCTATATAAACCCCCTCGTTTTACAGATGAGGAAGCTAAGTCCCAACATCAAACAGGTAGTGTTAGAGCTATGACTAGAACCCAGGTTCTTTTGACTCCAGAGCCAATGCTCTTTCAACTGTAATATGATGCAAAAAAATTTCAGAAAGCCAATTTTTAAAAGGTCCTTGCAAAAAGTTTGCTTTAATATCCCAAAAGGAAGAAATATTCTGAATTGCTGAAATATAAAAAAGAGGATTACTGAACTACACAAGCAACAGAGAGAAAGTAAGACTATCCAAGCAAAATGGGAAATGTTAAGATAATACATTACTGAGTCATCGAATGTATAAGTTAAGGCACAAATTTTAAGCATGAATATAAATTTGTGAATATTAATGTGCTAAATGAAGTTCTCCTAACTGTATTATGTGGCTTTAAAAACTCTCTATACATAAAATCACAATGAGACAGGTAGGATGACAGGAAATAGTATCTTAATTTTATAACAATAGTTATAGTAGGAAAAGGAATTTTCCCAGAGTCACAAAGTCGAGAATAAATATGTCCACTAACAAAGTTCTTTCCTTTATCCATTAGACTAAGATACAGTACTCCAAACACCTATTAGAGGTTAGCAGAAAAAGCCTCTTTAAACTACTAACACTAAAACTGGTTAAGGTGTTTGTAGTGGTCCCAAGTAAAACTTCTGGTCCCATTCCAATGAGTCCAGGAAAACAACCTTTGTTTTTCTGCCCCTAAATTCTAAAACCAGGGTAATCAGTGTATTCTAGACACCTGCAATCCCCAGTAGGTACAATCCCATTTTCACAGCCCCAGTGAGTACTAAGCTAGGGGTGTACACAAAGTAACAGTAGGTACTAAGTACTGCAGAGATAATATTGCTAATAAGACCAAAGATCAACACCTGCCCATAATGCCTAGCAAATCCATTTTCCATCCATTCCAGCAGTTCCACATACCTTCCACATTCTAAAGTTCTTCAGAGTACTATGATTCTCAGCTATGGGGAAAAGAGTGGGCTTGGCAGGACCCACGCACAAGAAGTATTATGTAGGAGCATATGAAAAATCTCCTTTTTAGTTCAACTAGATATATTAAAAAATAATTACGTTGTCCAGCCTGTACCTTTTCCAGATTATTCCCTTAAGGAAGGTGTCAGGACAGTAAAGAAAAAAGACTAAAGGCCCTGGGAATAAGGATCTAGGGCAGAGGAGAGGCCTCTGCGGCCTCAAGACCACCTGTGGCCTTCTAGGTCCTTAGGCATAGCCTTTTGACTGAGTCCAAGTTTTACAGAACAAACCTTTTATTAAGGGGAACTGTTCTGTGAAATTTGCATTTAGTCAAAAGGCTGCACTTGAGGACCTAGAGGGCCACATGTGTCCTCAAAGCCACAGGTTCCCCACCCTTGATCTAGGGTAATAAACAAATTTGTCAATACATTTGTTTAAACCTATGCCTTTCTCATCTTCCCCAGTAGTGTGAACATGGGCAAGTCTCAGTTTCCTCACCTATAAATGTGGATAATAGTAAGAATAGCACCTATCTCACAAGGTTCTTGTGAGGGTTAAATGAGATAATATATGTAAAACCCTTGGCAAACTTTTAAAGTACTATGCAAATGCCATTATCATTATAATTATTATTTTTCAACCCTTAAAGGGGGGAGCGATTAAGGAATTGAGTAGCGACTATCATTCTGGAATGTTAAACCAAAACTATATTTTAACATACTATAACATTTTCCTAGTTCCAGAGTCCTACAAATGCTACCTCAAATTGTCTTAGAGTAGAAAGAAACGTCCTAGGGCATGGGTAAACTATGTCAGTTTTGACATTTCTTAGGCTAAAAATTCCTGGATATTAGATTAATATTAGATTAAGAAAAAAATTTCTGGTAGACTTTTGCCAAAAACGCAGAATATAGTGCTATATTAATACTTGCTATTCTATAGTGCTTTAGTTTGTAAGGAGCATTACATATGTTCACTCATTTGATCCTCACAACAAACCTGGGAGATAAGTACTGTTATTATTCCTGTTTACAGATGAGGAAACTGAGACACAGAAAGGTTAAGTGACTTGCCCGGAATCACACAACTAGTAAGTTACTGAGACAGTGTATGAACTCAGGTCTTCCTGAGTCCAAGTCCCAAGCTCCATCCATTGGACCACCTAACTGCCTACTGATACAACTGTCTCCAAGAGTCCGTTGTCTACAACCTCAACCACTTGAGACCAAAACTTTATATACTCCATCTACCCACTTAGCACATCAACTCCTTAAGAGACTAATGTTACTTCATTCTTCACAACTAATAAATGCTGGGAGATCCATGCTTACATGCTTTTAAATCTTTGACAAATGCTGAAAATCGTCAATGGCTGCCCATCAGATGCCCACATGTTCTTCCCCTCAGCCAAACACTGCCAATTATTCTGTTGCTACCAGCAATTCCCAAGCTAACCATTCTGGATTCATTCTTGACTCCATATAAACTCTATAAAAGCTATAGGCCTAAGGCAGAAAACTGGCTCAGAAGTAAAATCTTTCCTAGTTCACCTACTGGCTTTGCCCTGTTTATTCAGTTCCTGAAGATCTATTAGCAATGAACTGCTCACACTCTGCATTTCCTTTCTCAACATCCTAACAATATTCTTAAAATTTTTCAACATTCCTAATTTGCTCTGTTGCCCTGGTTTTTACGTGACTATCTGATTTCTGGCTTGCTGCTTGTCCTGACATTCATTCCTCATGGATGATTCTAAGTGTAGAGCACCAACCAGGTTCTACTTCATACCCCAGCTCTGACTGTGAGTGCCTCTACAGGATCCCTTATGCCAAAATGTTGCTTGGCTGGTTCCTAGACCCTGAACTGGGTCTGGCCTGTTCCTATGTCATTCCTCTATCCTGCATGGCCAAACTTGCCTCAGAGCTCTTGGTCTGGATATCTAGAACTTCAGTTCAAAGGAAAATGTCTAGTCCGATAATGTCTTGCTTCCTCTTTGGGCTCCACTCTATAGACTTTCTCTACCATTCCCTCAAGTGTGTATCTTTATCTCCTCCACCCCTTCTAGCTTCCTTTCAAGCATGTTCTTCCCTGTTAGAAAGTAAGCTCTTTGAAGACAGGGGACTATCTTTCTTTTTGTTTGCCTGATGGTATTCCCACACTTAGCACAGTGCCTAGCACATAGTATGCATTTAATAAATGCTTGATGACCTTCACTTGACTTATCTTGTCTCCACGTTCCTTATCAGTCCTGGGACCACAGATGGCTTTAAGACCTTAGACTCTAATCCAGTGCTGCGGTTTCTATATCACTATAAAGTTCACTCATAATTTTATACCAAAGATATTCAAATTAAATAAGATGCTTGTACTTTTGCAGAATAATAAATAATCTTAAAAATAAAAATAAACATAAAAATTTGGAGGGGGGCCAGGGCTGGCTGAGGTTCTGGTTTCCATTAATTCAAATATCATTGTATTTGAAAACTACTGTTCTAGAATGCAAAGATTCACACAAACCACCCAAAGTAGGTACTACCAATTAAGAGCAGATCATGGATTTAGGACAGGAAAGGACACCAGAGACCATCTAGTCCAAACCTCTTACTTAAAAGGAAGGTGAGGCCCAGAGAGTTTATTCAATTTGCCAAAAGTCACAGGTAGCAAGAGGCAGAGCCAAGATTTCAACCAGTGCCTCTGACTCCAAATTCAGCACTCTTTGCACTGTATCACACTGCCTCTTCATATTATTTATTATTATCCCATCTATACCATCACAATTTCATTCACTCACATATTCAACAAATTTAATTCAATAAACATTAATTAAGTGCCTACTGTGTTCAAGGCACTATACTAGGCTGTAGGGATACAAAGTTTAAAAAATGTCATAGTTCTTGAAATCAAAAAGTTTATACTCCAATAGGGAGGCCAAGATACGTGCACAAATAAAAATGATAAAGGAAAAAATGTGGCAAAGAAGCAATCAAGAAAAAAGTGCTTCAGCAAAATATAAAAAAGGAGACATAATTTTCAGTTGGGTGAATGAAGAAAGACTTCATGGAAAAGATTTCACATGAGTTGGTCCCTGAAGTAACAGCACAAAAACAGAGCCTTTAAGAAAACTGGTTGTGAAGGAAGGGAGAGATAGAGCACTTACAAGGGACAGTCAGGTCAAGTCACTATTTTTTCAAGTAAGGGAGATTTATATCTGTTTGAAGGCAGAGAAAGAATCAGGGAGCAGCAAATAACTTAAAATATAATAGGCAGCATAGAAGAGGGCTATGAAAATAAATGACCATTGGACTTAGAACCAGGAAAGACCTAGATCCAAATATGACACTAACTAGTTGTGTGAATATGGACTAATCACATAAATCTTCTGATACATGTAATACTTTTCTCACAGAATTATGATTAAATGAAATAAGTACACACTAAAGTTTGGAAACAAAGTGTTTTAGATATGTCAGCTATTGTCATTAACATATTGCATAACTGAATGACTTTTATTTTTGTTACCATTTTTGATAGAAGTGCAAATAAGCAGTAAAACTATTGTGCTCTAAGAAATGATGGAGATGGTTTCAGAAAAACCTGTAAAGACTTATAGGAACTGATGCTGAGTGACATAAACAGAACCAGGGCTACAATGTACACAGTAAAAGAAATACTGTAAAGATAATCAAAAGATTTAGCTACTCTAATCAATACAATAATCCATCACAATTCCAAAAGACTCATGATGAAAAATGTATTACACCTCCAGATAGAGAACTGATGGACTCAGACTGCAGATTGAAACACGTTTTTTCACTTTACTTTTCTTGCTCTTTTCCCCCAGAACATGACTAATGCAGAAATATGTTTGCATGACTTCCTATGTATAATGGTTATCATAATTCTTGCCTTCTTAATGGGTAAGGGAAGAAATGAAGGGAGGAAAAAAATTTGAAACTGAAAATAAAAATAATTTAGAAAAAGCTGAAAAAAATAAGCAGTGAAATTTTAAAATCTTAAATCCTTAAGAACTGCCTTCAATCTAAAGTAACCTGCTACCTTTTCCATCATAAAATGAGATGGAAAAAATTTAGCCTGCCAGCTAAAGACAACTGTTTGTCCAAAACAACATTAGCCAAAAAAGACTCTCTGTGTATTCATGTTTTTCAGTAGCTGTATCTAACCAGCAATCAACAGGAACAATGGAACAAAGTATCTGAATTAAGAACCTATTTTTAACTCGGTAATCAAATGCAGAATATGGGTAGAAAATTCAACAGGTAGGTGTGGGTGGGTGAGATGCCACAGCAGATGCCCTAGACAGAGAAGTCTGCCATTTGCCAGTAGGGTTGAGTCACCAGGACATGTTAAAAAGAGCTTATTAAGGTTTAGCTACAACAGGTTGCAGACAGACCTCTGCTCTTCTCCCACTATTAAAAAGTTATATATTTCCAGGCATAATTCCAAAATGCTGAGGAGACATTTTAGACATCTTCCAGATTATAAGTATCACTTACAATGGCAAAGTACGGCATCTTGCAGATGGCACTATACTTGTAATCAGAATAACCCGGAGCAAAGATGCTACTACACATTCTGTAGGCTCTTGGCACGACTTTCTGAAATGCAGAAATCACTATTAAATCCCAGCATACACTCCACCTAGAGGAGCAAACCAAGTAAATTTGTCATGACTGAACTGCCAAAATTATAACACATTTTGAAACTAAGTGAAATCCTATTACAGTGAACATAAGAGGGTTCTTCTTTAACTCACTGTAATGAAACTTCACAGGTGCTATATTATTCATCAAAAAACTTTGTGAAAGTAGATTTATGTAAGGTTGAATTTAAGCAGATTAACACTATCTTAAGCAAAAATACCCCAGCCAAAAGTTGAAATTATCCAGAATCTAAAACTAAGAAAGCACCCTTCATATAAGCTTCCAATTTTCCACCTCATATCATGAGAAGAAAGACATATGAATGGGCTTTATGTCAATTTCTATTTGATATGAATATACAGCAGGGATACTCAGACCTTGGCCCTTGACTAGTATATGGCTCTTTTATCTGAGGTTTTTCAAAACCTCTAATTTATACATTAAAATATATTACAAGGTGTGACTCTAATGTCATAATATATGATTATTTTAGCAGCACCAATTGCCAATTAGGCATTTTAAACTGGATGTCCTACAGACATCTCAAATTTAACAGGTCCAAATTAGAACTCATTATCTTTACCTGCAAATCTACTCCTCTTCCAAACTTTCATAATTCTATTGAAGTCATCATCCTTTCAGTCTCACAGATCTACAACCACGGCATTTTCCTCAACTCCTCACTCTACCTCACCCAACATATCCAATCAGTCACTAAATCTTACTTGTACCTTCACAACATCTCTCTCATTTGATCCCTTCTCTCTTTTTCCATAGCAAGTACCTTAGGTCAGGGCCCCACCACCTCTAAACTAGATTATTCTAACAGTCTTATAATTAGTCTCCTTGTCTCAAGTTTCTATCTACTTGAATCCATTCTCCTTATAGCTACCAAACTGACTGCCCTAAAGCACATATCTGACCATGTCACTCCTCTATTCAATGAACTCCAGCAGCATGTTATTGCTTCTAGAATCAAATATAAATTCCTCCATTTAGTTTTTAAAACCCTTTCTTCACAACTTTTCTCCAATATATCTTTCTAATATCACTGTACATTATTCCTCTTCTCACACTCTAGTCTAACCAAAGTGGCCTATTCCTGGTTCCTCATACATGACACTCCATATGCCATCTCTGCCTTTATAACAGCTACACCCACCACCACCACCACCACCACCACACCCAGAACACACTTCTCATTCTCATCAACTTACAGGATCCTTTCTTTAAGACACTGCTCAAATATCACGTTCTGTAAGACTTTCCTTGATGCCCTCAACTGCTGGTGTCCTCTCTCTCTCTCAAAATAGCTTGCATTTAACTACTTTGTATTTATTTGTACTTATTCTCTGTATTAATATTGTAAGCACATACACACTTGCTGTCTCTCCCATTAGAAGGTAAGCTCCTTATGGGAGGAATTATTTCATTCACTGTATTTGTGTAACAAATGCCTAAACAGTGATGCACAGTAGGTATTTAATACTCAGTCAATAAACATTTATTAAGCACCTACTATGTGCCAGGCACTGTATTAAGCATTTAGTAAGGGCTACTAAGACACTACAGACACAGGAGCACTAAGAAAAGCAAAAGACAGCCCCTGTTCTCAAGGAACTCACATTCTAACAGGAGAGACAACATGCAAACTAGGTACAAAGAAGTGACATGCAGGATAATAATCGACAAAGTAAAGGCATTAAAATTTGGGGAAAGGCTTCCTGTAGAAGATGTAATTTTAGGTAAGACTTTAAAAAAGCGAGGAAAACTACCAGACAGAGATGAGAAGAGAGAATCTCAAGCATGAGGAACAGAGGGCAAAAATGCCTGGGAGAGGGAGACTAAGTATCTTGTTTAAGGAACAGCAAGGAAGCCAGTATCACTGAATAGAAGAGTACTAGGGGGAAGAGGGTAAGGTGTAAGAAACCTGAAAAGGTGGGGTGGTGAGGCCAGGTTATGAAGGTCTTTGAACACAAAACAGAGGATTTTATAATTTGATCCTGGTAACAAGGAGACACAGTTGTTTACCGAGTAGAGGGGTAACATGGTCAAACCTAAACTTTAGGAAAATCATTTTGATGGCTTAGTGGAGGATGAGCTGGAGAGGGGAGAGACTTGTGGTAGGCAGTCCAACCAGCAGGCTATTGCAATAGTCAAGGAGTGAGTAGAAGAGGGTCCACGTTGGGGTGGTAACAATATCAAAGGAGAGAAAGCATATTCAAGATACAGGTAAAATCAACAGGCTTTGGCAACAGATTGAATAAAGGAGGTGAGAAGGAGAGAGTGAGGCATGAAGGATGGCACCTAATTTTCAAGACTCAGACTGAAAGGATGGTAGTGGTCATAATAGTAATAGGGAAGCTCAGAAGGGGGTAGAATTTAGGGGGCAAGACAAGGAGTTTTATTTTAGACATGTCAAATTTAAGATGTCTATTGGACATCCACTTCTAGATGTCTAAAAGGTAGCTATAGATGTGTAACGCCAATCAACACAGCACACCTGAGGGCTACTGCTGTGAACTTTATCTATGTATGTATGTATTTATTTATTTATTTAGGGTTGCATCGCACAGTGTAACGAACTCTCTATTTAATCAAAACTAAACCTTATTCAAGAAACTAAAGCACAACATTCATAACAACATAACAACTTATTACCAGGTTGGCCACATGGTCTTAAACAAAACATATCATTCAATATTCAATACTGTCTCAAAATATTTGTTTATACAATCAGGGAATCCCAAGCCAGGGTCTTCCCTGGCCCAAAACATCCACTCCTAGGTCAGAGCAGGTTACCACTCCCTCAATTCAATCCAAACAGAGTGCCCAAGTAAAGTCCTCTTGGGGGTGTGTCCTTCTCCAGAGTCCAAATCTTAATACTGTTCTAGTCCCTGCTTCCAAGTCCTGAGGGACAGCTGGGTGACAAAGTTTTCATCTTGACCCAGGCCAAACTCCCAAGCCATGGCTGCAGGTCCGCTGGCCGACAGCTCCCAGGATGCAGACAGCTTTCTGCTCCTGCTCTATGTCTCACCTCCTGGCTCCACTTAAGCTTTGCCTCTGGCCAGAGCCTTGGCTCAGATAAGTTCAAAAGAAACTTCTCCCCTGGCTCCTTTGTTATCTCTATAGGAGCTTTACCTACCAAAAATAACACAAAGACAGGGTTGGTTGGTTGTTGTCCTTCATCCTCAAATAGGACCAAAAGCTTGAGTCAAGATTCAATATGTCCTACTGCGACTGATAAGGCCAATGCAAGTTTGGAATGCTCTACCACAGGTGGGGCACAAATAGTCTGTGTGAACATTTGGGGTGGATACTCCAAACTTGCACATCCTGCGTTTCCTTTGAGCTGTTTCAATTGTGCTTTGCTCATAGAGCACAGCGCCTTCTCTGACGTGGGCACTCCATGCTGAGCAGTCTTGTGACAATGTCTCCCATGTCACACAATCAATTTCAAGGTCATTGAGAGAGATCTTGAGAGGGTCCTTGTATCACTTCTTCTGACCACCATGTGAACCTTTGCCCTGTGTGAGTTCTCCATAAAATAATCTTTTTGGCAAGCATATGTTTTGCATTCGAACAACGTGGTCAGCCCATCAGAGCTGGGCTCTCTGAAGCAGAGTTTGAATGCTTGGTAGTTTAGTTCTAGTAAGGACCTCAGTGTGCGGTACCTTATCCTGCCAAGTGATCTTCAGAATCTTCCTAAGACAATTCAAATGGAAGCGAGGTTCAGTTTCCTGGCATGGTGCTGGGAGACTGTCCAGGTTTCACAGGCATACAACAATAAGGTCAGCACCACAGCTCTGTAGATCTTCAGTTTGGTAATCAGTTTAATACCATTTCTCTCCCATACTTTCCTCCAGAGCCTCCCAAACACTGAGCTAGCTCTGGCAATGCAAGCATCAACCTCATTTATCAATGTGTGCATCCCTGGAAAGTACACTGCCAAGGTAAGTGAACTTATTCACAGCATTCAAAAGTTCTCCATTTGCTGTAACCGATAGTTGCATGTATGGATGGTGTGGTGGTGGCTGATGGAACACCTGTGTTTTCTTGGTGTTAATTGTTAGGCCAAAATTAGCACAAGCAGCAGAGAAGCGATCCATACTTTGTTGCATCTCGGCTTCAGAGGCTGCATTGAGTGCACAATCATCTGCAAACAGAAAATCATGCACCAACGGCTTATAGCCTTTTCAAGTTGAAGAATTTACCATCAGTGAGGTAGCTGACATCAATACCGTGTTCATGCTCATTGAAAGCATTTAACAACATGGCTGAAAAGATCATGCTAAAAAGCATGGGAGCAAGCACATAGCCTTGTTTCACTCCACTGGTGACTGGGAAGGCATGAGAGCATTGTTCATCATTTAGAACCTGGGCAAGCACACAGTCATGATATTGACCTACAATGCTGATGAACTTCTCCGGGCAACCAAATTTTTACATAATTTTCCACAAGCCCTCACAACTAACAGTATCAAAGTCCTTGGTCAGATCTACAAATGTTGTATACAGACCTTTGTTCTGCTCCTGGCATTTCTCCTGGAGTTGTTGGGCAGCAAACACCATAGCAACTGTTCCTCGGCCCTTTCTGAAGCCACACTGGCTCTCAGGTAGATGACCATCATCCAGGTGAAGAATCAGCCTATTAAGAAAGACACTGGCAAGAATCTTGCCAGAAATTACTAACAAAGAGACCCTCCTGTGACTGTCACTGGGCAATCTATTTCCTTTGCCTTTATAGAGAAGGACGATGGAGGCATCCTTGAACTCCTGGGAGAAAACCTCCTCTTGCCATATAACCTGGAAAATTTCAGTCAGCTTTTGTATGAGCAATGGACCCGCTGCCTTGTAAATCTCAGCTGGAATAGAATCAGCACCAGGTGCTTTGCCACATGAAGGGAGCCTAATGACATTCAAAACCTCTTCTTCAGTTGGAGCTTCAGCTAGGGAGGGATTGACTTCAACCTGAGGTAAATGGTCAACGACTTCAGCATTGTTGATGATGGTCTGTTGAGAACACTATATTATTATTCAGCCCACCTCTCCATGATTATGTCCTTATCACAAATCAATGTGGCTCTGTCAGCACTGGTAGGTGAGATGCACCATAGGTCTTTGGCCCATAAAAAGTCTTCAGGGAATCATAAAAGAGCTTTGGATTATTCCTATCAGTATAAAACCGAATTTCATCCGCCTTCTTACTGAGCCAAGAATCCTGCATTTCTCTAAGGTTTGCTTGTACTTTACTTTTGATGGAATTAAATGCTGTCTTCTTAGAGATGTATAAGTTATCCTGCTGGTAAACTCTGGAGTTCTCGTTTTTCATTTAGAAGCTTCTGAATTTCCTCACCATTTTCATCAAACCAGTCTTGGTGTTTACAAGTGTTCTGACCCAGATGAGCAAATGCAGTGCTGTACACCAAATCTCTGAAAGCTGCCCACTCCTCTTCTACTCCACCGTTGCCAACTGTGGGTGGGCTCAATTTTCCCTCCAAGTCAGCAACAAACTGTTACAGCTCAGAGAAGAGCTCTAATTTGTAAACATTAATTCTTCTGGTAGTCATTTTGCCTTGGGGGCACTGCTTTGGCTGAATGAGAATATTTAGCTATCCCAGTCTCACCAAACCCCATCCCTATGCAAGCTCTCTTTGCTCAGCTGCTGCAGCTGCCAGTTCTCCCAACATTCATCGCTCATTTTCCTCCTCATGCTTGTTCTCTTCTTCTTCACACTTGAAGCTCAAGCTTGATGCTCAATGCTCATCTTCTTCTAGGTTCACATTCATGGGGGGGAGGGGCCTTTAAACAATGGCTCCCTAGAGTCTAGTCATCTCAAGAGTTCTCAGCCAAAGTATTCTTCCTTTGAGTGAACCCTGAGGGGATATCAACCTTCCAGGTTATATGTGATTTTACTCACGAGTGTTACCTGATTGGCTCAGCACAGAGAGCCAAAACTCAGCACTTGACTGACTTAAGTGCCTCAAGGGGAGAAGACCCCATGCCTCAGCACCTAATTGGCTTAGTGCTTGAAGGCATAAAAACTATGCCTCAGCACCTAAAGTGTTACATCCGTGGATTACCAGGGTTCAAAGGAGATTAGTCCTTCAAGTATATACAATTTAGCAGAAACCTGGGAAACTTAATTCCAAAAAGAAAAAAGCACCAAAAATCCCACTTTGTTTGTCCTCACAAGATGCAAGACTGGAAGTTAGTAGAGAGGTCAGGAGGAGTGAGACAGAGTCAAGATGGTGAATCAAAGGCAGAGGCTTGCCTGAGTTCTTCCCCAAACCCCTCCAAATACCTTTAAAATATGACTCTAAATAAATTATACAGCAGCAGAACCCACAAAAAGACAGAATGAAACAAATTTCCAGCCTAAAACAACTTGGAAGATTGGCAGGAGAGGTTGGGTCAGAATAGGTAGATCAGAATCACCAGCACAGAGATGATAGTTGAATCCATGGGAACTGGTGAGATGATCAAGTGAAATATATAGTATAAATAACTGTCTAATGATTGATGTGTGTCTAAGAAAAAATTTGCTACTTTATACTCACAAATTATATAGTAGATTCTGCTACTGTAACATTGTGAATAATGATTTTAAATATTAGCACTGAAGGAAAGAGAAATGTTAAAAGGGAGCACTGAGCATTAATTAGTCTGAGTTCCATTCCTAACTCTGGCACTGGCCCACCATGGAAACTTAAGCAATTTAAGCCATGGTTGCTAAGAAGTCAAAAGAAATTATTTCTGGTTAGAAACATACTTACATTGTCTAGGAATAAACAATATTCATTGGGAAGCCAGGAAAGTTTTAATTATAATTTACATTTATTCCCCCAGAATAAACGGGTACTTCCCCTGCACAGAGTACAGGAGAAAGTACAAAGGACTCAGATGGACTTCAGTCCTTTTATTGACTGCCACCTCGAATCTCCGCCAGGCTCTTCATTGGCCAGATACAGCCCCCTGACTGCCTAGGTCATACCCTCCTCAAATGGCTTGTTTAATCAAGCCTCTGACCTTTTCACCCAACCGACCTGAGGCCTGGTTTCTGCTAAAGCTGGGGTGGGGAGGTTGAGAGGTACATCTTTAAGTCTGTGGAAACGAAACACCTCCCCCCCTTCTTACATTCTTAAAAGAATTTTAATGAATTTTTCTAAAGTGCTACACAGATGACATCTAGGATTACCCTAGTAGAAGATATTTCTATTTCCATTTTGGAAGTGAAAAAACTAAGGCAAATATTAAATGACTAATACAAAAATATTGTAGTTAAATAGCAGCAAGACAGAAACTAATGGCTCTCCTTTCTTATTTACCACTAAAACCTCCTCTTTACATCTTAATCCAAATCTGGAAATTCTGTCAGTTCAGGTAATAATAACAACAATAACAACTTGCATCTCTGATAAAGGCTTCATTTCTTAAGAGCCATTCCCCAATTGATAAATGATCAAAAGATATGAATAGGGGGCGGAGCCAAGATGGTGACAGGAAAGCAGTAACTGGCGTGAGCTCCCCACCAAGTCCCTCCAAAAACCTATAAAAAAATGGCTCTGAACCAATTCTAGAACTGCAGAACCCACAAAGTGGCAGAGGGAAGCAGGGCTCGAGCCCAGGACAGCCTGGATGGTCTCGGGGTAAGGTCTGTCCCAAACGGAACTCCCAGCCCCCAGCTGAGGGGGGCGGAGCTGAGCCAAGCAGAGCCCAGTGCGCAAGGCGTGGCGCGGCAGACCGCAGACCGACGAGACGAGAAGTGGAGCAGAGAGTGCCCTAGCATGCTGAATTACTGAGCTGTGGCATGTACCAGACCTCACAACCCACAAACAGCAAAGACAACAGAGAAGGTTAGTGGGAAAAGCTGCGGGGCAGGACAGAGTTTGCGGTTCAACTACCACCCCTGAGGCAACAGAGGCGGGGCAGCTTTAGAAATTCAGCTGCAATTGCTTCTGGCCCCAGGCCCACCTGGTGGGAAGAATTAAGTGGCTGATCAGAGCAGGAGTACAGAGCCTGCTGAAGATTTAAGCCCAGTCAGGGTAGGGGGTTCTTGGGGAAGGAGGAGTGCTGGTGAGGCAGCACATACACCCAAG
>CM053625.1:163631210-163649473 GCA_028646595.1 Phalanger gymnotis | reverse complement strand
TAATGATACGCATGTGGCTCATGTTGAATTGCTTGACTTCTTAGGGAGGGTGGATGGGAAGGGAAGAGGGGAGAGAATTTGGATCTCAAGGTTTTAAAAAAAATAGATGTTCAAAAGTAAAAAAGGTTTTTTTTTTCATGCAACTAGAAAATAAGATGCACAGGCAATGGGGCATAGAGATTTATCTTGCCCTACAAGAAAGTAAGGGAAAGGGGGATGGGAGGGGAACGGGGGGACGGAGGGGAGGGCAGACTGGGGAACAGGGCAACCAGAGTGTACGCCATCTTGGAGGGGGGGGGTGGAAATGGGGAGAAAATCTGTAATTCAAACGCATGTGAAAATCAATGCTGAAAACTAAACATATTAAAAATAAATTAAAATTAAAAAAAAAGATATGAATAGTTTTCAGATGAAGTAATCCAAACTCTCAACAGTCACATGAAAAAAATGCTGTAAATCACTATTGATTGGAGAAATGCAAATTAAAACAATTCTGAGGTACTACTTCATACCTATTAGATTGGCTAATGGGACAGAAAAGGAAAATGACCAATGGTGAAGGGGATTGTGGGGACATTAATGCACTGTTGGTGAAGTTGTAAAATGATTCAACCATTCTGGAGAGAAATTTGGAACTATGCTCAAGGGCTATAAAACCATGCATTCTCTTTGACCTAGCAATAACACTACTAGGTCTATACTCTGCCCCCCCCCAAAAAAAAAAAACAAAAAGGAAAAGGACCCACACATACAAAAATATTTATAGCAGCTTTTTTCTGGTGGCAAAGAATTGGATATTGAGGAGATGCTCATCAAACGGGGAATGGCTGAACAATGTGATGTGTGATTATGATGGATGCTATTGTGGTATAAGAAATGATGAGCAGGATGAGCTCAGAAAAACAGGGAAAAACATACATGAGCTGATACAAAGTGAAATGTACTGTGTACAAAGTAACAGCATTACTGTGTGATGACCAGCTATGAATGACTTAGCTATTCTCAGCAATACAATGATTCAAGCCAGCTCTGAAGGACTTATGATGAATAAGACAAATTCCCAGACAAAGAACTGATGGTATCTGAATACACATTGAAACATCCTTTTTTTTACTTTATTTTTCGAGTTATTTTCATCTGTTTTCTTTCACATCATGACTATTATGGAAATGTCTTGCATCACTTCACATGTATAACCTATATCGAATTGCTGGCCTTCTGAATGAGGGGAAGTATGGAGGGAGGAAAGAAGAGAATTTGGAACTCAAGGTTTTAAAAAGAATGTTAAAAACAGTTTTTTAAATGTAACGGGAGAAAAATACTAAATTTTAAAAAAAAGACTAAAACAACAACAACATCTTGCATTAAAGATTTGCTAAGTACTTTACAAGTTATTATTTCATTTAATCCTAATAATAACTTTGGGAGGTAGATGCTATTATTATCTCCATCTTACAGATGAGGAAACTGAAGCAAAAAATGGCTAACTGACCTGCTCAGAGTCTCACAGCTAGTAAATGTATGAGGCAGGATTGGAACTCAGGTCTTTCTAACTCTAAGTCTAGTACTTTATTGGCTGAGCCATCAACTGCCCAAAAGCACACGCTTCAGGAAAGAAGCTACATTACTTGGTTATGCCATTGTACCCAAGTCTTCTGACTTCAGTGCTCTATCCATAAAATTACTTTATCCTCATTTCCATTCAAAATTGAGTACAAAGGAAGTCTATATCCCTCAATGGCTAACCAAAAATGAGAACAAAAGTTCTAAGTTCACAATAAGCAAATCTACAGCAGTTTAACACCTGCAAAATGAGTTGTAACCCTCAAAAATATTTGGGTAGTAAATTAGAAACAAAGGCACAACTTCTAGGCCCTTTTCCTACTTAATACTGATTTTTATTTCAAACAGAGGGATATATAAAGAAAAGTCATGATAGCTGTTACTTGGGTAAAGGAAGTACACAGAAGAGTGAGTAGAACATTACATAAAACCCTAATACAAACTCAGAAGAAAATACTACAAAAGAAATAGAAGTGATAAGAAGAAAGGCATAAAAAAAGCAGGAAGGCAAGAAATACAAAGTAAATCCAGAAGTAAAGGAATCACATAGATAATACCCATGGACTACTTTAATAATACTCTTTATTCTTGGACCTTTAAAAAAAAACAATTATAATACAAGTCCCTGAATGACAAAAATCAAAACTGAAATACCACACTAAGACAACACATTTGTGACAAGCATATCATTATACCATATTTATTCAGAAGAATTGCTAACAAAAATAACTGCAAAATATCCTTCCTGCATAATCTCCTGATGACAACTACATAATAAAGGAAAGTATTCTGAGACCCTGTGAGGAAAAGAGTGCTTCCCAAAGTCATATAGTAAGGGGAAGATAAAAGCCCCAAATCCAAGTATTCAAACTATAAGTCCTAGGCTCTTCCCATTATACACCCAACTGCCTTACAGTAACTACTATATGTTTTTATATCTGTAAAACTAATGAATGAAAGAACTCTTACATTTGGGAAACTGGCAACACTGGCTTTAAAGCTTCTTTGCCATCACCTCTACTAATAGTCTTTTTTTACCCCGTCATCAAAAACAGGTGATTCTAGATCTTCAACAATTATCTTCTAATACTCCACAGAGTTGTCCAACCAACCAAATGGTTGATATGTCTCAGTACCAAAGAAATACTATACTCAAGTGTTCAGTTGATTTGGGGAACTGGGAGGCACTGTGGACAGAGTACAGGACATGGCATCAGAAAGGCCTGATTTAAAATCTTCCTGAGATACCTCACCTCATAAAATTAGTTTTCTTGTGTATAAAATAGGGATAATAATAGCATCTACCTCACGGGGTTGTTGTGACAATAAATTGAGATAATATATGTAAAGCACTTTACAAACCATACAGTACTAGGCAAATGTTAACTATTGTTATTAAAACAAAGAATATATGTAAGAGAGGAAGAGGAAGTCAGTATAGCAAGAATAAAGAGAAGAGAAAGAAACTAAACTAACAAGAACTTGCATTAAGATGCAGAGGGGCCAAGGTGCCAGAGGCAAGTACATACCCTTCTAACATAATCTGGATGCCTAAATATCTCACATCAGGACTAGTCATCAAAATAAGTCGAGTACCTACAAATTCAACAGCTACAGTGTGCCTATTTGATTGAACCAGATTGGAAGAGGAGGCAACATGTCTAATGCAGCGGTGGGCAAACTTTTTCTGTAAGGGGCCAGACAGTGAATACTTTAAGTTTTGTATGCCAAAGGGCAAAATCGAGGATATTATATAAGTGCTTATAAAACGAGAAAGCAAATTTCCACAAATATTTTATTGATGCAGTTCAAAACACAGTAATAATATAACTGAGTACATTTTTTTGTAATAAAGGTCTCCTAATGAGAAAAAAAAATCTTCTTTGGGAAGATAACATTTCACTTAACTAGAAGTTCAAAGTTAGTGCTCTCATAAAAATTTATTGCAAATGTTCATTTGTTAATGGTGATCTGTTATAGGATTTTATGTATTTCAGTTTTGAAAATGTCTTTTCAAACAGTGAGGCACCATTAAATATTGCTATCAACCCACAAGCATGATTTTAATTAACCATATTCATTGTTTAGAATACTTTGTGATAACCATAGGTAAAGCCAGAAGTGAAGGAATCACAGAGATAGAAGACATTTATAGAATTCTATTAGATTTTTCTCTTGATATTTGCCTTTTAGCATGCCTAAACTGAAATTAATCCAATTGAAGATTAGGTCAAAATTTCTCAAATGTATAATTAAATGAATTTTGAATTATGGAAATATCTTTTGTACTTGCACCAAAATCCAAAAAACACTGTTGGAACCATACCTGGAACTCAGAAAACATATCTTCTGTAAATTTGTGTGGTCACTTCCTTTTTTAACTTCTCACAGCACAGGAAGTTTTTGACATGACTGGTGATTCAAATAATGTTAGTGGTCCTGGAATTGACTTTGCCACACAAATTTCACATAAAAGTGCACTTCTGCCTTGTAATTTAAAGTTGAAATAATCAGGAAACATTATCAAGTCTGAAGCAAAAGCTAATTTGCAAAGCCATTCAGCATTCAAAATGCTGTCAAGTTATATAAAAGGTAATCTGTATCAACCCCACTTCACCTCCTGGGATATGACTTCACTTCCAGCTGGGTCTCCCTCATCTCCATCTTCCAAACAAAGAAGAAAGGTGAAGTAAGACATGACCTTTCATCTAACTTCACATCTTCCATCTCCTGGGCTGAGGAAGAGAAAAGGCAGCCTAGGTCTAGGCAAAACTTCCATCTGCACCAGTAGGACTTCCATCTCCCACCCCTGCTCCAGGTGACTTTAACCTCCTGCTGCCTCATTTTCCACCCAATATCAGTGACTTTCCATCTGACTGTACAATCGGGAGCAAGACACCCATCTTCTGCCGTGGGTGTCTCTTGCCTGATCAACAAGTTCCTCTGGGAAAAGGAGAGGTGCCTTCCCCTTAATGATTAACATATTCACACCTGTTTATACTCTACACATTACATTGATTCTGAATCTCTGTAGATCATTATCTAAACCCCATTCCTTTTAATTCTCCCACTCCTTTTATCTTTTCTCCCACTCCTTTTATCTTTTGCAATCACTAAGACCTGGTTGCCCTCCAAAGATACCACTTCCCCAGCCACTCACTTCTTCCAGTACTGGCTGAAGTTTCACTCATTCCCCTCAGCTCACTGGTCAAGGGTAGGGCATTGAAATACTCCTTGCTCCCCAGTGCCACTTCCAGATTCTTCCCCTACCTCCATTCCATCACTCAGTAACCTGTCCTCCTTTGAGTCCCATAAAATCCACATCTTCCAGTCAATCAAAGTCCTGGTAGATGTTGTATAAAGTCTTATAAGACATTCCCCTTCATTCCTCAACAAATTCAGTACCTGGCTCTCAATCTTTCTCTCCCCCCCAACTCCTGTCCTCACCCTAGGAGACTTCAATATACACATTAACACTTGAGTTACTGAGTTTCTCAAGTCCCAAAAAACATTCCTCCATGTTAGCTCAGACACACACAAAGACGGTCATACTCTTGATCTTGCCATAATCCACAAATGAACCAGCCTCCATGTTCAAGAATTCTGAAATCCCCTTACCTGACTATAATCTATTGCTTTTTTCCCTCATCTTCTACTATTACCTCCCTCTTCTTATACTTATGTTCTTGACTATTACCTCTGTCCCCTTCCCCATCTTGAACTCCTGGCCAACAAATTCACCTCCACAATGTCCTCTTTTCTTAAATCCCTGGACCCCTTATCTATGGCCAATTGTACCCTGCCAAACCTCAGCCTTGATCACTCCCACTATCCACTGCCTTCTCTCCCCCATGCTGAACAAGAGAGAAAAATCACACAACGATTCTGACTGGGTCCACTACGAATTTATTTTACACAACCTCAACTGGGCCCTCACTGCTAGTAGGCAATCATACTATACTCCCCTCAATACTCACTACTGCACTCTCCATGGCAAGTCGTACAAATTTTTTCATCTCTCTTCAAGCCTCTCATGGCTCTCCCTATTTCCCACCCTCTCAGATGAGAAATTTGTCTTTTTATTTGTTAAAAAATTTGTTAAAAAAACTGAAAAAAACTGAAGCCATCTGCCATGGCCTTTTTTCCTTTCTTTTTTTCTCATCACTCATATGCCTTCTGCCACTATCTCCTCCTTCACCTCTGTCTCACATGAGCCTTACTCCTTACCAAAGCAAACTCCTCTACCTAGAAAAGCAATCCCATTCTCCAAGAGAACGCCCTGTTATCCCTACTCTTTCAATTATCTACAATCTCTCTGTGTCTACTGGCTCCCTCCCTGCTGCCTATAAACATGCCCATATCTCCCTTATCTTCAAAAAATCCTCACTTGATTCTTCCATCCCCACAAACTATTGTCCTATATTTCTTCTCCCTTTGTGTCTAAACTCCTTGAAAAGGCCATTTATAATAAGTACTGCCACTCTTTCTCCTCTCACTCTCTTCTTAACTCCCTACAATCTAGCTTCTGAACCCATCATTCCAACAAAACCTCTCCGAAGTTATCAATGATCCTAACTGCCAAATCCAATGGCCTTTTCTCAATACTCATTCTTCTTAACCTTTACGCGGCCTTTGACACTATCGATAATCTTCTTCTCCTTAATACTGTCTTGTCTCTAGGTTTTCAAGACACCTCTCTCTTCATTCTCTTGCTACCTTCAAACCACTCCTTCTCAGTCTGCTTTGCAGAATCTTCATCCAGGTCATGCCCACTGATCATGGGTGTCCCAGAGGGCTCTAACCTGGGCCCTCTTCTCTTTTCCCTCTATATTACTTTGCTTGATGATGCTGTCAGCACCCATGGATTCAACTATCATCTCTATGCTGATGATTCTCAAATCTACATATGCAGTCCCAACCTTTCTGCTGACCTCTGGTCTTGTATCTCCAACTGTGTTTCAGGAATCTCAAACAGGATATCCATTAGACATGTTAAACTCATCATGTCCAAAAATAAGCTTATTTCTCTCTCTCAAACTATTCCCCCTTCCAAACTTTCCTATTACTATCAAGGGCACCACCATCTTCCCAATCTCTTAGACCTGAAACTTCAGTATCATCTCTTATTAAAAATAATAATATCAAACATTTCTGTAGAAATGTACCACTATAGAAATGGTACTACATACCAGACACTATGCTAAGTGCTTTACAATGATCTCATTTGATCCTCACACTAACCCTGGGAAGTAGGTGCTGTTGTTATCCTCATTTTACAGATGATGAAACTGAGGCAAACAACTTAAGAGACTTGCCCAAAGTAGTACAGCCACTAAGTGTCTGAGGTCAGATTTGAACAAAGGTCTTCTTGACTCCAGGTTTAGGGCTCTATCCACTGCACTACCTAGAAGCCTCTATAGCCAATCTGTTGCCAAGGTTTCACCTCAGCACTTTCACCTTTGTAACATCTCTCAAATATACCCCCTTCTCTCCTCTGACACTGCCATCACATAATTATAGATCTTCATCGCCTCATGCCTGGATCTTTGCAAAAGCCTGTTGACTGGTCTGCCTACCATAACCCCAACCCCTCATTCCAAATCACGCTCTATTTTGCTGCCAAAGTGATTTCCTAAAGCACAGGTCCAACCATGTTACTCCCTACTCAAAAACTCCAGTGGCTCCCTATCACCGTCAGGATCAGATATAAAGTCCTTTATTTGGTATTCAAAGTCATTCATAAGTTACCCCCACATATACCCATTTCTGATCTTTTTATACGTTACACCCTCCCCATCCCCATCCCACATATTCTGTGATCCAATAACACTGGCTTCCAGGCTGTTCCTTGAACAAGCCACTCCATCTCTCTGCTCTGGGCATTTTCTTTGGCTGTCCCCCATGCCTGACATGCTCTCCCTACTTAGCTCCACCTCCTAGCTTTACTGGTTTCCTTCAAGAACCAACTAAAATCCCACCTTCTATAGGAAGCCATTCCCAACCTCTCTTAATTATTTCCTACTTATCCTGAATATAGCTTGTTTGTACGTGTTTGTTTGCTTATTGTCTCCCACGTTAGAATATGACCTCCTTGAAGGCAAGGGCTGTTTTTGCCTCTCTCAGTATTCCCAGCACTTAGCACAGTACCTGGCACATAGTAGGCATTTAACAAATGCTTGATGACTAACTGACTGAACTGTGTCACTGAGATTTGTAGTACTCAAAGCAGCATTGCAAAATGATAACAATGTCATATGTGGTCTGTATCACAACTATTCAACTCTGCCTTTGTAGTATGTAAGCACAGACGATATATAGACAAACAAGCATAGCTGTGTTCCAATGAAACTTTATTTGAAAACATAAAAATCACTCTTAATTCATGGACCATAAAAAAACAAGCAGCAGATATGGGCCACAGGTCATCTAGTCTGCCAATCTCTGGCCTAGTGGAAAGTATATCAGATTTGACATCAGGAGCCCCTAGGTTCAAATTCCTGCTCTCTACTTAACCGATGTGACCTTCCCTGAAGTCATTCAGGTAGTAAGCTCTTAACCTCTCTAAGTCACAGTTTCCTCTTCTATAGATAAAACCTGATGACTTCCATCTGGGCTCTCTTACAACAAAAAAATCTATGACCTTAGGAGAAAATCCACACGTTAATGAAAGCCATGCTTACTAATCTCCCAGCCCACTGCATATGACACAAAAATAAGCAAAACAAATGAAAATCTGACAAGACTGTGGTCTAAAATGCAAATGAAAGAATCTCAAAACTTAGATATCAAAAACTGTATAAAAGCTAAGTGCATTAATAAATGTTTACAACAGAATATGTCTGCCACATATATGCACCTCTAAGAAAAGAGTTATGAAAAGGGCTTCTTGACCTACTTCTGATACATACCCAGACTTCAGGTCAGTTATCCTCAAACAGTTTGTAGCATCCAGTCCTACTTTTCCATTTCTGACCACACTGGATATAAATGGAGAAAGCAATGGAGAAATTCTGTTCAAGGCTACTTCAGGGGACATTTTAGCTTAACCTGCAACTCGCCACTCTGCAAGGAAAAGAAATTTCAGTCAAGCACAGCAAACCTCACATTCTATACAGTTTTTGAGATGCTTACAAAATACATTCAGTGCATTTTCTTATGTTTAAATATCATCTCACACAAAAGTAACACAAAAAGATAATTTCAATGTATTTGTTCATTGTCCATTTTTCTACTGCCATGAGAAATTTTACATACAAGGGTATGTAATTAATAATTCTTTGTATGATAAGTATAGTAAGTATAATTGCCACTTTACTGATAAAGAAAACCAGGCTCAAAGAGATTAAAGGATTTGTTCAACATCACACTGATGATGAGTAACAAGACTGTTACCTAAACCTAGGTCTTCTGACTTCAGGGAGCATGCTCCTCCTATCCCATATGGCCCCCTAATCTGCCTTTATATTGGTGTGAAGATTCCCCACACTTTTTATTTCACTACCTACCAACTTTAGATCTCTTGGCTATGAAATAGTTTCTTTTATTAATGAGTAAACACTTAAGAGCTCTACTATATGAAAACATCAACTGGCTCCATCCATTAAAGGCACTAAGTGCTTACTATAAGCAAGGCATTGTGCTAGGAGTTTGCATTCCAGTGAGGGGAACAAGTCATATAAACAAATATATGTAATACAAAGTGGAGTGCAAAAGCACAAGAAAATAACAGTCAAGTATTGCCTTCTATATGAAACTTTTCCTGATGTCTCCCCAGCCTCAAATATCCTCCCTCCAAAACCCACATATACGTCTGTGTATATGCAAATATGTATATATACATATATAATACAAACACAAATATGTATATATACATATATATACACATGTACATATACATACCCTGCATATACTTATTTATGTGAATGTTGTTTCTCCTGAATGGAATCTAAGCCTCTTGAGAGTAGGAACTGTCTCACTGTTGTCTTTGTATCCTTAACACCTAGCACAGTCCCGGCAAGTGTTAAAAAATGTTTGCTGATTGAAAAATGACCTAATATATGGGAAAACACTGGAGTCCAACAATGCTTACTCCCTTCACCTATCTATGAAAAGTCCAGAAAACAAGAATCTACTCAATTTTCCTAAGCTCACACTATTTTTGGCCTTCCTAGCCCTTCACAAGAACCTTCCAAGAGAAAAACCACTCCACTGGCGGCTCAGAACAGATACTCCACTGCTTCCCAAAGACAAGAAGGAATGACAGAAATACAATTCCACTCTTCTTCCACTTAATAAATGACTTCTATATTACCACTTACTACTAAAAGATGTTCTACTCTACCTTCCAACTTGTAGGAAGAGTTAAAGCTAAATGAGTTGTCAAAATTTAACCAGAGATTTTTTTTTAAGTAGAAGCACAAAAGCAACCATTTCATAAATCCAGCAGAGATCACTTCACGGAATAGACTATGAATGCCTTTTAATAGGTTCTTACATGGGCAACCATTTTTGTATAAACAAAGAACATTTAAAATGAAGACATTTTTCTTAATGCTTCAAAATAAGTAATAGCCCTAAATCACAATCCAATAATTTCTAGTAAGGTACAACATGGAAAGAATGAGACAAGCAATGTTTCATTGTAACTTTTCATATAGGGCTTCGATTTAATCTGTGAAATGAGGAGTTAAGACTAAATAATCTCTAAATCCTAAGACCTAGGCAAAGAGAGGACTCATTAAGGAAGTTTCGTAGGTATTTCCCATAGTAAAACTTCATTTGTCACAATAATAATATACAGGAGAGATGCCAAAGTGAATTTTCCAAAAGAGAGGTGATCATGGCACTTGTAACAGAAAGTCAGTCAATAAATTTATTATGCACTTACTAAGTACCAGGCATTATGCTAGGTGCTACCAGAGATACCAAGAAAGGTTAAGATACAGTCCATGTCCTCAAGGAGGACAATGAGCCAGAACAACTGGGCTTGAGAAGCTATAGCCCTGCCATTTACTAGTTATGTAACATTAAGTAAAATCCTTAACCTCTCTAAGCCTCAGTTTCTTCATTTGCAAAGCTGGGCCAATAATGTTTATATTTCTTATGTCGCAGAGTTACTGGAAGAATCAAATGTTAACGCAGGATAATGTAAGGGACTTTTTAACATGTTAAATGTAAGCTACATTAAGTATTATTATTACTAAAGGCTTCTACTTATCCATAAGCACACCTTGTCTCTTGTTCTACAGATGCCATTTGTTCCCACTACGTAAGAGAAAAACAGGAGGACTTGTTTAATTCCACACAGATATTAGATGTTATTTCCCACCAACATAAGCTCCCCCTTGAAGTAGATAGACCAGACATGTTTTTCAAAGATTTATTTGAAAGAATGTAACTTGGGAAACCTGTTTCTCTTTCAATGCTGTTGAATGAAACTAAGCAGTACAATTTCCCTAATCAAACTGTAAACATGTAAAGAAGAGTATCAATAACAAGCAGTAGTGAAAAATGTATCAGAAACAAAAAAAGTAATGTCACTATGCACTTACATACTGTGCTTGGCAGATAACCATTTAGTAACCATTTCCTTACCTGACTTCCCCCAAAATTCTTAACATTCCTACTACTCCACAAAGAATGTGAAGTAAAATTAGCATAAGGAGATCATCTTAGACAATGAACAAGATACGGAAATATAATAACAACAAATGGAAAGTCCTTTCCATTTGTCCAACTGTCCTACATTTATAAAGAACAGCTACAGTTACACATTTCTAACTAAGCAGCTTGTTTCACTTCAATTCCTACAAACGTCAAGTAGTTAATTTAGATTTTACCAAATAAAAAAGATAGTAAAATTAATAATGTTTCTTGATTTATTTTAAGGAGTGAACATAGTTGATCTTCATCTAAACAGTGGCCTGTGAAGTTGATTTTTCGGCACCTAAATGCAAAATTTTATATCTGTTCCTACTCGATTTTATCTTAGGAGATTCCAACCCAATACTCTGGCCTGTCAAGATCCTTTTGGATTTTATCACTGCCATTCACCGTGACAGTTATTCCTACTAGCTTTGTGTCATCTGCAAATTTGATGAGAATACTAACTATGCCTTAATTCAAGTCATTGATAAAAATATTAAACAGCACAGGGCCAAGCACAGATCCCTGGAATACTCCACTGAAAACTTCCTTGAAGGCAATGAACCATAAACAACTACTCCTCTGAATCAACCTATCCAACAAATTCTGAATCCATCTGATTGAATAATCTAATCTATACAATATCTTTGCTTTCTCCACAAGAATAGTATGATACTATACAGAAAACTTAAGAAAAAATCTAGGTAAACCATATCCACAGAATTCTAATCTACTAGATTAGTAATCACATCTTCCATGACTTATTGTTGATGAAGCCATGATGGCTCTTTGTAATCACTGATTGATTCCCTTTTTAGACATTTACCAACTAATTTCTTTAATGATGTATTTTAAATTCATCATAAGAATGGAAGTCAAGTTCACTGGCCTATAGTTTGCAAACTCCTTTATAGTAAAATATATATCTATGCAATGCACTTCAGTTGCCTTCCATCCAGAGTGGGGAGATAAAGGCAAAAAGAAATTATACAGACTTTAATTTGACAGGTCAATATGACTTTGTAAAGAATTCTGAAAGAAATCCACATTCCAAAAAATCACCTATGTTAACTTTACTGTACAGTACTGTGCTCTCTCTCCCCTTCTTGCCCCTCCACTTGGTACTCTGTAGCTTCCCATACTCACCACCAAAAACAAATATCTTACAAGTGAAAGCAGAAGAGACCTCATTGCCATTGCCATCTAGGGCATTGATTTGAGACCTTTGTTAATCCACCCCACATTGTGCCCGAGTGCCTGTCTTCCACCCTTCCTCATGTGTCGGTGTCTGCCCTATGTGTCTCCCATCTTCTCATCCGTGTCCATGTCACTGGTCCATGTATTCCTGTTCCCAGACCCAAGTGGCCCCCTTCCTGCCTCTCTCCCTTCCCCACAAACCACATTAGGTATAAGCAGCTTTGTGTAGAGGTCTGTGGAAAAGTCCACTCAGGTAAAGCGAGAACTGTCTATACTATTTCCACGATCAAAGGCCACTTCGGTCTAACCATAAAGCTGATGTGGGCCTTGCAAATGAATGGGGAAGGCAGTAAGTACTGCTCATAGAAATCAGATAAAAGCTATGCATTGGAAAGACCTGTGTGGTCTTCCACAGCAGAAAACCTCCAAATTGATTGACTTATTAGGCCCATGTTGGCAGCAAAGGTAAACCCACTCACACTATGCCACATCAAGGCCATGAAAAGCAGAAGGTGAGGGGAAAGAAGGACATGTGCTGAATTCCTGAAACATCATGCAGAGACCTGGGGAGAGTGTACTTTTGTCACAACCCAGGAAAGGGCATGGGAGAAAACCCTCTAGAAAGAGGAAAAGAATAAGCAGTCCCTCTCCAGGGTACCTCCATGGTAGCTTTGAAATGAAAATTTCATTCGGCTCCACAAATAATAATAATAATGATTAATTAACGGCTGGTGTTTGGATAGCGCTTTAAAGATTTCCAAAGTGCTTTAGAATCCTGGGATCACAGGTTTAGAACTAGAAGGTATCTAAAAGGTTTAGTCCGACTCTGTCCTTTAACAGATGGACAAACTGAAACCACTGACTTGTCTAAAGTCACGAGGCGGTAGAAAGCTTAGCCAGGATCACCTTCTCTCATCTGCGCTTCACAGCCACCCTGGGGACTCTGCGAAATACACAGACCCTCAGCCTCCCTCGGCCTATTTCTACATCTGCAAAATGGGAATAACTTGCATTTGTTGAGCGCTTAAAGATTTGCAACACGTTTTACGTCTAATCTCTCATTTGCTTCTCATAACAACCCTATGAAGGATGTGGTAGTATTATGACTGCCTGGGGTCAACCCGGCTAGTAAGTGTCTGGGGCAGGATTCGAACCCAGGTCTTCCTGATACCAGGTCCTGCGTTCAATGCCCTCTGGGCCATGCTCCTTAGCCATACAGGTTTCCCAAGTCGCACTTAGTGAAGGCCTCAGGCCCGACAGGCCTAAAAGGAAGGAAGATGAGGCGTGGGCCTGGTGGGTTCGGTCTGAAGGGAAATATCGCGTGGGGGTGGGGAGGGGGGGGAAGGAGGCGCCTGGGCCGGCCAGGGGCTCTCTCAGGAGAAGAGGCGGCGCCCTCCGGCCACCTTCCTGCCGTCACCTGTTCAGTTCCGCTCCCCGCCGCCCGCACAACCGAATCCCACACCAAGTACCTGCGACTACAGCCCGACAGACGCAAACACCGGCTACAACGCGCGCGCCGAGCACACTCCCCGAGCGCGCCCCCGCCCGCAACGCGCAGCGCCGTCCGAGGACGTGCGCGTCGCCGCGACAGCCCGCCCCGAGCCTAGCGACGTGCGCGCTCCCGAACAGCGAAAAATCATGGAGGTTGCGCGGGTGGGTAGTCAAGTCGGCGCCTGAACGTTCCCCTCCCCCCACCCCGCTTTCTTCTCTCTGATAAACAAATAACCAGATAACCTGGAACAGGGCCCGAAACGTGAGGCAGGAATGGACTTGGGGGAGGAAACCCTAATGGAAGAGCAATAGAACCGCTGGAGGGCTAATTTACATCAGGCACTTGGAAAGATGCCCGCCGGTGGCTAGGCTGGGGGTGGGGAGGGAGAAGGGAAAGACCCTCGTCTAGTCGTCCGGGAGGGGAGGGACAAGGTGTACCTGACTCAGAGGTGGAGGGCAAAGGGCAAAGTTCAAGTGCGAATCCGCCGGCGTGACTGGTGCTCACTATGGCAGCCTACGCGGCGGGGCTACAAGCGGACTCGGCCATGGTGGTGGTGGTGGGCTCCTGCATGACCGACTTGGTCAGGTTAGTGCCGGGGAACGCCGCTGACAGGGAGCCCGCTGGCGGCCCGGGGACACAAGGCTAGGGAGGGAGGGTCGAGAAGGATCTATAACGAGGCCCGGGGACCAAATCCCCTCGTCCGCATCTGTATGTCGCCAGTGGACCCGGATGGCTCCGGAGGCCAGAGCGAGGCAGGCGACCCTGCCCCACTTAAATCCAGCTCACTCGCAGGTTATGGCATCACTTTCCTGAGGTCAGGGTCCTCTTTGAGAAGGCAGAACAAACGGCAACAAAATGAGGCCCAGAGAGGTGGCGGGACCCACCTAGAGTCATACAGGGAGTTAGGGGCAGAGCCAAGATGGGAACCCCAGCCCAAGCCCTGGGACTCCCAATGCAGCACTCTTTTCCCTCGCAGCACCCTGCCTTCACTGGGCACATAATGGGCCCTTAATAAATGCTTGTTGATTCTCCCCTGGATTTGAAGAAATGCAAAGATGCTTTTACATCGTTAGTACAAATAACAACTACCAGCATCTCTGGAGCTGTTGCCTCAGCTAACTATGAATTCTTGTAAGCAAACATTTATTTTGTGCTAACTCTGCAGGGAACTGAAAATACAAAAAAAAAAAATAGGTTTTACCTTTCTGGAGCCAACATTCTAGGAGGGAAAGGTGGACCAGATAGCTGGAAGGGAACTTCAAAGCCCTCTAGTTAAACCCTCCCCACCTCTTATCCAGATGAGGAAATAGAAGCCCAGAGAGGTTAATTGGCTTAAGGTCATACATGTAATTAATACCTAAAAGAGCCTAGACCCTTTGACTTTGTGCCGCACTGCCTCTCAAGAGAAAACAACCTAAAAATAAGTGTGATTGGGGAGGGTGGGCGTAATATCTTCGGACCATACAATTAGAACTGGAAAAGAGGCCTTTGAGATCATCCAATCCAATCCACATAAAGAAACTTCTTATCTCCTTTACGAGACTTCATTAACCGGATTGGACTGGATTATCTTTAAGGCCCCAACAGCTTACCTGGAAAAGAATTTTTTCAAGTAAACACTAAGGTGGTCATTGGAGAAACCAGAAACATGAACAAGACTTTGCCAGAACTTCAGCTTCATTTAATACAATTCAACCAACATTTCTTAATGCAGGGTGTTGTACTAGAATTTGGAAGTCCGATGAAAAAACTAGCCTCAAAGAGCTTACAGTCTCCTAAATAGCTATGGGATATGTACAGAGATTTCAACCTAGAACATGGCACACACAGTTTAGGCTCAAGTTTTCTTATGTGTAAGATAAGGAGGTTAGGCTATATGACCCATACATAACATCCCCTCTAGCAATAAATCTATATTTTCAGGTGAATGCAAAGTAATGAGTGATTGAGGCAAAGGAGTGATTCAGGTGAAGTACTCTGGGAAAACTTGGAGAGAGAAAAAATACTTTCATTTGGGGAGGGGGATGAAGATAGCCTTCACAAGAGTAGCGACAGCTGAACTGATCCTTGAAGGAATAAGTTCCTTTTCCAGAAATGAAGTATATTACTGACATGAACACCCTGCGTGGAGACACCTGAGGAGATAGCTAATAGTTCAGTTTGGCTAGAATTTAAGAATATGCTGGAGTACTATGAAGGAAAAAAGGCTAGAAAGAGAAGTTGGAGCCTTGGAGGGACCCATAGTAAGTTCTTCCTTTACAACGTGTGAACTAAAAATGAGAGAAACCCAAGCAAAGATTCTAGGATCTTTGAGTTGGAAGAAATCAGAATCTCAGAGTAAAAGGGACTTCAAAATACATAAAGTATAACTCGAATTCTAGCCAAATCATTAATCCCATCTATTGAATCTTCCAGCCACTGTTTAAATACATCTACAATGATGATGAGTTCATTCCCCCATATAAGGGTTAGAAGATTTTTAATTATAATAGAAAGAGTTACCCCTAGAATTGAGCAGTCTTTCAAATATGTAAAGACTTTTCACATCTCATCCTGCCCCCTTCACCCCAAGACTTCTCCAGGATAAACATTGCTAGTTTCTTCCAATGGCATGGTTTCAAATCTTCTTTGCCATCCTTCTGTCTCTCCATTTTGTCAATATCATCATATTGATTTTAGGTCATGTGGATTAAATTGCTGTTACTTGTACTTCTGTAGTATATTGTAATTGCAGTGAATATTTCAGCCTTTTATTAGTACAGTAGCTCTGGAAATTATAGCTAAGACTTTACCTATCAGTTCCACTGACATGAAATATCTATCTGGAATACAGCAGAGAACTTGAAATAAGATTGCTTGGGAGCCATGATTCTTAAACAATCTCCCCTTGACCTATTGTCCAAGTCAATTGTTTCTGGTACCAGATGGCTTATGTTTTTAAAAATCTTTTTATTTTATTCTAATTTTCTTGCTGTTTCATGAAGTCATTGATTTCTCTTTCAGATCTTCTAATTTTCTGGTTTTTCTTCTAATTTTACTTGGATAAGGTGAACCACTTTCTTTTCTAAACCATTTATTCTCCTTCCACTTTTTTCTTTAAGAATTTCAATTTGTTATCTGTGCCTGCAGTGTATACAGAATTACTTATTCCTACTGTTGCAGTAAGTTTCTATACCAGTCACTATCTTCTTTGATTTACCCATCTCTCTAACTTTAATTCCTGAAATGGGTAGAGCCAAGCTCCTCCCACTGCTACAATTTTCAGTGGGGTGGCAGCCCTTGTTTGATCTTACATTGAGTCACCTAAATTCTTACAATTTTCTCTACCTCCTGGCCCCAAATCTTTGAGGTTCAGAGTGATGGGACTGAGGAACCTCTATGGCAACTCAATGCAGAGTACTATGGACCTTGGAGCCACTAGACTTGAGCATTTCTATGCCACAATGCCCACTGGAGCTCTTCAGGGTCCTGGAGTTTTCTGACTACCTTGTAGATTTCTGGTTCCCTGGTACTTCCTGAAGAAAACCTACTCCTACTCCTTCATGACACAGAACCCTGCAGGCTACACGATTTTCAGGCCCATCAAAGGCTCACCAAAAGGCTACAGGCTGAAATGGCATTTTTTTGCCTATGGTTTTCTAGCTGATTCTTTTTTGGGGGGGGAGGTATGAAATTCTGGGTAGAAAAAGTTACTCACTATAGTTTCTTATTGACTTACTTAACCATTTTTTGGTCTGCTACAAAATCGAGGTCTTTGCAGGAGTATGTTGAAACTGGGCTGAATGCCTCCTGTTGAAGCATCCATGGTGGCTGGAGATTCCTAACTTTACAATTTTAAAGTAATGAAACTCAAGTACAGAAAAAAATAATAAAAGAGATAATAGACAATAGCATGTTTTAGTAACACTTCCATTGAGGTAATGAAATATGTGGCATGAGAGCATTTTAGACTTTTCCTTTGTCATCATCATAGTTGTATCATTCTTATTTGTGTATATGTCTTATTAGGCAGCTAGGTGTAGTGCAAGGGATGGAGTGCCTGGCCTGGGGTCAGGAGGACTCATTTTCCTGAATTCAAATCCTACCTGAGACCTTTACTAGCTGTGTGACCTTGGGCAAGTCACTTAACCCTGTTTGCCTCAGTTCATCATCTGTAAAATGAGCTGTATCTTTGCCAACAAAATGGGGTCACAAAGAGTCCAACTGGATTGAAAAATGACTGAACGGGGGTGGAGCCAAGATGGCAGCTAGGAAGCAGTGACTGGCGTGAGCTCCCCACCAAGTCCCTCCAAAAACCTATAAAAAAATGGCTCTGAACCAGTTCTAGAGCTGCAGAACCCACAAAGTGGCAGAGGGAAGCAGGGCT